>OZ035880.1:15718011-16310411 GCA_964034835.1 Muscina levida | reverse complement strand
CCAGGTACGATGCACGTTTCGCGTTGTATTCTGGCCAAGTCATTTTGGCCTTTCTACAGGTTTCTTCATTCTTCCATCTGTCGTTTGCAATTCTAAACGTTAGATTTTCAATGGTACTTTTACAGGTGGATATAGGGCGAAGTGCTACGTGTTCAACGTCGCTTTCCAGCAGGGCTGAGCCCTGTCTGGCCTCTTCATCCGCTCTGCAGTTGCCCTCGATTCCGCTGTGTCCGGGAATCCACGTAACCAGAACTCTGTTGTTCCTGGATATCTCGTTAAGAGATTTCCGGCAGGCACTGACCACTTTCGATTTGATGTCACAGGACTTCAACGAGTTTACCGCCGCTAGACTATCCGTGAACAGGAGAATATCCTCCTGTGATATCTTCCTCACGTTGATCACGTCCGCGGCTCGTTTAATAGCAAGTATTTCCGCTTGGAAAACGCTGCAGAAATCTGGAATTCTTGATCTTATATTTAGGCCCAGATCCGCGGAGTAGATACCGTAGCCGACCTTGTCATCCAGTTTGGACCCATCGGTAAATATGTTCATTGGTCCATACATTGCGTTCTCATTCTCTGCCCACTCCTTTCTGGAGGGCGTTCTAGTTCCGTATAGAACGTTTGATTTCCGTGTGTTTAGCACGTAGTCAGTTTCGAGTGAGATGTTGATGTGGTTTAGGATCTTTGAATGTCCGATGGAACGATCCCAATGATCAATCTCGTTTAGTCGAATAGCCGATTTGAGAGCAGAGCATTTGCAGCTCAGATCAGGTGGTAGTAGATTGAGTATCGTGTAGAGAGCCTTAGAGGGGGTCGATCTCATACATCCGGTTATCAGGAGACAAGAGGACCGTTGAACACGATCCAGTTGTTTGAATTTGCTCTTCTTGTCGAGCGCGTACCACCAAACTATAGAGCCGTATTGTAGTATTGGCTTCACTATAGCATTGTAAATCCAGAGTGTTACCTTGGGTTTAAATCCCCATGTTTTCCCGATAGCTTTACGACATGTATATAAAGCTATGAGTGCTTTGCTGGATCTGCTTTCAATATTCTGTCTCCAATTAAGCTTCCTGTCTAATATAAGGCCCAGGTAGTTCGCCGTATCGGAGAAGTTGAGTTGTTTGTTGCCCAGATAGATGTTGGATGTAGCGGGCGATTTCTGTTTCCGACTGAAAAGTACCAGTTCTGTTTTGTCCGGGTTCGCATTGAGCCCTCTACTGGCACACCAGTTTGCCAGGATGTTGATATAGTCCTGCATCCTTTGTTCGAGACAAGATAAACTTCCCCCAGAGACGCAGAGTGCTATATCGTCTGCATACGCTACTACTGTACATCCTTCCGACTCCAACCGTTTGAGAACGTCGTTGACGGCAAAATTCCATAATAGCGGCGATAATACTCCCCCTTGAGGGGTGCCTCTAGTCACTCTTCTAGTGAGGGTGTGATTTCCCAGCTTTGAGGTAATAGTTCTCTTTAATAGCATGTTGCGAATCAGCTTGCTAATATGTGAGTTGATATTTAGGCTGTTGAGCTCTGTCATGATGCAGAGGGGTTCGATGTTGTTGAAAGCTCCCTCTATGTCCATAAAGGCAACCAGAGAAAATTCTTTCTTGTCCAGCGATTTCTCTATGGGATACAATAGTGCATGGAGTGCGGATTCTGTCGATTTCCCCTTTGTGTAAGCATGCTGAGCATTCGAAAGGAGATCCGGGCCAATTGAATTTTTGATGATGTCGTCCATGATTCGCTCAAGGGTTTTCAAAAGGAACGAAGTAAGACTTATAGGTCTGAAGTCCTTCGCTTTGGTGTGTGATGGCTTTCCCGCCTTTGGGATGAAGACCACCTTTGCCGTTCTCCATCGTATTGGTAGGTAGGATAATTTCACACAGCCGTTAAAAATAGCCTCCAGCCATGGCAATAGTATCTCCAGTGACTGTTGAAGTTCGGCGGGTATGATGTCGTCCGGACCGGGTGATTTGTAGGGATCAAAGTCGTTGATGGCGTCTTTGATCATGTTCCTTTCAATTACCGGTATTCTGTCGCATAAGTCGGTAGGTGCGACGGTTATGGAGTTGGACTCTCCCCTGGGGAAGTGGGTATCCGATAGGATTTCCAAGGTTTCCTTTGAGGATTCAGTCCAGGTACCATCATTTTTCATTATGTATGCCGGGGCGCTGGTTGTCGAGGATAATACTTTCCTAAGTCTACTTACCTCTGCGGTTTTTTCGACATCGTTGGTGTATGTCCTCCATGAAGATCTTTTCGCCTTCTTTAGTAGTTTCTTGAAGAGTCTTAGATTCTCCTTGTACTCCTCCCATTGGCCTGTTCTCTTGGCCTTGTTGAAGGATTTTCTGGTGGAAGCACGGGATCTAGAGATATCGTCGTTCCACCATGGAGGCTTCTGCTTTTTCCCATCTTTTCGTCTTGGGCAGGATTTCCTGGTGCATAAGGCCAAGGCTTTTGTAACTTTACCTACCATGCTGTCCAACTTTTGTGGGCTGTCAATGGTGAGATCAGTTGTATTCGGTAGGAGTCTTGCAAGGTGTTCCCTGTAGACGTCCCATTTCATCCGTCTCTTGTTGAAGGTTACTATCGGCTTCGTTATTTGAGCAGATATTTCAAAGGAAATGTATTGGTGGTCGGAGAAGGAGTGAACATCCTCCACCCGCCAGTTTGATATCAAGTCGTTTTTGGCATTAGAAATTGTCAGGTCTATGACCTGCTCAGTGATCGAGTTAATAAAGGTGGGCGTATCTCCCTGGTTATGCACTACTAAGTTCCTACTTAGAATATAATCAAAGAGTAACTCACCTCGTTTGTTGATCGTTTTACCTCCCCACAGCGTGTGGTGTGCGTTTGCATCCATTCCGACAATGAGGGTGGTCTTGTTGTGTTCCGCCGTTAGTACTGCTTTCTTCAGTTCCTCTGATGGGGGGTTTTGGTCTTCGTAAGGAAGATATGCCGAAGCTATCCATAGGGTTGATTGTTTCATTTCTAAACCTATAATTGTAAGATCTTCGTTACCGAAAGTATTTAGCAGGAATGCGTCAAGCTGTTTCCGTACTAGGATACACGCTCGTATTTTAGCATTTACCTTACCTTGGTAGAGTCTATAATTTTTGTGGTTTAATCCACAGACTCTGTTTTGATTTATCCAGGGCTCCTGGATGAGAAGTACGTCCTCCTGGAGCTCGGAGAGACGTACCTGAAGTGCTGCTGAAGCACTCTTAGAGTGGTGGAGGTTTATCTGTACCACCCGAAGAATGCTCAATGACGGTGTTGTTGGCGTCGTCGTCATCGCTCATCAGTAGGTCATCCTCATCGGCCTCCTGGAAAAGCCCTCCTAAGCTGACCATGGTAGATGCCATGGATTCAGCATCTGAGCAGTGCTCTTCATCTGCCGGATTGTTGCTTGGCGCTGCGAGGTTGTCCTCAGCGGGAGCTGCGGTTATTGGTGTCGGAGCGACGGATGGTGCTGTAGCTGCGGGAGTTACAGTTGTTGATGTAGCTGCGGGAGTTGCAGTTATTGGTGTCAGAGCGACAGATGGTGCTGTAGCTGTGGGTGGCACGTCTGCGGTTACAGTCTGTGTGGCATGTTTTGTTTTATATATCCACATCATTGTTTCGGTGAAGCCGCAGAATATTAGGTTGTTCATTTCCTTTATTAGGTCACTGCTTTCATCGGTGATGAGGAGGGTGACGTGAACGAAGGTGTCCCGTGATTCCGATACCTTCAAGATTTTCCAGTTTTCCACATCGAGGCTGGGGTTGGAAATTTGCAGAAGCTCAAGGATTGCCTTTCGGTTACTAGCCATTATATCTGGGATTTTTATACGACCTCTAGGCCTGTTGGGGATATCGCACTGCTCTACCAGACAGAGTTTAGCCCCTGGCCATACTTCGCCAATGACCGTTAGAGCCTTTTCGAATAACTCTAACGAGCGTTGGTCGTGGAATGCCATGAGCTTTACTCTGTTCAGATGCCAGCCTGCGTCAGTACATCTTGCTGGAGTGCCAGGATTGTCCCTTATTACACTAGCGTACGCAACAAGCAGCTTAGCGTTAGCTTTCCTCCAGTTATCAAACGAGATGCTACCGCTGGGATGTGAGTTGTCTACGACGGCGCGTGTGAGACTGTTCCTGGCTATGTCGCTGTACCGGACTCTTTCTTGGATCTTTGATCTTTTATGTGAACTGGCAATGCCAGGCTCATCAGCGGATCGCTGACGTTTTATGTTAGCAGTCCCTTGTGGGGTCTGAGATTGGTTCAGTAGGTTTTTGGCCTTTTGAACCAATTGGTTTTGCTCCGTGGATCTTTGAACCTCAGGGATTTTGCCAACAGTTGAAAGGATGTAGTTGGCCCTTCGACGGTCACGGTAGCGTCGATCATGAGGTCGTACCCGTTTAGCTGGCTTGCCAGCGCGAGGTGGGGAGGCATTGCCCGGCGTCGGCTTGCTGGTCCCCGAAGTAGATGCTGCCGTATCCCCATTAGGGGGGGCTTCTTCTGCCGCGTTCTTCCTGAAGAAGGAAGATAGGGTACTAGTATTGTGCCTCTTGGCTTCTTGTGACAATTTAGTCGAGCCGAGAGGTCTGCCTCTTTTCGAGGGAGTTGGGGTGGAGGGTCCGTTACCAGACTTCTCCGAAGTTGTTGTTTGTTGTGGTTTTGTTTGTTTAGTTTGTGTATTTGAGTTCATGTTTATGGTTCGGTCCTTAGGCCGCCGTAGAAGCCGTCGGGACCTAATGAGATGAAGAGGGACAAAAACGGTCACTTACGCCAGAGCCCTTTAGCGCAAGAAGGCATTGGATTGAAACAGGTGTGCGCCCTCACCTGAGTTTGACATAGTAACGACTAATATGTAACCCCTATAGCCATACATCCCTCGGCCTATGCAGCCCACCTTGGATTGGGGGGTTTTGTTTAAAGAGAGTCTCTTTCTCTCCCGCAGAAACGCACTTTCCACCGTCCCAAAATTGAGGCCAATGCCAGAGACATGACCGTAACATTAACCTCTCATTTAGGCCGGTATCCAGTTCCTACACTGGGAAGTCCTAGGGTAGGAGGCGTTCTGCGTGCTTCTCAGGTTTTTATTCCCCGATCGGCAACTGGAACTAGGTTGGTTCGCGAGCGGGCTTTTACCGAAGCTATGACCCGCTTCACCACGGAAGATAGCCGTGGCTTTCACTATCCACCACCTGTGACGCGCCCGATGGATAACCCAACCACACGGGTTATATTTTTATATTTTTATATTTTTATATTTTTATATTTTTATATTTTTATATTTTTATATTTTTATATTTTTATATTTTTATATTTTTATATTTTTATATTTTTATATTTTTATATTTTTATATTTTTATATTTTTATATTTTTATATTTTTATATTTTTATATTTTTATATTTTTATATTTTTATATTTTTATATTTTTATATTTTAATATTTTTATATTTTTATATTTTTATATTTTTACATTTTTACATTTTTATATTTTTATATTTTTATATTCTTATATTTTTTTATTTTTATATTTTTATATTTTTATATTTTTATATTTTTATATTTTTATATTTTTATATTTTTATATTTTTATATTTTTATATTTTTATATTTTTATATTTTTATATTTTTATATTTTTGTATTATTATATTTTAATATTTTTATATTTTTATATTTTTATATTTTTATATTTTTATATTTTTATATTTTTATATTTTTATATTTTTATATTTTTATATTTTTATATTTTTATATTTTTATATTTTTATATTTTTATATTTTTATATTTTTATATTTTTATATTTTTATATTTTTATATTTTTATATTTTTATATTTTTATATTTTTATATTTTTATATTTTTATATTTTTATATTTTTATATTTTTATATTTTTATATTTTTATATTTTTATATTTTTATATTTTTATATTTTTATATTTTTATATTTTTATATTTTAATATTTTTATATTTTTATATTTTTATATTTTTATTTTTTTATATTTTTGTATTATTATATTTTTATATTTTTATATTGAGCAATTCCATATGAAAGCGATCACCTTTTGGACGACCCCTCTCCGATTTTAAAATAAATAGTCTCAATTGATTGCCCAGCAAAAAATAATGTACCTACATATTTTTTTTTTTATAGTGACTGGTTTAGTGGTGGTGTACACCACTGTCATGTGACAAAATTGAAGAATTCTTCATAAGGGACCTCATTGAAAGAGTGATAGCTCGTTGGAAAGGTATTGAATCAGGCTTTAATTGAAAAATAAAATTTTCCTAATTTTTCTCAGAAATTTACCTTTTTTCCCATGAAAATTAAATTTTCCGATTTTCCACAGAAGCTCCTAAATTTTCCGGCTAATTTTATTTTTTTTTGGATTCCTCATAATGTTTGCTTTAAGAATCAGCAATAAAAAAATGGGCCCCGACTCCTTGTTTGGACAGGAGAAGAGCATTTAAGAGACCACCTTGTTCTCATTGTTTTTATATTTTTTATAATTGAATTATTTTTAATTATTTAACATTATATTATTTTATTATTAAAAATACATTTTAAAAATTATTTTACAGTTAAAAATACATTTATGAAGAAAAAATCTATTTTTTTTAAGAGCCCCAAGTTGAGTGTGTAGTGAATATGGTCTGCCTGCCTTCACAAGATCTGCCATAAATCCATGGATAGCAGCAGTGGCATGTAATGGTTCACCAAACCCGACTGAGGCTACAGGTCATAAAATGTTTTGTAAATTTTTTAAATTACTAAGTAATAAATATTTCGCCTAAAAGACACGTGCAGAAACAAGTCATAAAAAACGTATTTGTATATTTTTATATTTTTATATTTTTATATTTTTATATTTTTATATTTTTATATTTTTATATTTTTATATTTTTATATTTTTATATTTTTATATTTTTATATTTTTATATTTTTATATTTTTATATTTTTATATTTTTATATTTTTTTATTTTTATATTTTTATATTTTTATATTTTTATATTTTTATATTTTAATATTTTAATATTTTTATTTTATATTTTATACATTATTATTTTATTATTATTTATTATTTTATATTTTTATATTTTTATGTTTTTATATTTTTATATTTTTATATTTTTATATTTTTATATTTTTATATTTTTATATTTTTATATTTTTATACTTTTATATTTTTATATTTATATATATTTTTATATTTTTATATTTTTATATTTTTATATTTTTATATTTTTATATTTTTATATTGTTATATTTTTATTTTTTTATATTTTTATATTTTTATATTTTTTAATTTTTATATTTTTATATTTTAATATTTTAATATTTTAATATTTTAATATTTTAATATTTTAATATTTTAATATTTTAATATTTTAATATTTTAATATTTTTATTTTTTAATATTTTTATATTTTTATATATTTATATTTTTATATTTTTACATTATTATATTTTTATATTTTGATATTTTTATATTTTCATATTTTTATATTTTTATATTTTCATATTTTTATATTTTCATATTTTTATTATTTTACTAGCTGGCCCGGCAGACTTCGTCCTGCCTCCAAATTGTTGTAAAATATGTTGAGTGTAGTTGGAATCTAAAAACGATTGGTTTATTTTTTTTTACCTCTAATATATTTAAATTTAAAATCTGTTATTCATATATCTTAAAGATTATTATATATTATTATAAGAATTGCTAAAACGGATCAGCAGTGTCGACCATGATGGGATGAAAACTTACTTATTGATAGGCATTGATTCTAAAACCACATTTTTAAGTCGATTGACTGACATATAACTGTCTGCGCTGGTGTACTGGATGACTGTACCTTTCTATCCTAAGGAGTACGAATTTCCAAAAATGCATTCATTGGGCTCAGCAACCCCATTAACCGTATGGTCTGGGTGATATCAACAGTTATTCCTATTTTCGTTATTGTCCCCTAAAATTTGCGGTCTGGGTGACCATCTACAGCCAATCCTTAACTTTCACTGATATTTTGGGACAAATGGGGTCAACCGTTTTCAAAAAAAACGGATCGGACAATCGATATAAATTTTCGAAATAATTCAACCCCAGCCAAATCAACTGTTGGTCCATATATACAAAAAAAAATCTCATAATAAAACAAATATACATTAAAAATTTCAGTCAAATTGTTTAATTCGTTAAAATTTTCATTATAATTCCACCCTAGAGACACCTACCGGGTCAATTTATACAAACAATTTTTTCTCAAGGTTCCACAAACATAAATACTAATTTTCAGTTAAATTGGCACATGCATTCAAATTTTCGATATAAATCAACCCAAGCGCCATCTACCGAGTCCATTTGTACATACAATTTTTTCTGATGATCAAACAAACATAGATTCTGAATTTCAGTTAAATTGGCCCATTCGTTAAAATTTTAATTCTAAACCGACCCCAGCGCCACCTACCGGGTCTATTTGTACATAAAATGTTTTTTCATGATCAAACGAATATCTATTCTAAATTTCAGTTGAATTGGTACATGCATTCAAATTTTCGATATAAATCCACCCTAGCGCCACCTGGATTTGATTTTTTTCAACACGAACAATCTACGGAAAATTTCGAATCGAATAAAAAAAAAATCAGCCAAATCGCTCCAGCCGTTCTCAAGTGATGGTATGACATACGTGGACCATTTAATTTTTATATATATAGATATTTTTTGTTATTTTAATATAAATCGCTCATATCTCCGGCGTTAAAATTGTCTGTGCTCTTTCAGCTTCTGAAATCGAGTCATGAAATTTGTTACAACATTTCATTTTATATTTTTTTTTTCATATTTCTGTTGATATTTGCATAACTTCATAGGGGACGAAGTAAAATGGTTGAGAAAAATATAAAATATCGTTGTCAAATTGCTTTGCGTATGTGACAGTTACGGTATCGTGGATAAGGATACCGATGCTGGTATGTATGTTATTCATTGTTCAAGCAAGGTAGCTGCTCCTCATGGTAGGAACTGTTGCCTGTCACGAGAACAACAGTCTAAAAATATGCAATGTGTAAATTGCTTGTGTGATATCCGTGACCTTACATTCACGTAGTCGTACTGTTTTATGGTATTCAAGGCTGTACACATGTAAAAAAAAAAGTATTCATATGACTTAATTAATTGCAACAGCGAAAGTGTTAACTCCACAATAATTTTGTATAGCACACATTTAAGCCAAGACAACGTACTGTTCAGACTGAAAATTTAAATTTAAGAAATGTCGAAGAAATTTGAGACGATAGAACATCTGAACTAGTCTGGGTCAAAACTTATGTTGCCTGGCCGATTTTCGGTCCGACATGAAAAGTTCTAAAAATATCATAGTCACAATATTTTTGCTGATTTTTTTGATATTTTTCAAACATTTGGTGGTGGTGTTTACGATTCCTTCGCACCTTCTTCTTTTTCACAGCTTTAATTTCGTGTGAGACAAAAAATCAATTTTATTTATATATGTCAAGGAAATAAGAAAATTAAATGCTAATATTCTCCTTCTATGCTATTGCCCCAGACACTTTTCATACTCAACGAAAATCACTCACAATTTCACAACTGCTGCAATAACATAAATTATAATAGATCCCTTGACGGAGCCATTCATCAAGTAAGTGTGTGTGTTGTTTTTCTTTTTTTGCAATAAAAAATCGCACGTTTTGCGAACGTGCACTAGCCCTTGGTTATTTCTATTACATTGCCCTTAAAAATTCACACTTAAAGATTTACGTGCAATTACAGATAAGAAAAATAGCACACCAAGAGATGAAGAAAGCCAACAAAAACAACAAAAAAACACAACATTGAAGGCAGACATTTTCATCACAATATTTCTACAGTTGAGGCGTCACTTGACTGATAACATAAGTAACTGACAGTAACAACATTGTGGCTAACACCTGAACAACATTACTGGCAATAATGGACATGGCAGGCAGGCAGAAGGATATAAAGACTAACAACCTCTGATAAAGAGAAATGGGCAACATAATAAGTACAAGTCATGATAAATTTAAAAATTACTATTTAAGTGTGGACATTTATATAAAAAGTTCATACAAATTATATGACCATATTTTTTTGTTGATGACATCGCTGTGTATAAAAAAATAGCGAATGAACACAACTTACTAAAAGGTAATTGTGTAAATATACAGGAATATGGAGACAGGCAAAAGAAACGCTATATACAACACAGTAAGAAACAGTCAGTAAAACATAATCACAGAAAGGACTATCGCGATTTTAAAACAAAGTTATTAGTTAGTGGCGTATGATTGACAATATTTACCATTGGAATAATATTAAGTATACGTTGGCTTGCGAGTTGATACTAATATGTATAAAGAGATCTGTAGAAAATTAATAAATATTAGCGATTACAGAAATTTCAGCCAGTTAAAATAACTTACACATACCACCACCCCATATATTTTCACCGGATGCAAGAGAATTGAGCAAGATCTATCCAAAATTGTATAGGGAACAAATTATCCAAAATTAAAAACAGATATAACAGCAGTACAGAAATTTTGGTCAGACCTTATGTATGACATTGCTCAACTCTTGAGTTATCGCAATAAAAAGATATAAAAATTAAATTACTTCTGTTATATTATTTTAAGCTTGTGGAACGTAGAGAATAAGACTTTCGGTCATATCACCAGACAAGTCAACATATTAAAAATGTAGAAAATGTTACATACAATATCTCTGGGCGTATTGTCATTAGGATGGTCGAAAGTTATATGGGAGGAAAAAATATCAGAATTTTGCCGGTGCCACCCGCCAGAAGTAATAAGTCTTAGCAGATTTTACGATAGCCAAAGTTTGAGGACGATTGCAGTATGTAAACCCGTCCCCCTTTGGGCTTAAAGCTTTTAAAATCCTTCAGCCAAGGTTGGGAGACATAACTCAAGAACGATTAGTCCGATTTTGATAAAACAAAAATCCGAATTTTTTGAATTTATTTTTATTGCAGAGTAATGATATATATATATTTTTTTAGATGGTCATGTTGTATGGGGGTACCGACAGGATCTTTAACGGTACTATTAAATCACATATTCACACATTCAGTACTTCATAAGTACTGCATCCGAAGAATTGAGTATTCTTTATAAAATACTAGCTTTCCCGGCTCGCGTTGCTTCACCCGTACTTACAATGAATCTTCTTAATAATTTTATCAACACAAGTAAAATTCAAACATTTCATCAGACAAAAGGACACCACATTAATGTGATTGTAGCATTATGACATTGGTCTGAATGATTGTACCGCTTTAATCACTTGTATACCTAAAAGTTCGAATTTCAAGAGATACATGCATATCGCACAACTAAAATGGACTTGTACCCCCTCGAATTCTATATGGAGCATGACCATATACGATTATAGCTTAAGCCGCTTGGTCTGGGTGATGGTGCCAGTTTTATCGCCTTTTAGTCTTGTTACCCCCAAATGTTCGAATTTCTAAAAACCCATCTGGCGGCTCTCTACTTCTATAGAGAGCAATGCTATTTACATTTTCGTAACTCTACCTTTATGCATTTGGTCTGGGCGTTAGTACCAGTTATATCCCTTTTTCGGTATTTTTACACCTAAGGAACGAATTTTGAAAAATTACTTTATATCGCACAAAGAAAATATTCACTTAAATTTTTCCGACTATACCTGCAGTCGTTTAGTACCAGTTTTAAAACTTTTCGGCCTTTTTACACCTAAAAATTACGAATTTCGAAAACCCTCCTTGCTTCATTCTAATTCTATGTATAGGGAGCAAGCCCATATAATTTATCATGATTTCCCTTTTCGATTTTTTTACCCAGAACTATCGGATTTCGAAAAAACATTCAATCGTATTTGCAAGTGAGCATGCTCATATAAATTTTCGCGATTGTAACTTTTGCCGGTTGGTCTGGGTCGTGGTACCCCTTATTGCTCATTTTTACACCTAAAAGTGCGAATGTCCAAAAATCCATTCTTAGCTGACGTTTACACGAAAATATGAACAATCAAATTTTATCGTCCTATCTACAGCCATTTCACCCAATTAGTAAGTCAGGTAATTTTGAATATATATATTACTAGTGGACCCGGCAATGCTTCGCTATTGCATAATTGACTAATATTACAAAATTAACTTAATATAATACCCAAATATCAATTAAAATTATCTCCCAGTTATAAAAGCTGTGCATATGCCACTTTCAAACATACATTGGCAACGTTTGCTTAACTCAATAATAATATGGTTGGCTTGCTTTCTTATCCGCCCGCTCAGGGACAGCATATTGCGCATGCTATGACCTCTTCCGCAACGGCAGCATTTTGTCAAAAAAACCGCGTTCTGACGAATTCTGGTCCGATGAAGAATCTCGCGCATTATTTGAGAAAAAGAATGTAGCATACAAAACAACACTGAACGCAATGGATACGCGAGCTGATAGGAAAAGAGGCAAGAGAAGGAACGCGACTTCAACCAGAAAGAGCGTCTAAAATTCTATTTTTCTAGGGTTAAGATTCGATTTAAGAATGCCTTCTCCACCCTATGATTGAATATTTGTAATTGTTGCGCATAGTATTATCTATTTATTGTGTAGCATCCCTCGAGAGCTAAAATAAAAATAAAATATCCTCCGCAAATTTGTAATTGTAGTGCCAACTAATACATGTGTTTTAAATGTTATCTTTTAAGGGCTAAAATACTTTTTTGCCACGCCCTCCACCCACTGATTAAAAATTTGGTCAGAAAATTTCCCCCTAGGGCAAAAATACAAATTGGCTACGTTAAATCCGCCCATTCATCGGAAATTAAAATTTTGATTCCAAATTTACATTTGTGTTGTCATATCTTTTCATATTGTATGTATGTATCATATTGTATATATCATCGCTCTAAAAAAAAGTTTTGCTATCGAGTACTATCCGTGTATTAAATTGTATGTCTCTAGTTCTAAAAAAAAGTATTGCCACACCCATGCCCCCAATGGGCCAAAATTAAAATTTCGTCTGCTAATTCATATTCGTGTTGTCGAGCACTATCTCTCTAGCTCTAAACAAAAGTTTTTCCAGGCCCACTAAGCCCAATGGGTCCAAATTAAAATGTGGTCTGCATATTCAAATTAGCGTTGTTGAGTACTATCTGAGTATCAAATTTTATCTCTCTAGCTCTAAAGAATGTTTTGTCACGCCCACTCCGCCCATTGGGTCCAAAATTAAAATTTCGTCTACATATTCATATTCGTGTTGTCGAGTACTTTCTGTGTATCCAATTTTATCTCCCTACCTCGAAAAAAAGTTTTGCCACGCCTAATCTGCCCACTGGTCCAAAATTAAAATTTCGTCAGCTTATTCATATTTGTGTTGTTGAATACCATCTGGTTACCAAATTTGATATCACTATCTCTAAAAGTAAGTTTTGCCACGCCCACTCCGCCCACTGATCAAAAATTAAAATTTTGACTGCATATTCATATTCGTATAGCCGAGCACTATATGTGTTTCAAATTGTATCCCCCTATCTCTAAAAATATGTTTTGTCACGCCCACTCCGCCCATTGATCCAAAATTAAAATTTCCGCATACTGATGTTCGTGTTGCCGAGTACTATTTGTGAATCAAATTGTATCTCCTTAGCTCTAAAAATATGTTTTGCCACATCCCCTCCGCCCACTGATCCAAAATTAAAATTCCGTCTGCATATTCATGTTCATGTTGCCGAGCACTATCTGTGTTTAAAATTTTATCTCCCTAGCTCTTAAAATATGGTTTGCCTCGCCCACTCCGCCCACTGGTTCAAAATTAAAATTTCGTCCGCATATTCATATTCGTGTTGCCGAGCACTATCTGTGTATCAAATTTTATCTCCATAGCTCAAAAAAAAGTTATGCCACGCCCACTCCGCCCATAAGGTCAAAAAATTAAAAAATTTATAGCCTACGGCAATTTCCATATAGTACACTTACTATCTTCCAAATTTCATTGAAAATTTTATTTTAAACGTTAAATTAATATAACCGACATAACAATTTTTCAAATGGAGCGTGGCTTCGCTCATTTCCCAGCGAGACGTAATCCCGCATATAGTGAGCGTGGTCGAAAAAAGTACCCTATAAGTCATGCCAGAGTTAAATGCTGTGAAAATTTCAGGAAGGTCGGTCCAGAGGTTTGGTCTCCTATAAGGTACAAACAAACAAATAAACAAACAAATAAACAAACAAATAAATAAACAAACACACATTTCATTTTATATATATAGATTCAAATTTTGGTTTGTGTGGGCGGTGCCACGCCCTTTGTCTAATTATGCTTTTATGTATCCTATGATAGAGGCCCTACGGATAGTACTACACAGTGAAAATTTCATTGCAATCGGTCCATTTGTTTCACCCAGATAACGATTTTTTCAAAAGGGGCGTGATACCGCCCATTTTCCGGCGAGACGTAATCCTCTTTGTATCAGTAACATATGTTGCAATTCCCATCTTCTTATCATACCCCTTACGGCTCTTAAGATATGACCGATTGAAATTTCGGTTTGTGTGGGCGGTGCCATGCCCCTTTGTCTAATTATGTTTTCATGTAGCCTATGATAGAGGGCCTATGGGCAGCATTGTACAAAGAAAATATAATTGCAAATAACTATTTTGTAAAAAGGGGCGTCTCACCGCCCATTTTTCATCAAAAAGTAATTTTTCTTGTACGACCAACAGTTATAGCAAATCTCGACTTCGTACCTATAATGATTTATGAGAAACAGCCATTTTAAATTTCAAGCTGTATGGGATGGTGCCCCTCCCTTTTTGCCCCCTTGTAGTCCGAAAAATCCCTTCTTAGTCCGCGCCTACATCATAAAAGGACCCTACATTCCGAATTTCAAGCCGTTTGGGCTGGGGAGTGATCAGTCAGACACCCAAGCTTTTTATATGTATAGACTGTTCTACTAAGTATAAAAAGCCTCCCACTTCATTGCGGCATCTGAGCATCCATCATTTCATAACAGGCCAGAATAAATGATACGCAAATAAACAAAATCTGCCAATCTGCATTAATAAGTATTTACACTTAACTGCAATGAAAATGTCAATTGGAATATAATAATACCAGCAAATTACCTGCAATTAAGCAAAATAAACCTATATACGTACTTATAGATATAAACAAATTCAATAGACAAACATAAGTGTGAATCCGTAGGAATAATCCCTATGATCAAATAGCATCTAATCCCACGCAACATAAACAAGCAAATACAAATTAAATTTATTTTATAACAAACTTAAACTGAAAATCCCCATTAACGAGATTTACTCACTTACACAAAGGAATACCACAAAACGTTGTGTGTGAACACAGAACAGTGATGCTATCATCGTCATTGTCATCATCTACATGCGCTCACTTAATCGAAATCTATTAAATTCCCAGCTGCCGTAAATTTGACAAGTGAATATTGACACACTGAGCCACCAAAATGAGAAGATATCAGCCAAAGCCATTCAATGTGAAAAATTCGTCGGAAAAATTACGGGGTCTTGTTATTTTTTGAAAAATATTTAAATACATTGAATCGAAATAAACGCAAGGGGAAAGGAATTTTCTCAAGATGTTGCTAAACAAAAAAAATGTTTAAACAGCTAAAAGGCACTGGATTTGGTACATGTTATACAACAGTTTAACCTAACCCAATACCCAATGTTGTGAATCTAAAATAAAAAGCTTGTTAATTTACAACAACGCGAGAAGCTCATTCATGGGGTGTAAAGGGAAATTGAGTTTTTTTTAATACCTAATGAAAGGTATTTCGCACATGTGTAGATTAGATGTTTCAGAGAACTAAATGTTGAACAATAAACAATTTATTTTAAAGGCAGACATTAATCAGTAGGCTAATAGCCTTTAACATATGCAATATAGCCCCAATCCCTCTAAAACCTCCCATACAAAATGACATATTTCTGAAAAAATCATTTTACTCCCATCACTTTCAAACGGACTGCTGGAGGGTATTTGAGTTTGATCAGCTTAATTACCAGAAATCTGAAATTTTTGCCACACGATTTCCGCTACATCACATACGAGTGACCAAAATCTCCCTATAGTTTTACATATATAACTTTTATGTAATCCCACTGAATTCAGTCATATTTTACGTAATATGTACGCTTTTGAAAGTTTGACTTTGTCCTTAACACAGTACAATATTTTTCAAGTCCTTGATTTGGGACTCAATTCTGAGTACTGCATGTGAAAGTAGTCCCGAAAAGAAGAAGTTCTGCATCATTCGTTTTATGAAGTTACATGCCATTATAATATAATATCAATTTGAAGTTAGTAAGTATCGTATAGGGGAATTTGTCACGTTTTAGGCTCTTTTGTTTAACATAACTCGAGAACCACTAGTCCGATTTAGCTGAAACAAATTTAAAATAAAATAAGAATAACACTTCCTTTAATCTGTTTATATAACGTTTCCCTACATAAGCAATAGTTTCACTTTTGTAGCAGTTACAATGAAACTCCGTGGCGTATGATTTACGAGGAATACTACTTATGATTATCATACGCCACCATATGGTATGTATGTTATGTCAAACAAAAGAGCCAAAAATATGACAAATTCCCCTATACGATACTTACAAACTTCAAATTGATATTAAATTATTATGGCATGTAACTTGACAAAACGATAGATACAGAATTTCTTTCTTTTGGGGCTACTTTCACGTGCAGTTCTCAGAATTGAGTCCCAAAATCATGTGTTGTACTGTGTAACATTTAGATGTAAAAAATCAATTTGTACTAATTTTATCGAATAAAATCTTTAATAAAACCACAAATCCACAATATTGTAACGATGTGCGTATGATTAATATAAAATATTCATAAAATTAATATTAATCATACGTTGTACATACATACATACATACATACAAACATTTGTTCATTCATACATACTAGGGTGGTCGTAAAAATTCATGTTGGATTTTTTCCGGTTCGACTCCCAAAAAGATAAGTCTTAGCAGATTTTAAGATAGCCAAAGTTTGAACACGATTGGAGTATGTTAACCCGTACCGCTTTGGGCTTAAAGTTATTAAGCTCCTACTGCCACTTTTTGGGAGGCATAACTCAAGAACGGCTATTCTAATTTTGATGAAACAAAAATCCGAAATTTTTTTAGTTATAAATAAATTTATGAAAAAAAAAATTTCCGATAAAAATTAAATTTTTGTATGTTTAAAAAATCATAAAAAATCCATTGAAACAAATTTAGCTCGATTTGTCTGTGATGTATTACTGACAACTGTGTTGAATTATATCGTGAAATTAGTAAGTCTAGACCGTTTTTCCGTTATAGATTTTATATTATTTTTTAACCAGTAAGAAAGTTTCATTCGGGCAACCCGACTGACATATACCCTCACCCTCAGTAAAACAAAAAATTTTCTATTATATAGATATTATAACTCGGTTTCTAAAGTGGGCGGAGTGGTACATTTGTATGGGAGGTACCAGATGGGGCGTGTCTACACTTCAAGATTTTTTTTCCAAAACTTTATCCTGTTAAAGCCTTACTAAATACAGAATTTGGGCACGATCGCCAAGGGTGTATTGATATTATTACTCCATCTCTTAAGTGGGCGGAAAAGTACATTTGTAGGGGAGGTACCAGAAGGGGCGTGACTAGACTTCCAATATTTTTTCCAAAACTTTATCCTGTTATAACATAACAAAATACATAATTTGGGCACGATCGTGTCGAGTTTATTGATATTATAACTCCATCTCTAAAGTGGGCGGAGTGGTACATTTGTATGGGAGGTACCAGAAGGGTCGTGGCTAGACTTTCAATTTTTTTTCCAAAACTTTATCCTGGTTTAGCTTTCCCAAATATAGAATTTGGGAACGATCAAGTTCGATGTATTGATATTATTACTCGATTTCTAAAGTGGGCGGAATTGTACATTTGTATGGAAGGTACCAGAAGGGGCATGGTCATGTAGCCCATTTTCAATACCGTAAGTAGTTTTGGGGAAATATTAACTCGTGCAAAATTTCAAAACATTTGGTTGAGTTTTCCGAAAGTTATTGTTCGAACCGGCCGGATAGCCAGACAGACAGACAGACGGACACGGCTCAAACGAGTTAAAAAGTCATGAATCGAATTTGGTTCAAAGAAACCTAGGGTCTAAAATCACTCCTTCTATGTGTTACACTTTTGGGTCGTATCAAATGATATATACCCTCATCCCTAAGGGTGATGGTATAAAAAGGCAAATTTTTTATTTTTTTTCCATAAATTTATTTATTACCGTTGATTTAAAAATTCTTAAATTTCGAGTTTTTTTTATCAAAATTGGACTAATCGTTCTTGAGTTATTCCCTTCTAACATGGCTGTAGCAGGCTGTCCATTCGTGCTCAAACTTTGGCTATCCTCAAATCTGCGAAGACTTATCATTTTGGGCAGTGGCACCGAAAAAAATCTAAAATTTTTTTTCCCACATATAACTTCCGACCTCTCTAATACATACACATGTAGCAAGTACTATATGCAAACTCGCTACATATGTACAGTACAGCAATTACCAGTTTCTACTTATTACAGATGAGACAGCCTATATATGGCCAGAAATTTTGAGTTATTGGTAAAAATTTATAAAATAGGTGATAATTTAAACATTAAAATAGTTTAAGTACAACTTGAATTCATCAATGATCCTTGAGTTTTTGCTGAAAAACTCATTAAAAAAACATCAAAAATATTTTGAAGTTTGACGATTGAAATTTTTTTGCAATTTTATAAAATCAAGAAATTTTTCCAAAAAATAAATATAATTTCTATTTTTCTTTCACTTAAAGTCACTTCCAACTTAATCTTCCCATGAATACATTAAATTTCCTACAACATTGTTTTACACTCTCCTCAAGTCCCTAATGGCGTGAAGCAACAAAAGAAAACCGGTAATAGACACAAAAGTAAACTAATTAAAGTCATTACAGCAAAAGTTGTAAAGCACAAACATTACAATCATTTCACTCAAAATCCTAAGAGGGCTTAATAAAAACGACAACATTGCCATCAGTCAAGTGGATTAATTGAGGCACACAAGAGACAATTGTGGAGGAAATACACACGACACAGGACTCAAGAATGAGATAACAAAAAAATACCTACAACCCAGTAGCTGAGAATGGAAAAATAACCTAAAATCAAAGTCAACAATAGCCAAATTCTTTGGAGTGGCCATCCAAAGACGCCACATGAATTTTAAGTACGATTTTGGGGACATTCACGCTAATTAACCTTAATGTTGCAATAGGAATTAAATGAAAATAAAAATACAGAGAACATTTCTAAGGGTAAACAAACGACAAATATGTGAAATATACAGCAGTGATTTCTGTAAGTTATATAGCATTGCTGCTGAATGTTTTGGTTGCGTCGTGGCCCATTTTTCCTGTTAAAATCATTTCCAATTTAACAATATCTAACAAATAACTTTTCCTTTTAATATACTATGTAAATGTTTTTGGGTTTCTGATGGCTATTAAAGAAAACAACAACGACAGCAAAGTTTTTTTTAACAAGGAAACATTCCAATCCCTATTAGATACGATAATTAATGTAACAGTGTCTGACAAACCTAAGAGTAGAAACATAATAACATTTCATTGGTAAAAGTGTTCATACTTTAATTGAAAACTTTAAACAACTCTCAGTAGAAAGAGATGCCGACATTTTAAACACTACTCTGTATGGTTTGGAGTATCAAAAATAAAACATGTACACAAGGTCAACATGAAAGAGACCTATAGAGAGGCAGATGCTCAGAGAGAGGAATTTTGTTATTGCTTTAAAATAGATATTAATTGCGAAGTGAAAAATCTAGCTCTACTATATAAAAATTTAATATCGATTTGAAGTTAGCAAGTATCGTATTGGGGAATTTGTCACGTTTTAGGCTCCTGGTACCTCCCACACATCTATCCTTTCCCTATTAATATTGTAATGTAAATGTTTGTCTGTTTGTTTGTTTTGTCAATCACGGCTGAACCGATTTCTATGAAATGTTGTCAAATGGGCGGAGAGGGCGTGGCAAAACTTATTTTCACAGCTACAAAGATAAAATTTGGTACCCACATTGTACTCGACAGCACGAATATGAATATGATGCCGAAATTTTAATTTTTGACCCAGTAGGCGTAGTGGGCGTGGCAAAACTTTTTGAGAGGTAGAGAGGTAAAAATTGATACCCAGATAGTACTCGACAACACGAATAAGAATATGCTGACAAAATTTAATTTTTTGACCCAATGGGCGGAGTGGGCGTGGCAAAACTTTTTTTTAGAGCTAGAGAGGTAAAAATTGATACCCAGATAGTACTCCACAACACGAATATGACTATGCAGACGAAATTTTAAATTGTACACCAATGGGCGAGGTGGGCGTAGTAAAACTTATTTCATATCTAGAGAGATCAAATTTTATAGTATTCGACTACACGAACATTAATAAGCAGGCGAAGTTTCAATTTTTGACCCAATGTGCGGTGTGGGCGTGGCAAAACTTATTTTCAGAGCTAGAGAGATTCAATTTGATAACCAGATTGTATGAATATGCAGACGAAATTTAAATTTTTTACCCAATGGGATGTGTGGGCGTGGCAAAACTTTTTGAGAGCTAGAGAGGTAAAAATTGATACCCAGATAGTACTCGACAACACGAATATACAGACGAAATTTTACATTGTAAACCAATGGGCGAGGTGGGCGTGGCAAAACTTATTTTCATAGCTAGAGAGATCAAATTTGATAGTACTCGACTACACGAACATGAATAAGCAGGCGAAGTTTGAATTTTTGACCTAATGTGCGGTGTGGGCGTGGCAAAACTTATTTTCAGAGCTAGAGAGATAAAATTTGATAACCAGATTGTATGAATATGCAGACGAAATTTTAATTTTTGACCAAACAGGCGTGGTGGGCGTGGCAAAACTTTTTGAGGGCTAGAGAGGTAAAAATTGATACCCAAATAGTACTCGACAACACGAATAAGAATATGCTGACGAAATTTAATTTTTTTGACGCAATGGGCGGAGAAGGCGTGACAAAACTTTTTTTCAGAACTAGAGAGATAAAATTTGGCACACAAATAGTTTTCGACAACACGAATATGAATATGCAGACGAAATTTAAATTTTCGATCAAAGTTCATAGATGTGACAAATTTGAAGTAACAGGGTAAAGGTCAGTATGGTAAAACCTACAAAGGTGATTGATGACATCTCATTTCATTCTTCAGTAGAAGTATTGTTAGGACTTAAATAAATAATTTATATTAATATATCCATGTAAAAAATCAAATTGGACTAATCGAATGATATCTTCAATTTTATTGCCCCATAAATCCACAATATTGGAACTAAGTGCGTATGATTAATATAAATTCCACACAACATTATTATTACTCATACGTTGTACATATATATTTTGATATTGTGTTTTGTGGGGTGGTGATAAATAGCAGCGCACAGTGGTTGCTGTTTCATACAAAGAGCGGCCAACAGTAGGAGTAGTTTTCATAGGTGAATAATATTTGACTTATCTCACAGTCTCTTTTAATGACACCAATTTCTAAAATTAGGTTAAAATCTGTGAAAGGATTCAAGGACCTCTCTTAGATCCTGAAAATTAAAATTTCATAGTAGGTACACCAAAGTCGTCATATCCATTGATTCCATCAATCTATGACTAAATCTAAAACTTGGTCCATGTCAGACAAAGCATTCAAGGACCTCTCTTAGATCCTGAAAATTTAAATTTCATAGTAGGCATACCTAAGTTGGCATATCCATTGATTCCATCAATCTATGATTAAATCTTAAATTTGGTAAATGTCAGACAAAGGATTCAAGGACCTCTCTTAGATCCTGAAAATTTAAATTTCAAAGTAGGCATACCTAAGTTGGCATATCCATTGATTCCATCAATCTATGACTAAATCTAAAATTTGGTCATGTCGGACAAAGGATTCAAGGACCTCTCTTAGATCCTTAAAAATTTAAATTTCATAGTAGGCGTACCTAAGTCTTTATATCCATTAATTTCATCAATCTATGACTAAATCTACAGTTTGGTCAATATCAGACAAAGGATTCAAGGACCTCTCCTAGAGTTCACAGTCAAAAAAAATGACACCGAAAACGGTAAGGCCGCTTTGTTCTATTGAAGATAACTCAACAATCCTCGAATTTCCGCAGCTGAAATTTACATCATATAATCTGTAAGTATTGGTAAACATTTTGCAACAAATTTGGTTGTCAACCGCGGTCGACTTCGCAAGTAAACCTCTAAGTGAAATTTAAGTCTACACACGAGTTAGTACTGAAATAGGCACATATAATAATTTAATTTATTAAAATAGACACAACATCCGCCCTAAATGTGATTCTAGAGGAGTCAAATGTATGACCGACCTTCAATATTTTTGCAATACAACAGCTCTAACTGTATTAAGAGGAGTGAAAAATATGACCCACCCCCAATATTTTTGCAACCCCTACAGTTTCTCTAAACACTATATTCAACCCCCAAGGTGGTCTTCATACAATTTTTTTATATTATTTATAATTTTTTTTAAGAAATCAGATCCTGCCGCTCCCATTATGCTTTCAAGAGGTGTAAATGTATGATCAATCCCCAGTAATTGTTCCCTCCTAACATGTTCCCCAAACATACCAACTCACCCATAATATTCACCCTTTAAGGGGGCTCCCATACAAAAATTAAATTTTTATAAATTTTGCTCACACTGCTCTAACTGCCCTAAAAATTCCCCTAGAGGAGTTAAATGTGTGACCGACACCCAATTTGTTTGCAACCCCAACAGTTTCTCAGGACTTATCTACCCTCTATCTTCAACTTTTAAGGTGGTCCTCATATATTTTTTTTTATTTTTTAAAGAAATCAACTCATCCTGCTCCCATGGTGCCTAATAGAGGGATAAAATGTATGACCTATCCCTAGGTAGTAGTGAGCTTCTGCATAGCCGAAGCCAACTGTCTTACTAATTTTACGTTGACTTAATTATGACCAACTAAAATTTTCTGATGAGTTATTCGTGACTGCCACTTTAAAAGTTGATTACCTCTTCTTGTCAAAGTTAAAATTGGGAATAATGATATGACCACATATTTATTTATTTATAAAAATATTTCTTTAAGAGTGATTAACATCGGCTACTCTAACGTTTTTTACACATACCATACATTTTATATTAAAAAAACCTCATGATTGCCCTCATCTTCCATCATTCCCGCTGTTGCCTTTTCTGCCGAAAAAGAAAAACCACAAACTTGATCTGAAATCTGACCATAAGTAGAAAAAGGAGGAAGAGACATGTGTCCACATGTCCTTTGCGTTAGACGTTTCATTGGAAGCCCCATATTACTCTTATTATACAAGATTAACTTGCTGTTAATTAAAGTCAACTTTAACGTAAACAAGTCTGACAACACTCAAAGCTAACAAGTTAATGGAAAAACAAAAAATGTTCTTGAAAATTCCTATGATGGCAAAAGTTAGGTTCATATGTCACAGTATATATGACATAATTTTATTATTATAAATGAATGATGAAATTCGTAGAAATTTTTGTAACACATTGGGAAAAACTGTTAGTGTATGAATACGACAAATCAGCCAGTGGATTCTCAGTGTCCTGCTAACAAATGGGATATACAGTGTAACGAAGAATCCAAAAGTCAAATATTTCAAAAGCTATTACATGCCGAAAAACTCGACTCTATGGTTTATTATACACATTTATTACAGTATAACTAAAGTTAAGGATTCTAGGGTCACTTTATTTACAACTTAGACCATAATGAATTCTACATAAGAAATGCAAGATGACTTAATTTACATACCTTAATGTCCTTCATATGTACTTATGTAGAATGCAGCAATGCATCGTATATTCAATATTCATTTTATTGTCCCTTATCCTTACAATATAAACATGTCCTTTTTTGTTCTGGTCCACAATTTGCAACAACAAAAATTAATACCTAATAATGACTATCAAAGCGGCTTCCAGCGCATTTTACAGCCACTAAAGTAATTCAAAAGAATTGCGGACAAATGCGACATTAAGAAAAAGAACTTTGCTAAACAACATTTTAGACAGAACAATATGCAGTCAGTCACTTTACAATTTGACTAGAAGTTTTTCAAGCAAGCTGGGCAGGAGAGGTTAATGAGGGAATAATGAGAAAGATAAAACA
This sequence comes from Muscina levida, assembly GCA_964034835.1. Lineage (NCBI taxonomy): Eukaryota > Metazoa > Arthropoda > Insecta > Diptera > Muscidae > Muscina > Muscina levida. The sequence continues at coordinate 16,286,059 of OZ035880.1, read as the reverse complement.
AACAATGCGGTACATTTACCCTTGAACCGTTGAGTAGAATCAAAGTTAAAGACAATTTCGCACAACAAAGTTTTCATTATTTTGTAGAAAAAAGAAGCACTAGTAGTAATAACACACAAACACACACACAAAGATAACTCTTGATTTTATATATAAAAACATAGACATTAACTCAAATTTAAATCATTTAAGTGTTCAATTACGTTGTGGAACATTTTCAATGTAAAAAATCAAGTCGAATGAAATCTTCTAAAAATGTGCATTACTATTAAACCATAAAATTGTAACGAAGTGCGTATGATTAATATAAAATCCGCACAACATTAATATTATTCAACCCTTAGACGGTCCCCATATAATTTTTTTTAAGAAATCAGCTACTGCCGCTCTCATTGTTCCTCCTGGGGCTAAAATGTGTGGCCGTCCCCCAGTAATTTTGTAATTTTTCCTTCCCAACATTTTTCTCAAACATACCAACCCACCCCCAATATTCCCTAAGAAGGCTCCAATACAAAAATTAAATTTTTATAAATTTTGCTCCCGCCGCTCTAACTGTCCCAAAGGTTTTTCAATTTTTTGTACAATTTTTATTCCTGCCGCTCCCATTTTCCCTCCTAAAGGTGTGAAATATATGATCAACCCAGTCATTTTTTTTTCACATAACATTTTTCCCAAACATTAAAGCTACTACCAAAGCTTTAAGGCGCTCCACATACAATTGATTTTTTTTTAAGTTTTTACCTACATCCCATCTTCAGGCCTTAAGGATCCTCCCATACAAAAATAATTTTTCTATCAATTTAGCTTCTGCCGCTCTAACTACCCCAAAGTTGCCCCAAGAGGAGTCAAATGTATGACCGACCCCTAATATTTTTGAAACCCCAACAGTTTCTCAAAACATATCTACCCTCTATCTTCAACTCTTATAGTGGTCCCGTACAATTTTTTTTTATATTCTAATTTTTAGTTAATAAAAACAGCTTCAGCCGCTCCCATGGCGCCTCTTGGAGGGGTAAAATGTATGACCGACCCCTACTAATTTTTCCCTCCTAATATTTTGTCCAAACATAACTGATTCAAATGTATGACCGACACCCAATATTTTTGCAATACCAAAAATTTCTCAGAACATATCTAAAACCTATCTTCAAACCTTAAGGTGGTCCCAATACAATTATTTTTATTTTTATAGAGGAGTCAAAGTATGACCGATACCCAATATTTTTACAACCCCAACACTTACTCAGAACATATATATCCCCTATCTTCAATACTTAAGGTGGTCCCCACACAATTTTTTTTTTATTTTTTATTTTTCTTTTAAGAAATTAGGTCCTGCCGCACTCTTTGAGTCGTCTGAGGGTTAAATGTATGACTGACTCATAGTAATTTTTCCTTCCTAACACGTTCCCCAAAAATATCAATCCCGCCATATTCATCCCCTAAGAGGGCTCCCATACAGAAATCATATTTTTATAAATTTTGCTCCCACCGCTCTACTGACGTTATACATTTTTATTCCTAACAGTTTCTCAGAACAAATCTACCCTCTATCTTCAGCTCATAAAGTGGCCTCCATACAAATTTCTTGAATTTTTTAACCTTTTTAATGATATAAGCTCCTGACACTCCCATGGTGCCTTCTAAAGGGGTAATATATGTATATGAACGACCCACACTAGTATATCCTAACAAAAATACCTACCCACTATCTACACCACCTAAGGGGGCTCCCATACAAAAATCAAAATTATATAAAAACCAAATTGTTGGAAAAAGCTATTTTTCAAATGAAACCAAAATCGGTTTTCTCAAAAAGTCGGATATTTGAACACTACAGCTATAACTGAAGAACCATTGATAATTTTTCATATCATTCTTCAGCAGAATTGTAAAGAACGCCAAACCCTTTGGGGACTTTACTGTATTGACCTTATAGCCTCATCCTGACTTGGAATTTCTCACCAACCAGATTGGCTGCTGTACTGTTTTATTAAACCATATATCCATTAATCTTGAAACAATGTGCGTATGATTAATATAAAATCCGGAAAAAATTAATAATACTTATACGTTGTACACACATATAAAGCGAGTGGCATATGCAAACTCGCTACATATGTATAGAACTTTTTCTGATCGTAAGCCGAATTTGATGTATCATTTGATACACTTAACGTAAATTTAATATATAGAACAGTACTTGATTCAGGTTCGTCATTTTATATCAGCGTTTGAAAAAAACTCACAAATGTGCACAAAATGTATGCAAAACTCTTTTCATGAGAGTGTTTGAGAGGTAAATGTGACACAAACTCTGTACCGTTGAGCATGTTAACATGCAAACACATCTCGCTAAGTGTCGGAAAACGATGTTGCTCTTTTTTCTGACTCCCGTCGTGTGTGCGATAAAGATGACACAACTCATATGTGCACTGAGAAACGAAAATACCCAAACACGGAGTAACACATGAATATTCATATGGAGAAAAAAACACATACATACATATATTTATACATATACATCTATATTTCTTCTTCTTCTCTACCAATCTTTTAGTGTCGCTCGTTTATGTGTGCACACCATCTTTGAGTGCTCAGGAAAAAATTGTACAAAAGAGTTTTGTTATGTGTTGACTATGTGTGCGGAGCATCTTCGATCATTAAACTCTTGTGTTTTGAGTTCGCCTGCGCTCATTACCGACGTTTAAAATGTGTTGAGCAAAGTGTTTTGGAGTCTTTTCAATCCCTGTTTTATATAATCAGCAATGACAAATTTTCTACTTATCACAGAGAAGGCAGCTTACACAGTACAGCATTTTTCAGTTCATTGAGTTGGGACTCAATTCGGAGAACTGCACGTGAAAGTAGCCCCGAAAAGAAGAATTTCTGCATCATTCGTTTTGTCAAGTTACATGCCATAATATAATTTAATATCGATTTGAAGTTAGTAAATATTGTATAGTGGAATTTGTCACGTTTTAGGCTCTAACTCGAGAACCACAAGTCCGATTTAGTTGAAACAAATTTAAACAAAAAAATAATAATTACAACTCCTTTAATCTGTTTATATAACGTTTCCCTACATAAGCCATAGTTTCACCTTTTCATTCATCAAATGATTTTGAACAGGGTTTATTTTTAGCAGCAGAATTACGTGGAATATTACTTATGATAATCATACGTCACCATATAACAATTCCACTATACGACCAATTCCACTATACGATATTTACTAACTTCAAATCGATAATAAATTATATTATGGCATGTAACTTGGCAAAACGAATGATGCAGAACTTCTTCTTTTTGGGGCTACTTTCACGTGCAGTTCTCAGAATTGAGTCTCAAAATCATGTTTTGTACTGTGATATGTACTGTACAGTACTTGGCTCAGAGCACTCATTCAATATTCTCAGCAATGACCCATTTTCTACTTATCACAGAGAAGACAGCTTATAAATGAACAGAAATTTAGAGTCATTGGTGTAAAATTTATGAAGTTTTTGAAGATTTCGTTTGATAAAATTAGACCAACTTCAAATCGATATTAAATTATTATGGAATGTAACTTGACAAAATGAATTATGCAGCATTTCTTCTTTTTGGGCCTACTTTCACGTGCAGTTCTCAGAATTGAGTCCCAAATCATGTATTGTACTGTGATATGTACCGTACAGTACTTAACTCAGGGCAGTTATTCAATATACTCACCAATGACCAGTTTTCTACTTATTATAGAGAAGACAGCTTATAAATGAACAGAAATTAAGAGTGATTGGTGTAAAATTTATGAAGTTTTTAATTTTTCACATGTGCCCAATTCATTCATGTTGTATGGAATTCGAACTCACCTTACAACAATAGTTTTTGTTTATTAACCAATTTTATTTAATCTTCATATGATAATATCATCAGTCTTATTAAAGTCAACAATGTTGTGAAGCTTTTAAAACAGAATCGCTATAAGTCTTTAGTTAGTTGTAACATAGTCCGCTGTGGTCGGTGGTTGTCTTTGAATTTAAATTACAATTTTGTGGTAACTTGTGGCAACATCATTGTTAACGTTGACATTGTTGATGACTTCAACATTGAATTTGTAAGTTAAAAGCCACAGAAAATTTAGTCCCATTTAACAAGATATCATGTGGTTTTTGGTTTCTTTAAATCATATATATCTTTAAACAATATAATCATAACTCAGTACAACACATGATTTTGGGACTCACTTTTGAGAACTGCACCTGAAAGTAGCCCCAAAAAGAAGAAGTTCTACATCATTCGTTGTGTCAAGTTACATGCCAGAATAATTTAATATTGATTTGAAGTTTATCACGTTTTAGGCTCATTTGTTATTATGTTATATGGTGGCGTATGATTATCATAAGTAATATTTAACGAAAATCATACGCCACGAAGTACAACAGTTTTATTGTAACTGCTACAAAATTAACCAAGTTTAAAATCATTTGATTAACTTCTTCTTTTTGGTGCTACTTTCACGTGCAGTTCTCAGAATTGAGTGCCAAATCAATGAGCCGAAAAATTTTGTACTGTGTAATGATGGTTTCGCTGTAACTTCAGTGATTAATATTTAATATTAAAAACAGATTTATCAATATTTATTGCAACATTTTATAAATTATCAAAAACTATGAATTTGTAATTTCCAACTTAAGAAGGAATTTAAATTTCCTTTTTAGTTGATGATATCACTTTTACTTTGTGCAAACAGATACACACACACAGTCAACATGTCTATACCATTTATAAAAACTCAAATATTTCATCATTTCAATTATGTTATAAACACAACATTGTTCAATATCATCTTCTAACTTCTTCTTCATCCCTATTGATGTTTAACACAGCAGGAAGTCATTTATTTATATTCTCTTACGCAAAGTAAGCCGATTACAAACTTAAAGTTAACAAAAGTTAAGAAATGAAATGTCCTTCTTACAAATCGTATTACATGGCCAGAAGTTGGCCATTTATTTTCAAATAGAATATTATTATATAAGAACGCTATTTACTGGCATCTTTTTCCTCATTCAATTTTCTTTCATTTCACAACAAAATACATCAAGTGGAAAATGATAAACTGCATAACTGCTATTGAGATTGGGTGGCCTTTAAATTCATGGTATTCATTATGTCCTGTTGACTTTTTAATATTTTATACTAGAAGAGAATTTTACTTCGTTGACACATTTTCATCAGCTTACAGTTGTAGCAGACTTTCCTGGAACTGGATCTTTTGCTGTCGTATATTTATCAGTATTACTTTGTCAATATTTTTATTTATTATGTAACATAATGGCAAAGTCAACACTGTTGGCCTTATGACTCTTTTGATCACTATCATACAATGGAAATGTTTTTGTTTTGCAATTTTATAATTGCTTGAATAACATTATAATGTTATTGGAAATTTCTGTTAAAATGAGGAGACGATGCCTTAACATTCTGTGTACAATAAAAAAACAATTGGGTACATTAAAGTGCCTTTTGTTACGATACATATATACTTTTTAATACAATAAAAATACTAGTTGGTACAACAAAATATTACCTTTCTAAACAATAACAAAACTTTCTGTTACATTCAAAGTTCACTTTTGAAACCTAAATGTACAGTTTGATACAACAAAAGTGCACTACTAGTTGACAAATTAACTGATATTTTATTCATATTAATCGGCCATCATTTTGTTGCTTACGTTTTGTTTAAAAACTTTAACTAACTTTCGATGCTTTTTGCCAAATTTACTTGATATAACTTTTTTTGTTTTTGCTCAAATTTATTGTGGTTTTTCACAGTTTATTGTTTGGAAAATTTTGCCAAAAGTTTTACCATTTTTGCCGTGGGAAACCCGTAAAGGTCGTTTAACCAAGAATATAAATTCTACTTAACAATTTTTTCGACTTGTGTGTTTTGAAAGTTCACTTACACACTTACACGTGGAGTACACAATAAGCTTTATAGGTTTACAAATAACTTTAGGCACTGCTGCATACAACGATTGCGGAATGTAAATGGATTGAATCCTTCTTGTCTATTAGATGTGTGGATCAAATGGGAATTTGCAGATTTGTAGCTTAAATTTAAAATGTGAGGTTACTTAGATTGTTGACTAGAATACAAAGTATTCAGTAGTATTATTTGTTATTTGATAAAATGTTGTAAATAAATTTAATTAAATTAAAAAATATAAAAAAATATAAAAATATAAAAATATAAAAATATAAAAATATAAAAATATAAAAATATAAAAATATAAAATTATAAAAATATAAAAATATAAAAATATAAAAATATAAAAATATAAAAATATAAAAATATAAAAATATAAAAATATAAAAATATAAAAATATAAAAATATAAAAATATAAAAATATAAAAATATAAAAATATAAAAATATAAAAATATAAAAATATAAAAATATAAAAATATAAAAATATAAAAATATAAAAATATAAAAATATAAAAATATAAAAATATTAAAATATAAAAATATAAAAATATAAAAATATAAAAATATAAAAATATAAAAATATAAAAATATAAAAATATAAAAATATAAAAATATAAAAATATAAAAATATAAAAATATAAAAATATAAAAATATTAAAATATAAAAATATAAAAATATAAAAATATAAAAATATAAAAATATAAAAATATAAAAATATAAAAATATAAAAATATAAAAATATAAAAATATAAAAATATAAAAATATAAAAATATAAAAATATAAAAATATAAAAATATAAAAATATATAAATATAAAAATATAAAAATATAAAAATATAAAAATATAAAAATATAAAAATATAAAAATATAAAAATATAAAAATATAAAAATATAAAAATATAAAAATATAAAAATATAAAAATATAAAAATAAAAAAATATAAAAATATAAAAATATAAAATTTAAAAATATAAAAATATAAAAATATAAAAATATAAAAATATAAAAATATAAAAATATAAAAATATAAAAATATAAAAAATATAAAAATATTAAAATATTAAAATATTAAAATATAAAAATAAAAAAATATGAAAATATAAAAATATAAAAATGTAAAAATATAAAAATATAAAAATATAAAAATATAAAAATATAAAAATATAAAAATATAAAAATATAAAAATATAAAAATATAAAAGTATAAAAATATAAAAATATAAAAATATAAAAATATAAAAATATAAAAATATAAAAATATAAAAATATAAAAATATAAAAATATAAAAACATAAAAATATATAATATAAAAAATAAAAAATATAAAAATAAAAAAATATAAAAATATAAAAATATAAAAATATAAAAATATAAAAATATAAAAACATACAAATATAAAAAAACAAAAATATAAAAATATAAAAATATAAAAATATAAAAATATAAAAATATAAAAATATAAAAATATAAAAATATAAAAATATAAAAATATAAAAATATAAAAATATAAAAATATAAAAATATAAAAATATAAAAATATAAAAATATAAAAATATAAAAATATAAAAATATAAAAATATAAAAATATAAAAATGTAAAAATGTAAAAATATAAAAATATAAAAAATATAAAAATATAAAAATATAAAAATATAAAAATATAAAAATATAAAAATATAAAAATATAATAATATAAAAACATAAAAATATAAAAATATAAAAATATAAAAATATAAAAATATAAAAATATAAAAATATAAAAATATAAAAATATAAAAATATAAAAATATAAAAATATAAAAATATAAAAATATAAAAATATAAAAATATAAAAATATAAAAATATAAAAATATAAAAATATAAAAATATAAAAATATAAAAATATAAAAATATAAAAATATAAAAATATAAAAATATAAAAATATAAAAATATAAAAATATAAAAATATAAAAATATAAAAATATAAAAATATAAAAATATAAAAATATAAAAATATAAAAATATAAAAATATAAAAATATAAAAATATAAAAATATAAAAATATAAAAATATAAAAATATAAAAATATAAAAATATAAAAACATAAAAATATAAAAATATAAAAATATAAAAATATAAAAATATAAAAATATAAAAATATAAAAATATAAAAATACAAAAATATAAATATTAAAAAAATATAAAAATATAAAAATATAAAAATATAAAAATATAAAAATATAAAAATATAAAAATAAAAAAATATAAAAATATAAAAATATAAAAATATAAAAATATAAAAATATAAAAACATAAAAATATAAAAATGTAAAAATATTAAAATATAAAAATATTAAAATATAAAAATATAAAAATATAAAAATATAAAAATATAAAAATATAAAAATATAAAAATATAAAAATATAAAAATATAAAAATATAAAAATATAAAAATATAAAAATATAAAAATATAAAAATATAAAAATATAAAAATATAAAAATATAAAAATATAAAAATATAAAAATATAAAAATATAAAAATATAAAAATATAAAAATATAAAAAATATAAAAATATTAAAATATAAAAATATAAAAATATAAAAATATAAAAATATAAAAATATAAAAATATAAAAATATAAAAATATAAAAATATAAAAATATAAAAATATAAAAATGTAAAAATATTAAAATATAAAAATATAAAAATATAAAAATATAAAAATATAAAAATATAAAAATATAAAAATATAAAAATATAAAAATATAAAAATATAAAAAATATAAAAATATTAAAATATTAAAATATTAAAATATTAAAATATAAAAATAAAAAAATATGAAAATATAAAAATATAAAAATATTAAAATATAAAAATATAAAAATATAAAAATATAAAAATATAAAAATATAAAAATATAAAAATATAAAAGTATAAAAATATAAAAATATAAAAATATAAAAATATAAAAATATAAAAATATAAAAATATAAAAATATAAAAATATAAAAATATAAAAACATAAAAATATATAATATAAAAAATAAAAAATATAAAAATATAAAAATAAAAAAATATAAAAATATAAAAATATAAAAATATAAAAATATAAAAATATAAAAACATACAAATATAAAAAAACAAAAATATAAAAATATAAAAATATAAAAATATAAAAATATAAAAATATAAAAATATAAAAATATAAAAATATAAAAATATAAAAATATAAAAATATAAAAATATAAAAATATAAAAATATAAAAATATAAAAATATAAAAATATAAAAATATAAAAATATAAAAATATAAAAATGTAAAAATGTAAAAATATAAAAATATAAAAAATATAAAAATATAAAAATATAAAAATATAAAAATATAAAAATATAATAATATAAAAATATAAAAATATAATAATATAAAAACATAAAAATATAAAAATATAAAAATATAAAAATATAAAAATATAAAAATATAAAAATATAAAAATATAAAAATATAAAAATATAAAAATATAAAAATATAAAAATATAAAAATATAAAAATATAAAAATATAAAAATATAAAAATATAAAAATATAAAAATATAAAAATATAAAAATATAAAAATATAAAAATATAAAAATATAAAAATATAAAAATATAAAAATATAAAAATATAAAAATATAAAAATATAAAAATATAAAAATATAAAAATATAAAAATATAAAAATATAAAAATATAAAAATATAAAAATATAAAAATATAAAAATATAAAAATATAAAAATATAAAAATATAAAAATATAAAAATATAAAAACATAAAAATATAAAAATATAAAAATATAAAAATATAAAAATATAAAAATATAAAAATACAAAAATATAAATATTAAAAAAATATAAAAATATAAAAATATAAAAATATAAAAATATAAAAATATAAAAATATAAAAATATAAAAATATAAAAATATAAAAATATAAAAATATAAAAATATAAAAATATAAAAATATAAAAATATAAAAATATAAAAATATAGAAATATAAAAATATAAAAATATAAAAATATAAAAATATAAAAATATAAAAATATAAAAATATAAAAATATAAAAATATAAAAATATAAAAATATAAAAATATAAAAATATAAAAATATAAAAATATAAAAATATAAAAATATAAAAATATAAAAATATAAAAATATAAAAATATAAAAATATAAAAATATAAAAATATAAAAATATAAAAATATAAAAATATAAAAATATAAAAATATAAAAATATAAAAATATAAAAATATAAAAATATAAAAATATAAAAATATAAAAATATAAAAATATAAAAATATAAAAATATAAAAATATAAAAATATGAAAATATAAAAAATATAAAAATATAAAAATATAAAAATATAAAAATATAAAAATATAAAAATATAAAAATATAAAAATATAAAAATATAAAAATATAAAAATATAAAAATATGAAAATATAAAAATATAAAAATATAAAAATAAATATATAAAAATATAAAAATATAAAAATATAAAAATATAAAAATATGAAAATATAAAAATATAAAAATATAAAAATATGAAAATATAAAAAATATAAAAATATAAAAATATAAAAATATAAAAATAAATATATAAAAATATAAAAATATAAAAATACAGAGTAGCGCAAAACTACTGTTGTGGGGTCCCGCAATAGAGTCATTGTGACCCTTGCAGTGTGAGCTGTGACTGCATCTTGTTGGAACCACAACTGTGGACTGTTTTCTAGAGCTGGCCTTAAAAAATTATTCAAAAAAAAAATTATTTATTATTCATTCGTATGGGAGGTACCAGAAGGGGCATGACTGGACATCCAAAAATTTACTATATACGGAATTTGGCACGATCGCGTTAGGTATATTAATAATATATAGCGGAACCAAATTGTTATGGGAGATATCAAATGGGGCGTGGCTAGGCTTCCACTGTTTTTTCTCCGAAACGTTATCCTGATATAGCTTTACTAAATACAGAATTTTCTTGTTTTCTCTTTTCTTCGTGTTATCATAATAAATTTTGTTTAAAGAGAATGGCTTATTAGGCCATCGCTCCCGAACCTAGTTTCTTGGGGCTGCCAAAGTCACTAAGAGAGCCTGTGTTGAGCTTCAGTAACTTCTGTTACCTACTTCCTAAGTCGCATCGGTGGTAGCATGCCGATTAGGTTACTCAACACCACCACCGAGCCAAAACGAGATCAGCTGCGGGAGCCGATGGACTGCCGGCAAAGCTTTTTAAAGCCGGCGACGATGAGCTGGTAACTTGCATGCAGCAGCTCATAAACACGATTTGGCTCAGGGAGTCCATGCACGATGATTGGAATCTGAGTGTCCTATGTCCTTGCTTAAGAAAAGCGATTCAAATGTGTGTACCAACTATCGCAAGATTAGCATTTTACCCATCGCATACAAGGTCCTATCTAGTGTGTTATGTGAAAGACTAAAGCCCATTCTGGCGAACCTGATCAAAAAAAAATAAACTTGGGGTATGGGATAGCTTCTTGCGTTGTTGTGAATTAACACGCTTTCTATTTTTGGATTTACAACTAACAGCACCTACTTGTTTATCGACGAATGTGAACGTCACTGTTTGAGAAGCTCTTACAAGACACGACGATTGAATCGACGCTTAATACTGCGAAGTTGCTGTCAACAACATTCGAGGCGAGCCGACAATGAAAGAAAATTTTCTTTTTTTTTTCTTTTAAGATGAACCTGGTGTGAACCTGCGATCTCCCGCATGGTAGTCGCGTGTTCTAACCACTATGCCACGGCCGGTCCTGATCAGGCTACGACAAATCCTGGAGAAGACCCAAGAAATACAGATCGATACCTACCATCTGTTCATTGACCTCAAAGCTGCATTTGACAGTCCAATACGACAGAAATTGTTGGATGCTATGGCTGAGTTTGGTATCCCCGCAAAGCTAATTCGACTCTGCGGGATGACACTGACTGACACGATGTCTTCAGTGAAAATTGGCAAAAATCTGTCAGAGCCATTTTCTACCAAGCGAGGCTTTAGACAAGGCGATAGTCTGTCCTGCGATCTCTTTAACATCATAATGGAGATGATCATGCGGAAGGCTGCAGTAAACAGGAATGGTACCATCGTCATATATCATCGCGTATGCTGATGATATAGATATCATTGGACTTGGATTGCGAGATGTCACTGCGGCTTTTTCGAGCATTGAAAAGCAGTCGGCTGAAGTGGGTCTGGTGATAAACGAGTACAAAACCAAGTTATTTGTTTCAACGAACAAAGAGTCCACTCGTCTGGGAGGCTGCTGCCATAAACAAAAATAATAGTGTCAGCCTTGAAATCAAAAGACGAGTATTGATCGCAAACCGCTGCTAATATGCGCTAAGCAAACGATTTAACGACAAATCGCTCTCTCGAAGAACAAAGATCCAGCTCTACCAGACTCTGATCCTACCTGTCTTGCTCTACAGCTCAGAATCCTGGGTAATGACACAAGCGGATCAATCTATTCTGGGAGTCTTCGAGAGAAAAATACTCAGCAAAATATTTGGACCCATCATCGTGAACGGCGAGTACCGTCGTCAAATGAATCATGAGCTGTATGAGCTGGTCAAGCGCGTTCAAATAGACCGAATGCGCTGGCTTGGACACGTTTTACGAATGGACGAAAACGCTCTGGCTCGAAAAGTCTTCGGCAATAAAATCGATGGGCGGCGCAGGAGGGGGCCACCAAAACTCCGATGGATGGACCAGGTGACGGAACTGTTAAATAAGCTTGGTATGACGAACTATCTACGGAGCGCAAAAGACCGAAGCGCTTGGAATGCTTTTCTACGTGCGGCTACCGATAGATGAATTTATGTTGTTGCTGGCAGTGAAGAAGAAATACAGAATTTGGTATGATCGCGTTGGATGTATTATTATTATTATTCGATTTCAAAAGTGGGCGGAATGATATATTTGTATGTGAGGTACAAGAAGGGGCGTGGTCATGTAGCCCATTTGCAATACCGTAAGTAGTTTTGGAGAAAAGTTTCAAATAATTTGGCTACGTCTTTCGAAACGACTTAAAAAGTCACAAATCGAATTAGGTTCAAAGAAACTTAGGGTCTAAAGTTACTCCTTCTATGTGTTACACTTTTGAGTCGTATCAAATGATATATAACCTTCTACCCGTAGGGTGTGGGTATTACAATATCGATGACTAAGATAGGTATTGAACCCTTGGTATCCTGTACGATATTCGCTCGTTTTTAACATCATGGCATCATGTCAGCCCCAAACAGAAGTATTCTCCAAATTAAATCAAACATATGAAAAAATCGGTTTACCTGTAGCCAAATACTACACTTGGTAACAAACTAACGCAACAATTAAGTTTTCTATGTTTAAAATTCATATATGAACTCAAATCGTGTCATAAAAGCAAATTTCTCTATATTTCAGTTTTTTTTTTTTGCGGCACATGTCTTAGTTCATAAAATTTTAACGATATTTACATGGTTTTCGAAAATTTGCCATAAAATTTGATTTTAATTATTTTCTCTCACTCTCCCTGTCTCTTCACACATATTTACAAATATCGACAGGTTTTCTAGATTGCAATTTTAATGGGAAAATTATAAACAATTGGAATGCGTTAATGAAGGGAACTACAAGCGCAAAGAAAATTCATTAGAAAATTCTGGCGTTTTTCTTTGGTTTTTAAAATTCAAATTAAATTTTATAGTTTTGCTAATTGTATATGTATTACAAATGCAGTCAAGTGGCACATACATATGTGTGTAATGAATAAAAATATGTTGTAATATTGTGTCTTATATTAAACAAAATTTAAAGGCAGGCACTTGAAGTAGCCTACATCATAAAGAGCTTAACAATACATTTTAGCTTAACATGTTAAAAGTGTTGCAGTCAGATGAACTAAATACTTCCGGAAAGATCTACATCAGGACAATTTTTATATTTCACCTAAGGCAATAAAGAATTTATATACAAATATGATATCTGATTTTCAATTTTATCCTGTACCTTTTAATTGCCATTTAACCAGGCCATTTCAGTTAAACACTAGCTGTCATTATTTTGTTTACCCAATTTGTGTTGATTTTCATGTTAAATGTTTATCTTTAGCCTCTGTGAAACTACGACAATATCGGCATCCGGGAAACCCAAATAATAACAACAACGACAGCAGCTCTAAATGTAATAACAACAACCGCGACATAAATAACAAAATTGTCAGCCAACAAATTCACTTTGCCACTGTGGCCCCAACAACAACTGCAACAACTACAACAACTCTTTATTAAATTCAATGAATTTTTGTTTATGTGCCAGGGAACAGCACAAGCGGACCGTTTGTTGTTTGTTGATGTCACACGACTATGGTGAATTTAATGCCACTCGAACTGATTTAGTCTTTGGCTGGTGTGTGTGTGTGTGTGTGTCTGTCCATTTAACTCGGTTGATACAGCGAATATGGTTGCTTTCATGTTTGTTGTACTATATTTTGTTTAATGTTGTCATGTTGGCTGCCTGGCGTACGATTTAGCACCAGTGCACAAAAAAAAAAACAATTATATTTGACATTTTTTTTTGTAGCTTTTTAATGAATTACACAAGGGAACAAGGTATTTGTTGTTTAAGAACTGAATATTGTTTTAAAGGTAATTTGGGACGCTGAATCCAAATCTGCACTTGGTTTTTTTGTATCAGCACGACTTTTCGAGATATACCGTTATGTCCATAACTAAGGCACTTCCACTACAAATATTTAAATAACTTGAAAACGGTTCACCATATTCAATTAAAAAAAAAAACTTAAACTCGTCAACAAAATTATCTTTAATCCGTGCCTACATTGTTTTTAATTTGTCTTAGTAGTTTCAGAGATATCGTTGTAGTTTTAAAAAATAAAACAAAAAATTTACAAAAAAAAAAAATTTTTTGTTTTTTAAAAATTCATAAAAAAAATTATTGCCACAAAAATCACAGTGTTTGTCTTAAAACATTTAGTTTAATATAGTGTGAATCAAATGAGCTTTATTTCATTAATATATCTGCACAACTTTTGATTTTGTCAACAATTTACTGAGATAACTAAATTTACAAAAATCACGATTTCCATACAAAAATAACATTTATTAATATGTTTGTGAAAGTGTAACTCGAGCAAACATTAACGGATCGTTATGAAAATTTATCAGTATTAATATTTTTCGAAACGAACTTATGGGATTGTAAATGGGCGGAATAGCCCCACCCCTTCTGGTACCTCCCATACAAAATTACATATTTTTGGATAATTAATATATCTTCGATAGCTGCCAAACAGACTACCGGAGGATATTGAAATTTGGTCAGTTTATTTATCTTGCAAAAGTAGACAAACCCTAGAAAAACCGAAAGCGTTGCCATACCCCTTCTGGTACCTCCCATACAAATGACCGAACTCACCCCAATAGTCTTACATACATATCTTTTTTGTAAGTACACTGAATTCAGTCAAACTATGCGGAAGTTTTACGGTTATGAAAATATAAATCAGGAATGAATTTGCACTATATCGGGTCACCCTTTCTGGTACCTCCCATACAAAATTACCTATTTTTGGAAAATTAATATTTCTTCCTTAACTTCCAAATTGAAACCTGCCGATTAATTAAATTTGGTCTGTTAATTAATATTGTAATAGGAGGCAAAACTAAAAATTAAACTATAAATAAATTTGCAAATTTGTCATGATTTTTAAAAATACAAAATTTTAATTTTTTTTGGGTAAAAACAAAAAATTGCGAAAAATCTGTTATCACCGAATTTAGCATAACTCATTCAATTTTCAATCGATTATTATGTACATACATGTTTTAGAAAGCTATCTTAATATGATATTCAATAAAGCTAATAAAAATAACAATTTGCCCCCAACCGATTAACTTTCAGCGTGAAGAAAATTAAAATGTGTAATTTTTTTTTTGAATAAATAGCCGTTACTCAGTCATTTTTTTTTGTAATATTAAAAAATTTGATTTTTTTCAAAGGTAACAACGATATCTTTAATAAAAAAATAAAATTTTAAAATCCGGCTTATGAAAAAAAAATTATGATTTTTTGAACTATAATTTTTGGAAAAAAGTCGAAAATACGATTAGTACCTGTAACTTAAAAATTCGAGCTGATGGAGAAAAATGGAGATTAGATTTGAAATCAGCGACCCCAAATTAGTAAAAAATAGCTATCGAATTCCAAACAACACTCAAAAAGTTCAATTTTGTTCCCTTGTGTTATTTAATATTTTGGTGGTGGTGGCTGGAAATGTGCGTCAGTTTAAATTTGTATAGTGTCCATTCAAGATAAGCGTGCGCGACAACTGTCTAAATGCTACATAAAGATCACAAAAAAAAATCAGCAAAGAAGACAACTTTAACATTTCATTAAAGAACATGTCAAAATTCTAGAAAATCTTAAAATATTAATTATGGAAAATGTTTGGGAGGTTTTTATACCCTCACCCTACTTAAAACTAAATTTCCCTTTACACCCCATGAATGAGGTATGGGATAGCTTCTCGCGTTGTTGTGAATTAACACGCTTTCTATTTGATAATCATACGCCACCATTAGAGTGGCCATAGCGGAAATTTTTTTGAAAAGTTAAATTTTTCGCACTGAAAAATATGAGGTTGGGGATAAAAATAATTATGCACATTTTTTTTTTTTTTTTAATTCCGAGTACCTCCGGGTTGAGCCCAAACTTTTATTACATGACCCATTTAGGCTGAAGTGCAGAATATGGGGCGGGAGCCCGATTAAAAACCAAAAATATGCCATTGTCTTCATCTTGGCCCCCAAACATCGGAATGGTAGGTCAAAGTTGGCGCTCAGGCCCATGGGGCCCGGGGGGTCAAAAAAGGGGCCCCTTTCGGTTCTATGATGACCCCCTAGTTGCGGGTACTCAAGTGAAAGATATTTTCGAGACGAATCCAACGATGTTATTTTTAGGTTCCTACGGTCATGTCATTTCGACCAAAAACCTAACTACAACATGACATAACGCCCAAATGTTATGACAGAAGACCCAACTCAATTTTTTTGGGCGAAATGTCAGACTCATGACGAAGGCACGACCTGCTGCATACGTCGTAGTCAGTCTTGTACTCTCTCTCTCGGTGGGGGGAACGCCCCCGCCGCATACGTCGTAGTCAGACTCGCTACTCTCTCTCTTTCTCTGGCATTATTAAAACACGAATGCGGTGGGGGGCACGCCCCCCTAAGGCGGGGGCAAGAGTACAAGCCTGACTGCGACGTATGCAGCAGCGCGTGCCGTCGTCATGAGTCAGACATTTCGCCCAAAAAAATTGAGTTGGAGCTTCTGTCATAACATTTGGGCGATATGTCATGTTGTAGTTAGGTTTTTGGTCGAAATGACATGTTTTGGGCGATATGTCATGGTTGTTTTTGGGCGAAATGACATTGGGCGAAATGACGGTACGCCTATGTTGGGTTTAGTAGCGCCGCACGCAAAATTTTTTTTAAAATTTTTTAAATTTAGTTAAAAATAATTTTTTTTCTTGGTATATCCCGGAAATGGCTCCAACTCGGTCCAGGAGACCCGTAGGAACCTAAAAATAACATCGTTGGATTCGTCTCGAAAATATCTTTCACTTGAGTACCCGCACCTGGGGGGGTCATCATAGAACCGAAAGGGGCCCCTTTTTTGACCCCCCGGGCCCCATGGGCCTGAGCGCCAACTTTGACCTACCATTCCGATGTTTGGGGACCAAGATGAAGACAATGGCATATTTTTGGTTTTTAATCGGGCTCCCGCCCCATATTCTGCACTTCAGCCAAAATGGGTAATTTAATAAAAGTTTGGGCTCAACCCGGAGGTACTCGGAATTAAAAAAAAATATGCATAATTATTTTTATCCCCAACCTCATATTTTTCAGTGCGAAAACTTTTGGATTTCACATTTTTAATTTTTTCTATATAACGCTATGGTCAGTCTAGCCACCATATAGCAATATAACAAAAGAGCCTAAAACGTGACAAATTACCCTATACGATACTTAACATACTAACTTCAAATCGATATTAAATTGTTATGGCCTGTAACTTGACAAAACTAATGATGCAGTACTTCTTCTTTTTGGGGCTACTTTCACGTGTAGTTCTCAGAATTGAGTCCCAAAATCATGTGTTGTACTTTGTAAGTATGCCTATTGTCAATCTTAGCATTTTACTCAGTTTCATTTCAAATCATCCACTTTTTTAAATTTAACTGCCAATTGAGTAAAATTTAACATTCAACAATTGCTGCAATCACGCTTTGACAAATGAACGTGATATCACTGCATATTTACACAGTTTGACTTTGTGTTATTGCTGTTTGTTTGCAATGCTGTTGGATTTTTTTTTTTGTTTTTTTCAGCTCAATACAATTAAATTTATTTATAGTATTCGATATTTGTTATTGTTTGCAGTTATTGCATTAATCATATCTGCAGTTTTTTTTTCTGCATCACTTCGAAATGATTTCGATTTATTTTTAGCCGTGGGCTAGGCGAGATTTTATTCACACCCACCTTCCTCTCTGTTTTCTAATAACAAATGGAATTTAAATTATTTTTACATTTGTTAACTAAAGCAATTTTTAAATTTGTTTAGGCCATTGGCAATGTTTCCAATCTTTGGAATGGAATTTAATGCAATTTAAGAGGTTAAAGTTTAACAGAGTTTATGATTGATTTCCATTGGTAACAGATGGTTGCATTTGCATTTTGGTATAAAACAAATCAGTGGCAGCAATTTAACGGCGAAAAATGCTAATGTGGAACAGAGAAAGTTGATGGATTTTGGTTAGCAAGAAATTTATTATTATATTAGCAAAACTGGGAAATTTGTCACGACACAAAAGAGATATTTCGTATGGTATACCGAGATATAACCGTTTTAAAGCATATAAAAAAGTGCTAAAAATCCACCTTGAGCAAAAAAAATCGTGTGGTCATTTAATTACACAGTACATGATAATGATGATAATCATACGCCCCCATATAGTATTTATGTTATGTCAAACAAAATATCCTAAAACGTGACAAATTCCCCTATACGATACTTTCTAAACTTCAAATCGATATTAAATTATTATGGCATGTAACTTGACAAAACGAATGATGGAGGACTTCTTCTTTTTGGGGCTACTTCCAAGTGCAGTTCTCAGAATTGAGTCCCAAATCAATGAGCTGAAAAATGTTGTACTGTATAATTATTTTCGTTATTCACACAACATGCCCCCGGTATTGCTTGTGTGTTATATGATAAAACGCCATATAACACACCCTAAACAAACCCAATATGAAATTCCTTTGGCGAGGTAGATGACATACAATACAATATGATGAAAATATTAGTTATAAAATATGCAATACATTGTCTAACCAAAAAATGATTGAGGCAATAAATCTGTAAACAAATAACACGAATTACCCAACAATAACAAAATAATAATAACAAATACGTATTGAAATGATGTAAACAACAAATATCACACTCATATCAATGCGGTTTATGGAATTTTTCACATTCGTATAAAATCGATTAAAATTTATGCCACAGATCACAATAGGGTGGAGTTTGATTAAACGTAGTAGCCAATGCATTGATGTTAACTATATAAAAAGCCATAATAGACTTGTTGTCAGAGTTGTAGTAAAAATATTTATGTAGCTGTATGTATGTATATAACAGTATGAACAAGGCGGAAAATAGTAAAAAAAAAGGTACAAGAGATGCAATAGGGGAGGATCTGTAGCTCTTTTTGTAAATTTAAGGCTCATTAACACTACTGAGAGATTTTGAAACTCTTCATAATTTTTTGATAAAACATTTTGAAATTCTGTTGACATTTGTCAATATAGAATTTTGTAAGTTTGGTATTTTGTCAGTTTTATGTTCAAAAAAGATCAATATAACCAGAACAGAAAATTCAGTCAGTTTAACTGACTGATAAATACCCTCACCCTATGTACAATATTATTAAATTGTAGAGGTATTGAAATTTACTGAAAGTTAAAAAAATTGTGTTTTGTATGGGAGGCCACTTAGGGGGTGAAGATGGGGGTAGGTATTTTTGGGACAAATTTTAGAAACGGATTTCATAAAAAACTAGTAAGGTCATTATCTTCGGCTATGCCGAAAGTCTAATACAATCCACCATTTGTATGTTATTAAACTTTGTACCACAAAACAGGGGAGTTGCTGAGAGGTGGACGTTACTTTTAGCTTCACACATCCATTTTTTGTCAATAATTTTTTTTCTTAAATGTTTCGCAGGTTGGATACCAAATTTCAGCCCTAAAGCTAATAAACTACAGGGACATATAGACGGACATCCCGTCCCAAAAAGGGGGAGTTTGTATAAAAGGTGGGATAAGTATTCTTCCGATCTTGCTCATCATACAACGTAAACTCCTACTATAGGATAAAAGCTTGCATATCAAATTTCAGCTCGATATTTCCTAATATACGGCTGAAATCGCGGGGGCTGTTAGTCGGACACACCAAAAAAGGGGGAGTTTGTATGGGAGTAGTTTTTGACCGACCTTGCTCACCTTAGAAAGTAGCCTCCGCTTAAAGGATAGAATATGGCATACGAAATGTCAGCTTTTAGCCTCTAAAAATACGGCTGCAATCGCAGGAACAGACCCCAAAAAGGGAGTGTTTGTATGGGAGGTGAGAATAGGTTTTGGCCGATCGCTTTCATCTTAAAACTCAACCTCCGCTTAGAGTAGGGAAGCTTGCATACAAAATTTCAGCTTGATTGATGTTAAATTACAGCTGTAATTGTATGGGCAGACGCCAAAAAGGGGGAGTTTATATGGAAGGTGGCTCATCTTAAAACTCAACCTCCATTTACTTGCATAGCAAAATTTCATCTTGAATTCTCTTAAAATACTGCTGTAATCGCGGACACTGACATACGGACACCCCCAAAAAAAAGAGATTTTGTATGGGAGGTTGGAGTAGTTTTTGAACGATCGGTCTCATCGTACTACTGAACCTCCGCTTAGTGTAGGGAAACTTGATTGCCCTTAAACTACGGTATGGTAAGTGGGAGTAGTTTTTGACCGATCGGGCTCATCTTAGAACTTAACCTCCGCTTTGGATTCTTGCATTTCAAATTTCAGCTCGATATCTCTTAAACTGCGGTATCTCTTAAACTGTAATCGCGGAGACGAATAGACAGACAGACAGACGGTCACCTTTAAATCGATTCAGATTTCGATGCTGATCATTTATATATATATATTGTCAAACCAACCACGCCTCCTTATGGGCGTTGCAAATGGAAGAACAAAATTAATATATCCTCCTATTCATGAGCGTGGTGAAGGGTATACAAATTTGTTTGACGATATGTTAAAAAATTTTTGGAAAAACGTTGATGACTGTATAATTCTTAGAATTAATAAAAGGTAGTCATAACCAAAATAAAAAAAGAAGGTGACATAAATAGAAAAAAAAAGAGAAAAAAACGAAGTTTTGTAAAAATCGGGCTAAGGACACGCTCATCTTCCATATAACCCGAAGTGGAAAAAACTTAAATTTTTGAAAATTGTTTTTGGTATTAAACCAAATTATTTTAGATTTGTCTGTGATATATTACTGCCAACTCTGTTGAATTATATCAAATTATCTCGAAGGACACGTCCAGCTCCCACATATATACTGAAATGTAAAAAACTATTATTTTCTAAAAGTGTTGTAGGTATTAAACAAAATTTGGCTTGATTTGTCTGTGATATATTACTGACAACTCTCTTGAATTATATGAAATTATCTCAAAGGACACGCCAACCTTCTATATATCCTGAATGGATTTCTGGAAAAACTTAAATTTTCCAAATGAGATACATTCACATAATTGTGAATACAAGCGAAACGCGGTAATCGATTTTCATGATCAATGTCTTATTTTGTTCATAGGTTATGTGGAATTAAGTGAAAGTAGTAAGACTTGACACTTATTGCCGTTTTGAATTTTTTTATAATTTTTTAAATAGGACTGTTTACGCATATTTTTTATTTTTTTTTCATAAATTTATTTATAACTTCGAAACTGTTAATTACGTAGAGAAATGGTATGAGAACAGATTAAAGGATTCCTTAATGTCGGATTTTTGCTTCATCAAATTGGTGGTTCTTAAGGTATGACCACCAAACTGGTATGTAAGGGGTTAACAAACTCCAATCGTGCTCAAACTTTGGCTATCCTAAATTCTGCAAAATCTTATCATTTATGGGGTGTGGCACCGACAAATTCTGAATTTTGTGTCCCCATATAACTTCCGACCACTCTAGTGGGGACTACCTTAAGGGTTGAAGATAGAGAAACTGTTGAGGTTGCAAAAATATTAAGAGTCGGTGATACATTAGACTTCTCTAGCCTCATCTTTGGGAATGTTAGTGCTGTGGTAGCAAAATTTTTAAACATTTGACCCCCTTTGGGTGTCAAGGTATGAGGTAGGTAGGTTCAGAGAAAATGTTAGGAAGCAAAAATGAGCGCCGGTTATACATTTTACCCCTTTAGAGGCGACTTCAGAGCAGTTGCGGGGATTGATGTGGATTTTTTTCCCTTCCCCACCCACATTGATAACGATGCGCTGCCATTTGACCCACCCTACCTCCATCAAATTTTGACTCGTGCATTTATTTTCCGAACCACACGCAATTCGTATCGAATTTGAAAACTCGTGCACTATACTAACCCTAATGTAGAACTATGGAGCAATTTCGGTCTTTTGTATGGGAGGTTCTAGAAGGGGTGTGAATGATTACGTTTTTCTGAGGGTTTGTCTTGTTATTACAAGATAAATAAACTGACCTAACTTAAATGTCCGTAAGCTGTTCGGTTAGAAGTTATACGAGAAATATTATTTTGTCAAAAAATATGAAAATATGTCATTTTGTATGGGGGGTTCCAGATGGGGTTAGCCGATTAAGTCCATATTCATTTCTGAGTCAAATGTTGATAAGCGCTGATCTCACGTACAATTTGACTAAATTCAGTTTAATTACGAAAAAGATATCCAATTAGAACTATGGTTGCAATTTCAGTCATGTGTATGGAAGTTACCAGAAGGGGTGTGTTACATGGTTCGGCTTTCAGACGTGACTATGACTATGATTACAAGATAATTAAACTGACCAAATTTTAATATCCTCCAGATTTCCGTTTAGAAGTTCTAGGAGAAATTTTAACTTCCCAAAAATAGGTAATTTTGTACGGTAGGTTGCAGATTTAGTCCATATTCATTTCTGAGTCTAATGTTGATAAGAGCAGACCTGACACACAATTTGTCTAAATTCAGTATACTTAAGAAAAAGATATGCGTGAAGAACTATGGGGGTAATGACACCAGGAGGCATGGGTCAAAAGATTAGATTAGATTTTCTAAGGTTTTGCTACTATTACAAGGCACATTAATTCACCAAATTTGAATATAATCGAGTTTTCCGTTTGTTACACATTATCCGGTTTCAAATGATATATAACCTGATCCCTATAGGTGATAGTATATAAATTATTCTCCACATATCAAATATTATCTCATTTCATTTCTCTCTCTCTCATTTCTCTCTAATAAAAATTTAAATTTGCATCTACATATTCATATCTGTTGTGCCAAGTACGTATTAGCTGTGTATTAAATTTCATATCAAAGAGGTATGCCGTACGGTATACCGACATATAACCGTGTTAAAATATAGAAAAAGTGCTAAAAATCCACCTTGCACAAAAAATTCGTATGGCCATTAAATTATTAAGGCAGCTAACTTGACAAAACAAATGATGCAGAAGTTGTTATTTTTGAGGCTACTTTCACGGGCAATTCTCAAAATTGAGTCCCAAGAAATGTTGTACAATGATATCTTTGTACCAAATTTTATCTCTCTAGGGCTTTAAATATATTACATACCGACCACTGGTCGAAACAATTTGAAATTACTCAATTGTTAAAATAATTTTTTTTATGAATTTATTCATTACTTGATATGACAATTTTTTATAAAAAACATAGTTAGGGTATTTTAATAATTTGCATATTCCCATTGAATTTCATTGTATATATTTGGTTCACAGACATTTCAGTTTACTTTGCACACACATTTTGGCAATAACTATACATATTTTGATTGAGGCACGCGCTATTCACAGTCATATGGTGTGGATTAAAACAAACACGAGCACTTTCATTTTTTTCTATTTTCGAATTTCCTCTTAATTGATGTTTTTCACATGACTCACGAGCAATATTTCAATTATTACACTGTAAGACAAATTTAAACTTTTGGCCTCACCCATGATCAAACTGACCAGATTCGTAAAAAACTTAAATGAGCTGATCTAGAAAAACAGGAAGATACGTATATTTTATTTTGAGCTATATTTTCAGAATCTGGTCAGTTTGATCATGGGTGAAAAATCGTGTCGTACAGTGTTATTTGAAAACTATTTTTGTAAAATTCCAATAATTCTATTAATGCTGTAACAAATTTCAAATTTAATATTTTCGTAGACATTAAAATTTTCATCAGCCATAATATAAAAATAATTTTCGTATACTTTGTTGATTCGCTAATTTTGTGCCAATATTTATAAATTGACTAAAATACTTGAACATTTTCCAAAGCAATCAACGAATAGTTTTGAACTTTTTGCCTCAAAAAACTCAAAAATATATCATAGTGTAAAGCAAAATGTTGAATATTATTATTAATATATGTATGTATGTACAATTTATGTTGTCCTTTTAAAGCATAACAGTTGTTTGTTCCTAACTGCCGACTATGTTAATTTAAATTTTAACTAGAAATTTAAATTTAAACGAGAAACAGCTTAACAATTTATATTTACAATTAAAGAAGAAGAAAAATTATAAAAACATTGAAGAATTACGGCCCAGTTAAAACCATAAGATATATGGGCCACAAACGTATCTAGTTTACATAATTTTTTTTTACAGACCATAAAAAAAACTAAAGGTAGAGGGGAGTAAATTAAGTTATTTGGGTTGTATGCGTATGTAAATCTGCTCGAGTACACATGAAGTTACAATATACATATTCAACAAAGGTAATATGTAAATGCTAAGCGTACGGGAATGAAATACACGCCTTTAAGACTATTAGAAACAGGAAAATGTATTGGACACATACACAGTACAATATTTTTCAGCTTATTGATTCGGGACTCAATTCTGAGAATTGCACGTGAAAGTAGCCCCAAAAATTAGAGCTTCTGCATCATTTGTTTTGTCAAGTTAGCTGCATTAATAATTTAATGGCCATACGAATTTTTTAGCTCAAGATAGATTTTAAGCACTTTTTCTATGTTTTAACATGGTTGTATCTCGGTATAACTTAAGAAACATCTCTGTAGTATCAGAAGCAAAGTTGTAGATATTGAATAGGAGAAAAAACAATGCGAAACAAACCTATCCGAAAAAAGTGCATACAGTGCGTTAAAGATCAAAAATACAAATTTGTTACCCTTTTTCGCCTTTATCGCTCAAGAAATGGATTAAAAGAGTTAAATTTACTGTAAGAAAAAGTACTTTTATTGTATCAAATAGTAAAATAAATTGCACTAAAAAGTAATCTAAACGATAATTGTACTAAAAAGTGAAATTTTTGAAAAGTACAATTTATGATACCTAAAAGTATAATTGATTGTACCAAAAAGTGAAATTTATGGTACAAAATTTACAATTTAAATTTACTGTAAAAAAAGTACTTTTATTGTATCAAATAGTACAATAAATTGTACCAAAAAGTAATGCAAACGAACCAAAAAGTACTATTTATTGTACCAAAAAGTTAAATTTATGGTACCAAAAAGTAAATTTATTGTACCAAATAGTGCAATTTATGGTACAAAACAGTACAATATATTGTATCAAAAAGTACAATTTATGATACCTTATAGTACCAAAAAATCTTACTACAATTTATGGTACCAAAAACTATAAATTATAGTACCAAAACGTACAATTTATTGTAACTAAAAGAGCAATTTATCGTACCAAAAAGTACAATTAACCGAAAGGGTGGTGCTAATCCGCCGATTTGCAATCCATAAACTCATTTAGAAAAACTATTAATGCTGGTAAAGGATCAGTAAAGGTCGAGTTATCATGCCCCTCAGCCAGCCAGACAGACGGACATGGCTCAATCGTCCAAAAAAGAATTTAATTTTGGGACACTATGGGGTCCATTCCAAATTGCCTTCTTTAATGCGTTAGACTTTTTCTTGTATTATATTATATATAACCCCATCCCTAAGCACCCTTAGGTTATAAGAGTGTGCGAGTCTCCATTGAGCTTTCTCAGAGTATATTGACAGAAGTTAAAGCTTTAATGCTGCGCACGGCGTTGAATGGGCAATTCTTAATTGGAAATAAAAGCGAGACGCGTTCATCGATTTTTATGATCCATGTCTCATTTTGTTCATAGGTTATGTAATATTACGTCAAGGGCTACATTTTGTCTATAGGTCATTTTTGGCTCCGACGTAAATTTTAGTATTTAATACTTTTCTTTTGTTCGCTACGCCCTAATGTTGCCTATTTCTGATAAAATTCGTAAAGACATCAATAAAGTATTAAACTTTTGCTCTTGAAGTATTTATTTTTAATTACAAACAAAAGAGTTATAGACGTTTTAAAAATCAATAGGCCTACATACCGCCAATAAGTCAAAAACAAAAATTGACGTCGGAGTCAAAAATGTCCAAAATGCTAAATGCAGCCCTTGATTCACCATGAATAACGATATGCGTCTTGTTTCGATCGGATATCTTATGACGATACAACATAATAAATACTAAACCGGAGGGTCGAAGGGTGCACGGATCAAAAAAAAAATGATGTCCTCAAATTGTTTTCACACAAACTACAAAACTGAAGGGAGAAAGCACAATCTTTTTTTCGCCATATAGAGTGACACTATCTAATATATACCTTCAACTCTCTTCCTTACTCACTAAGAATATATATCGATCGAAAGAAAGTTAGAGAGAGTTCTTTGAGTCTCAATCAATTCGGGTTCACTTAGAGAGCAGATGTTTAAATCTTAACACCGAAAATTAACCCATAGGACGTTTGGAAATAGAAGTATAAAGTGCGCCACTCTTTTCAATAGCCATATTCTGATGTTTTAAAAATAGGATTTTTAATATCGGTTCATTATTTTTTTAATTCATCCGTGACAAACTTATTTAAACAACCAATTTTATAAATAGTAATAGAAGAGATTAGAATGGATACTAATTCCTAACATAAACTATAACTTTTACTTAACAGTTTAGAATCTAAATACATAAACAGTCGTTCAATAGCTCATCATAGAATTTACGCTAGAAGAACTACTTGAGACATAACAATCATTTTCTTTTCACGTTTGTGTAAAACTAATGCTCAGAGTACAAATCTATTATATTGATATATGGTACTGAAACTTACAGGCAGACATTTCATTTTTTGTCCTGTCAACAAACTGCCAAAGAAATCTAGCAACATTAATGAAGACATTGCGTATACGCCACAGTAGCTGTCGACGCAAGCAGAAGTTGCTCGTAGCAGATATCTGCTCATGGCGTCGCTGTTGACATTGTGTGTATCGCAGAGGCTACATCTTATTCATTTTGCTTCTCTGCAATGAATTTCATTCATGTTTTCTACCCATGCTAGCAATTGACCTACCGGCATTAACAGCTGTTTTGTGTTCGCATACATTTAATGGTTGCTGATGTTGCGTGGAAATGTTGTTTCAACATTGTTGCTTATAAAGCAAGGTGTATGGCTGACATATGTTATGCGAAGGTGGGTGACAGTATCATGAAATATTAGCTAATGCTACACGTAACCTAATATTGAGGTAGGTTTAATGGGTTGTAAGTGAATCGCTAGCTACAAGGGTTGATAAGAAATGGTATTTTTATGAAGAATTAAAACTGTAGTTGAGATCGAGACAATAGAATATAATTTATGATTAATGCTTCTAAGGAAGTGGTTTAGAAACAAAAAATAGAGTGTGATATTGAAGAACGGAAAGTGAAAGGAATGTTCAAAATATTCTACAGAGACTAGATGAAATACTAGAAACAGAATTGTATCATTATAGTTTATATAAGCAAAAAAAGAGATTATAACTCTCATTTCGATCGGATTTCAAATGACGATACAACATAATAAAAAATATTTTGGGGAGTCGTAGGGTGCACGGATCAAACAAAAATTTGATGGCCTCAAATTACAACTACATACAAACTTAAAAACGGGGGGGGTGAACAAATCAACTTGTTTTTTCGACATATCGAGCGATCCTATCTAATGCCCATATGTAAAAAGACCAAAAATTTACTTATTTTTAATTTTCATTGCAAAAAAGTAGTTAAGCCCCGCTTCCCCAAAAGTGGGAAAGTCTTCTTTCGATTAAAAAAATAACACTCGAAAAAAAAGCAGTCGGAAATCAATGCAAATTAATGTAAAAGTCCATTTTGGGCTATGTGGGCCGATGGCAGTGGGCGTGGCTAATTTTGTTGAAACTTAGGATACACCTGTTGTTTATTTCAGAAATCGTGTGTACCAAATTGAAACACTTTTGGTTGGATAGGAAAAACTTTATGGCAAAAAATTGATTTTATGCAAAAAAAAATAATTTTGGATTCTATGGACGGCCAGCAATGGGCACGGCCGATTTCTTTGAAACTTAGCAGACATATGTTGTTTATTCTAGAAAGTATGTATTCCAAATTTGAACACTTTTGGCTGGATAGGAAAAAATCGAATTGGATTGGCCGATTTAATGAAATTATATTGGTTTTTCTTAATTTGGCCAATATAATGCTCGTTGCCATTTTCAATGATACAAAAATCAAAAATCATACAAAAATTTATGATGCCATCACACTATGTGGTGCTATTGAACAAACAGCGTGCGCTAATGGCTTTAAGAAACAAGATTGGAAGTTTCAGTCGGGTGAACAGACTTATGTATACCCTCAGCCTCAGTAAAAACATAAAATTTGCTTTACAAAATACAGAATTTGACCCCGATCGCATATTACTCAATTTCTAAAGTGGCAGTGTGGTACATTTGTATGGGAGGTACCAGAAGGGGCGTGGCTAGACTTCCAGTTTATTTCTCTAAAACTTTATTCAGCTATAGTTTCACTAAATACGGATTTTGGGCACGATCGCGATGGTTGTATTGATAGTGTTACTTAATTTCTGGTGTGGTACATTGTGAGGTACCAGAAGGGGCGTGGCCATGTAGCCCATTTGCAATACCGTAAGTAATTTTGGGGAAATATTAACATATGCAAAGTTTGAAAACATTTGGCTACGTCTTTGGAAAATTATCGTGCGTACCAGCCGGACAGACAGACAGGCGGGCAGGGCTCAAACGACTTACAAAGTCATGAATCGAATTTGGTTCAAAGAATCAAAGGGTCTAATATGACTCCTTCTATGTGTAACACTTTTGGGTCGTATCAAAAAATATACCTTCCTACCCGTAGGGTGAGCGTATAAAATCACTAATTTCTCATTTCAGGCCGCCTAGTTTGTGAGATATATGAATTGACAAAAGTCTTTGTCGATAGACTATATAAGATTTAAAACATTAAAGCCAAAATGCTTCCAAGAATTTTCGAGATAACGGTGGTAATGCCGGAAAGAGTGATCCATGGCGTCGATGAGTTAAGAGTATATATTCCATTTGATACGAGAAAAAGTGTAATGCATTAAAGGAAACGATTTGAACACCCATTTTCTTAAGAAGAAATTTGTTTCAGGATATAAAAGGCGATTGATTGTCTGACTTGCTGGTTGGCTGGTGGGCAAGATAACTCGAATAAACCTTCACCGATCCTTTTGAAAATTTATCAGTATTAACATTTTTTAATTCTATGTTATGGGATTGCAAACAGGCAGAGTAGCCACTCTCCCCCACCCCCCCTTCTGGTACCACGCATACAAAATAACCTATATTTAGAAAATTACTATGTCTTCCATAAAATCCAAAAACAAAATTGCAGGATATTTGAATTTGGTCAGTTTAATAACCTTTTAATAGTAGGTCACAACCCAGGAAATCCATTGCTGCACCCCTTCTGGTAACTTCGACACAAATGCCCGAATTCACCCTCAAAGTTTTACATAAATTTTTTTTTTTGTAAGTACACTAAATTCAGTAATATTTGGTAAAAGATGTACGCCTATGAAAATCTGACTCAGGAATGAATATGGACCATATTGGCCAACCTCTTCTGCTACTTACCCTCATAATTTTCCATACACACATATTTTTTGTAGGGACTCTGAATTTACTCATATTTTGGGTAAGATGATCTCTTCTGCAAATTTGACTCTGGAATGAATATGGACTATATCGACCGACTCCTTTTGGTACCTACCATACAAAATTAACTATTTTTAGAAAATTAATATTTCTCAAATAACTTTCAAACGCAAAACTGGATAATATTTGAATTTCGTCAGTTCAATCCCTTTGTAATACTAGGTCACACCCCAAAAAAGCAAATCATTTGTCACACCCCCCTTGGTGCCACCCATGCAAATGACCGAAATCCCCCCCATAGTGTTACATACATATCTTTTTGGTAAGTACACTGAATTTAGTCATATTTTACGTAAAATGTACACTTAAAAAAATTGACTCAGGAATGAATAAAGACTACATTGGACAACCCCTTATGGTACCTCTCATACAAAATTACCTATTTTTGGAAAATGTATCTGTATGTAAATAACTTCCAAAAAAACTAAGATTATCTTGTAATACGGACCGGCCGTGGCATAGTGGTTAGCACACGCGACTACCATGCGGAAAGATCGCAGGTTCAAACCTCGCTCCAGTCATCTTAAAAAAAAAAGAAAAAAAGAAATAAATTTTTCTTTCATTTTCGGCTCCCCTCGAATGTTGTTGACAGCAACTTCGCAGTATTAAGCGTCGATTCAATCGGCGTGTCTAGTAAGAGCTTCTCAAAACAGTGACGTTCGCATTCGTCGATAAACAAGTAGGTGCCGTTAGTTATGAATCTAAAAATAGAAAGCGTGTTAATTCACAACAACGCGAGAAGCTATCCCATAGTTCATTCATGGGGTGCAAAGGGAAATTAAGTTTTTTTTTTAAGTAGACTACATCGCAGAAAGCCGAAACCTTTGTCGCACCTCTTCTGGTACTTCCATACAATTGACCGTATTCACCCAGATATATATATATTTGTATACCCTTCATCTCGCGCACGAGGTTCTTCCATTTGTGACACCCATAAGGAGGCGTGGTAGGTATGACTATATATATATATATATATATATATAAATATATAAATAATCAGCGTCGAATTCTGAGTCGATTTAAAGATGTCCGTCCGTTTGTCTGTTTGGCCCCGCGATTACACCCGTTAATTTAAGATAAGCAATGTCGGTCAAAAACCATTCTCACCTCCCATACAAACTCCCCCTTTTTGGGGTATGACCCTGCGATTACAGCCGTAGTTTAAGAGAAATCAAGCTAATATTTTTTATTTAAGCTTTCGTTCTATTCGCTCTAAGAGAAGGTTAAGTTCTAAGATGAGCAGTATCGGTCATAAACTACTAACACCTCTCATTCAAATTGCCACTTTCGTGGAGTTTGCCCCTGTGATCACAGTCGTTGTTTAAGAGCCATCGAACTAAACTTTGGTATGCAGACTTTTATCCTCAAAGCGGAGGTTAAGTTCTAAGATGAGGGAGATACTACAAAAATTAGTTCCACCTCCCATATAACCTCCCCCTTTTTGGGGGTGTCCGTCTAATTGTCCCTCGATTACAGCTATTTAGTAAAATTTTCCACAAGGTAAATATTTATTGCACGATGACTTGCGAAAAAAAAATCGGACACATTGACAACTCCTATTAATTAGACAATTTCTTATTATATTCCTATTTTTTTCAATAACTACTAAAAAAGAAATACTCAAAACATTGAAAATATTTAACTTTTAATATTTTGTATTTATAGGTGAAACCTAAGATACCCGGAGGTTGACGGTACACATTAAAAATTATGATTTCTTTGAGATTTTTTGGCGAATTTTTTAGAGACTTTTCCTTAGGTGGTAACGAAAAAGACCCCATACAACATACCCTAAGATATTGAATTTAACTTTTTTAAATTTGTTGGCGATTTCATTAACACTTTTTACACTTTAACCTTTTTTGCAGTTTTAATACATGTATGTTAGCGGCCATACGACCGAAAGTCCTATCTTTTACGCACCTCATAGACAGGTAAATAAGAATACATATAAAAATCGTTTAATTGCAATAACTCAAGAGTTGTACAATATAATACATAGGTTGATGGTTTTTTATTGACAGTTCACCTGACTGACATTTGCAATACCGTAAGTAGTTTTGGGGAAATATTAACTCGTGCTAAGTCTTAAAAAGTCCTGAATTGAATTTGATTCAAATAAACCTAGGGTCTAAAGTGACTTCTTCTATGTGTTACACTTTTGGGTCATATCAAATGATATATACCCTCTTACCAGTAGGGTGAGAGTATAAAAAAACATTCTTACTAAATCATCTTGTACAGTAAATTACATATTTTACTTATTGACAACAAATTTTATTGATTAGTAAAATGTCTGCTAGCCAAATTTTCTTTCCTCCCTAACCACTCCCCTCCCGCTATATCATTAAACAGTCTGCAATTGATTTTGACATAATAACCAGACTTCGTTCGGTTGGTTTTATTTTGTTTAAACCTTAACCGTTTATATGGATTTTTTTATTTGCCCGCCCCTCATTTCTGTCTATTTACCACTGAACTAAACAGAGCACAAATTACCAAGACAATATTTCATTAATTTTATGTAAATCACTCGCTGCAGTCATATTTCATTAATATTTATTTAGGCATTGCAAATTTGCTTGTGAAGCCATTGATGGCGTTAAAAGCAGACACAAAAGCAACGCGAGTGCCAACTGCTTATCATCTTTTGATATTTAAAGGCGGTGTTAATCGTGCGGCAACAAAATAATTTATGAATTATTTAAATGTTACCGATTATGTTGTCACTGTTACATATTTGTTATTACGAGGGTCTTAATTACTTTACAGGGCTGCGGTAGTCTGAAATCGCTAAGATTACACAGTACAACATTTTTAAGCTTACTAGTTTGGGACTCAATTCTGAGAACTCCACGTGAAAGTAGCCCCAAAAAGAAGAAGTTCTGCATCATTCGTTTTGTCAAGTTACATGCCATAATAATTTAGTATCGACTTGAAGCTCATAAGTATCGTATAGGGGAATTTGTCACGTTTTAGTTAATTTGACATATTAACTTTTGTCATATTGGTATAGATTTAATCGTGTAACCTTCGTTGCACTTGTTTAATTACATATAACAAATTAAGAGTCTGCTGCAACTTTATCCGCCTCTTGCTTACAGTAAATTGTTTTCTTTTTGTTTGCGCTTTACTGTTACAACAAAAATAGCTTTGCATGCACAAGCAAGAAACTTTTTAATTAATTTTTTCACATCGTGTGTGTGTGTTTGGTTTAAATATAGTATGTGTATATTTTTCTGCATGTTTAACAAATACTTTTTACTTCTAGTTTAACTTTTTTTTAATAATCATGTAGAAGGCGGTAAGTAGATGTACACAGTGTAGTCACGTTTAAAACAACTGACAGGAATTGAATTCGAAGATTCTTGTGAAAATTTATTCGTTGTTGTCGACGGACCAAAGATAATTATTAGAGAAATTCTAATAATTTAATATCAATAATACAATGAAGATGGATATAAATACTGTGATCCAAGCAAATAAGTAACCCTTAACATATAATTTTTAATTTTAACAAAAATTCTACAAAATAATTCACAATACTTTAAGAAATTTTACGTTTTTCTGCCAAAAATTCTATTAATTTTATACATTTCTATAAATTTTAGCTAGTGTTACTTCTTTTTGCTTATATAATACCGACATCATAAACACTTCATTGGTCAACGTTATTATGTTAATTCTTATTTCTATTTTATTGCACATTCTCATCTTGTTGTGTCCGTCTTCGTTTGCTGTGTATGTGTGTGTGTGTGTGTATATCCCCATAGCTAGTTGAGCAATTATTCGTAACATAATTGCAAAATAATGGGAAATGTCCTTTGCTTTTTTGCTGTTATGCCAGATGCCGCATGTAAAAATATGACCTGAAGGCTGCATCATAAATTACCTAAGACAGAGATTAAAGTCTTTCCAAGAATTTGGTTATGTTAAGCTTAGCACAAAAGATTATTTCTCTAGAATGAAGGGATACTAAGTTGAACCGAAGAGCGAAGAGTTTATTAAGACACAAAAAAATATATAAAATAAATATTACATAAATTTTAAATCTTTTGACATAAGAGATCCATTAACATTGTAAAATTGGTATAGATACCTTTATATATTAAATGTGATTCATTTACGGGTTTTTTTATTAGTTTTTTTTTATATAAAAAACAACTTGAAATAGCATAAAATCATAAATGCCGATAGTCAAGGATGCTACTAAGGTATAAAACCAACCTTCTTATCAATTAACATTCAAATTAGACATCCCTCTTATTTCTACTGTTTGGCTACAGACACCAAACGCAAGTGATGGACAAACATGTCAGTTATGTTGTTGTTGCTGGCAAGCGCACCGTCGCACAGTGGAGAAAAAAAAATTTTGCAAAAAAATTGCATGGCAAACTTCACCGATTTGGCTTATTTTTTACAGAAGAAGACTTTCTTAAAACTTTTCCAGGCTATATGTTAGGTTTTGTTCTAATCGGACGATAATTATGAGCAGGGCACCGAGTTAAAGTGTGAAAATATTGCCTCCACATATTTACTTGCAGTTGAGCCAAAAAAAAATGTTTGTCTTATTTTTTCACTAAGTTTAATTTGTAACTATGTCCACATTAATTGAGGTCAGTTCGTAATTTTTAGGATACGTAGTCAAAAAAATATTTGAATT
Source organism: Muscina levida (assembly GCA_964034835.1). Classification (NCBI taxonomy): domain Eukaryota; kingdom Metazoa; phylum Arthropoda; class Insecta; order Diptera; family Muscidae; genus Muscina; species Muscina levida. Next base: position 16,250,975 of record OZ035880.1, on the reverse strand, counting down.
AAAGTCAAAAAATAATTTTTGCAAGTGTGTGGTTAAAAAAAGTGGACGTGACACCTTAAAGGGCGTAAAATACGAAATATGTAGTTTTTTTAACAAAAGAAAATCAACAAGTGAGTTTGGTTGTGTCTCTGTTGTCAATTCCGCTGCTTGGAGTAACGTCACGAGAAGAAAGCAGAAAAGGCGACGTCTTGTAGTTGGTTTAAACAACAATGCAGAGCTGGATGTTGTGGTAAAGAAAAAGTGGATACATCTTGCTTCGTTCAAACCGAATGTTACTGAGGAGAATATTATTTCCTATGTTAGCAAACACTTAGATGTTAATGCCTCTAATATTTCTTGTTTTAAGTTGGTCAGGAAAGATATGTCTCCTGATAGCTTAAAATTTGTAAATTTCAAACTAGGTATTTCTCCAATTTATTATGATAAATTATTCAGCCCCGATCTGTGGACAGCTTCTATAAAAATTCGTCCCTTTAAGGTTTTTCCGAGAAAAATGCCTCAACAGGAGGTTGCTTAATAGATAAAAATGATAATTTCAATGAAAATCTTTTGAAAATTTACTATCATAATGTATCTGGCATGAGAACTAAAGGCGCCATATTTACATTATTTTCATCTCAATGTGATTATGATGTATTTGTGATAGTTGAAACTTGGCTTAACCAAGATTTTTTTAATGAGGAATTTTTTAACACAAAACTATTTAATGTGTATCGCAAAGATAGGGACTTTGTCTCCAGTGGTTGTTCGAGAGGTGGTGGTGTGTTGATTGCCGTTCGAAATTGTCATGCTTCTAAGAAAATTGTTTTAAAAGTAAATAACACTTTGTTGGACCAATTATGTATTGAGATTAAATCTTGTAATGGTAGTATGTATATATGTGCGTCATACATTCCTCCAAACAGTTTGGATGAAATTTATCATGGACATATTCAAAATATTTTGAGCGTGTCAGAGAATCTGAGGCAAAATGATAAAATATGTGTAGCTGGTGATTTTAACCTCAATCATATTGTCTGGTCTGAAATTCAAAATACAGGGAAATTTCTTCCCAGTAACTTAAATAAGTCTTTTGAAATTGATTTTATTGATTCTTTATTTAGTATTGATTTACACCAAGCTAATAAAGTTCTCAATAATCTTGGTCGATTACTGGACTTAATTTTTATTAATTCTGACGTGAATATTTCGGTTTTAGAATGTGCTTTTCCTTTATCTCCTCCTAATATACATCATACTGCATTACATATTGAGTTACAATTTTATCGATACTGTAATGCAAATTCAAATTTTTACAACGCGCAATATGATTATAAATCTTGCGATTTTCAGTTGATCAATTGTTTAATTGCAAACATTGATTGGGTAGACTGTTTACAGGGCGATATTGTTGCAGTTTGTTATGAAGAATTTTTGAAACAAATTAACAAAATTTTTCAAAATAATATTGCAGTTATACGGCCAAAAGTATATAAACTACCCTGGTATACTAGAGGGTTAAAAAAATTAAAAAATTTAAGGAATAAATATTATAAGAAATATATGGTATCTAATTGCATAGAAGATCGGAATTTATACATCAGATATATGCGGGAATTTAATTTTCTAAACAAATTTCTATACAATCATTATATATTAGGGTTTGGGGACTCTTTGAAGTCTAATCCTAAAAGATTTTGGTATTATATTAAGTCAAAAAGGAATTGTTCGGACATTCCAATGAGTATGACTTATAATGGAATAATTTCAAATTCTACACAAGAATCTGTCAATTTGTTTAGAATGTTTTTCCAATCAAATTTTGTTAGTGTAACAGATGCTGTTAGCATGCAGGATTTCAATAACGTGATGCCTTGTGTCGACGTAACATCGTTTACTATTTCTGAAAATGATATTTTATTGGCTATTACTAAGCTCTCAAATGGTTATAAGATTGATTTAGATGGAATTTCAGCTTTTTTACTAAAAAAATGTGCTTCTGCTTTGGCTAAACCACTTCGTTCATTACTTAATAAATCTCTGTTATCTGGATACTTTATTCATAGATGGAAAACTGCTATCGTAAGGCCAATTTTTAAATCAGGTGATAAAAAGTGTGTCATAAATTACAGGCCCATTTCTATGTTACCCAATGTCGGCAAAGTATTTGAACATATTATCTTTGATAAAATTTTCTTTCATCTTAAACGGGTTATTAGTCCCGATCAGCATGGGTTTATTTCCGGCCGATCTACTACAACCAACTTAACATTATTTATGAATTTTTGTATTAAAAAATTTGAGGATGGTGTTCAAGTTGATACAATTTTTACTGATTTCTCTAAAGCTTTCGATAGGGTTAGGCATGATATTTTAATCACAAAAATGCTCCATATGGGGTTTCACTCCTCATTAATTAATCTATTTCATTCGTATCTGTCAAACAGACACTGTTATGTTTGTATTGATAATTTTTATTCGGAAGTTTATATTCCAACCTCTGGTATACCTCAGGGTAGCATTCTAGGTCCATTTTTGTTTAATATTTTTGTTAATGATATCGGTCATTGTTTTAAATTTTCACGTCATCTAATGTATGCTGACGATTTAAAAATTTTTAAAGCTATTTATAACTTAAATGATGCTAAATTGCTCCAGGAAGACTTAGATCGAGTAGCTATGTGGTCAGAGACCAATGCATTACCGTTTAATGTTAATAAATGTTTTCATATGACATTTCATCGTTGTCGGAATTTAATTAATACTATTTACAATCTAAGAAATTGTGAGCTTAAAATAATTTCCGAATATATGGACCTAGGAGTTGTTTTTGACCCAAAATTATCGTTTATCAGTCACCTAAATTACATTGTTCCAAAAGCGTTTTCCTTATTGTATTTCATTAGGAGGAATACTGGAGAATTTATTGACCCGTATATTAAGAAAACTTTATTTTCATCATTTGTTCGTTCCAAATTAGAATATGCCTCATTCATTTGGAACCCAACTGCAAACATTCATATTAATCGCATTGAAAAAGTACAAAAATCGTTTTTAAAATTTGCCTTGAACTCACTACATTTCTCTGATCCCATTCCATCCTATGAAAGTCGCTGTCTGCTTCTTTCATTAAAAACTTTAACTGCCAGGAGGGACATTGCGTCTCTTATGTTTTTACATAGCATTGCCTCAGGTTCTACTGACTGTTCCGAATTGCTGTCACTTCTAAGTTTTAATGCACCAATACGGTCATTACGCCAACTTAGTACCTTTAATATAGATACACACTTAACCAATTACGCTTTGAATGAGCCTATTACTAGAAGTATGAAACTTTATAATTCTATTTGCATTTCTACTGATCTCTCTTATTCAGCCGATAAATTTAAGAATATATTATTTGTATTAATTACATAACTTGTATAAGCTTTTTATATACTTGTAATAATTATTATGCTAGTCTGTAAGGATTGTTTTTTCCATAGACTGAAATAAATAAATGAAATGAAATAAATGAAATGAAATGAAATGAAACAATACATATAAATTTTTTTTTTTAAATTTTTAATAATTTTGTATTTTTTGTTATAATTTTAGCCAGTTAAAAAATTTTTTCGAAACTTTTTTTTTCAAAAAATTTACCATTTTTGCTAATATGCTTATGTTTTTTGTTGTAACTTGAAAACTATAGATCAAAGAATGGAAATATTTTTAAAAGAAATAACAAACCTCTGGTGTATGTATTCTCTTGTTTTGTTTTGTTGATCTGTATATGTAAATAGAATAGAATAGATCTTGAACCGAACAATGAAAACACATAATTAGAAATAACAAATTTAAATAAAAACACAAAAGAAATTCGATATAAAAATATATTAAAATGAGATTTAACAAATTTAATCAGAATCTGAATTTAAATTAGAACATTTTTCAAAAGGTTGATCATAACTAGAGTGTTCAAATACCTCCTTTTTTTAAAAACCCGGTTCCCGAGTTATTCGAAAAATTGATTTTTTAGAAAATTGGATTTCGAATACAGCTTTTAAAAGAAAACCGGTTAACCGGTTTTTTTTCCTAAAAACTTATTTACAAAAATATAAGAAATGTGTTGTTTTATTTCTTATTTTAGTAAAAACTTTTTAATAAATTTTCTCTTCATTTTATTTTTTAAAGTAGTATTTTTTGAAAGGAATACATTTATGGAATATTTTAATTTTAAGTGTTTAATTTCAATATTCTTCTGTTTCGTTTTTATAAAGCTTGAGACAGAAAACACGCGCTCACTAATTGTGGAAGTAGGATTTATTTTAGAAGGTTGTTGAGCTTTTCTGTCATTTTATTAAATCTATCAAAATAGTTGAAATATACATATAGGCTTGTGTCATTGCAATTTGTTTTCACAGGTGGATTTTTGATGTTATTCATTGTCCTATATAAATCGTTGCAACGACTACCATTAGGGGTCTCCTACATCTCACAATCTGAACTGTTACTAGACTCTGCCATTGTTGGGAAAATTTCAGAACTTTTTAGAATACTTTACACAGGATGAGCTTGTAGGATATTTTCCGGAGCAAAGATATATAATAAGGGTGTTTAATGTTTTTATTCTTCTTTCCTTAAATCTTGCTATAATTTTGTCTCGCAGCTCCCGAGCATATGCGGAGTCCATATTTTTTGAGCTGTTTCGTTAGCGTCGATTAGAGTCGCTGAATAATTTGATAATCTTTTACTTGCTAGCGCTAAAGGCTGAAGCGATGAGCTTCAATCTCTCAAAATTGTTACTTCTTTTGAACTGAATCGAGTTTCCCCTAAATCCAAAAGCGCATGGTTGACACATGGGTAAATTCATAGAAACTGTTCAATCATTGCAGATAAGGAGCTACAATGGTGTTTCACATCGACAATGAGCCATTGCACAGTGGTTCCTTTTTAGTTTTTTTTTTTAAATTAATTCTGTAACTTTTGAACGGATAATGGTATCTTGATGAAATTTAAAATAGTTAAAGCTGAGGTGTTTTTCAGATGATTTGGAAATATCGGTTCCCTAGGGGGTGTGGGGGCCACTGCGTGGCCCTCCAAATTTGGTCACCTCGGATGTTTCGCAATTTCAAATGCTTGAGGAATGTGCATTTATGAACCGATTTAAAAGATTTTTTGCATTTAGATAGTGCTTCCTTGAAAAAACATGCTTGCATGTACATGTTATCTCATTTAGGTCAAGAGATATTTGAGAAAATAAAAAAAATTGTGTCATTTTTGGACGAGTTTGATTTAGTATTTTTAAGGGTGTGAGCTCAGTTGTTCCTTGATTTTAAAGATATTTATATCGTATGTTAGCTTATAAAATTCTGAATGAAATTGCTGAAAAAATAATGCAAATATTTTGTTCCAATTAAAAGTTATAAGCATCGCAAGTAAAAGTTTCCAAAAAAATGCCTATTTTTACTGTTTTTTTGCCAAAAGGCGACAATATTCTTTCGTTTGTAAAACAAAAATTTCTTCCGGGAGGTGGCAATTTCTTTATTATTTCTCATAGAAATGTTCATTCAGATGCATTTAATGCTAAATTTGAATCAGTTCAGCAAAATGGTTCCCCGGCAAGGGAAGTCAAAAATACCCCATTTTTGAAAAAAAAAATTTTTTGTTTTTGAAAATTCTCAAAACGCAAAGCGCTAACGAGAAAGCTCATTATATATTTTTTTGACCACATATGTGGACTAGTTAACCGTAACGTATTTCAACATCCCTGCCATAAACAAAGACAGTGTGGCTATTTTAGTAAAAAATTCGGAATTTTGGAACATATTTTCCCCGTTTTGGGAATTTGGGTATTTTATTGTAAGATATGGCAACATATTGTTATTCGTTTTTTTAAGGACAATTTTTTGTGCATTATTCCAAAATTTCATTAAGATATTCTAGTCCGTTTAAATTTTACGCTATTTTTCATATAAGATATTATTTCTCCAAAAAATATGTTTTGACCAAATTTTATATTTGACTCAGAATCATTCCCAAAATAAAATGTGCTTTTAATTAAATTATTAAACCTTATGTTATTCCCTTTCCAACGATATGCAATATTTGTATGTCAAGAGTTTAGTTATTGTTTATAATTATAATCAAACTTCACTACCTCTGTAAAAAAAGTATAAATCGTGAACCATACCTATATATGGGGGCTATATCTAAATCTGAACCGATATGCTTAGTTTTATTACCACATTAGAATAGTGTAAAAAGCGGACCCATTATTTCAGTATATACTGCACGCTGTCAAATAATAATACCATCCAAATTTTAGCTTCGTAGAGCCCTCCATCAGGAAGTTAGTGACAATATAGTGGTTTTAGTGAAATAGGTCATTGTGTATGGGAGGTACTTGAGGGGGCGTGGCTATTTCGCCCATTTTCCAACCAACATCGCGACTTGTGAATTTTATGCCACTGGTAAATTTCTATTCAAATTCATTAAGAACTACTCGAATTATCGTCGTAACCATTTACCCAGCCGGCCAGACGGACATAGCTTATTTGGGTTAAAAATCTCCAAAACTTATTGTTTCTAAAGAAATCTAGGGTCACAGTTATATGCTCTGTTTTGTTTAACTTTTTCCCGTTTAAAATTATATAGTCCCTCTACCCTGTAGCAGAGCTTGTACAAATTTTATTAAAAATTTGTTAAAATAATTTTGTATAAGCTAAAACCTGTTACAATTTTAGCGATCTGTCGCGTTTTCTATGCATTGTTAGCTATTAAAGGCGTATGATTAACATGACGTGATAGCATAGTTATCATACGTAACATACAAGTATAACATCAAGTGGATGCATTGGGGGAAGACGCCCCAGACTATATTCTCTATAGATAAATGTTCACGGATATACTATTGATGTTCTATCGTTTGCTATGGACTGGTTCGATTTAAAGTTCTGTTCCTTTAATATAATGTAAAAAATTCATTTAAAATATTCTACGAATATGATGTTAGTTAAATTTCAATCAAGAGTTGTTTGCACGAAAAGTAGCAATGCTATATTTGACTTCTTAATTAGTATCGGTAGGATTATAATTTCAAGATATGAACCCTTTAGACTGACCTCATTCCTGTTATCATTTTGTAAGTCAATCATCAAGGCCAGCGAATGTTAAATGTGGCATTTAACATTTAAAATATTAAATTCTATGCCAAACACTGATGTTTGTCATTATTCCCTAGAATTCTCTAAAATATCTTGCTTATTATAGATTTCTACGAAATACTTTCCTACAATAATTACTTATGTTTACTGCGAGAACAAGAAACACATTTCCCCTCAAGTCATTATCCTTAATTTCTAAAAATAATACAACGTCTGCAACAAAAATTTATCGAGTTGTATATACTTGTATTTGCAACACGTGCAGGGCAAATGAAAAAGAACCTACAACGAGACAAGTACAAGTGAATTAAGTAGGATTTCAGAAAAAATGTCTTGTAAATACTCTATAAAATAATCCAACGTATTTATGAAAAGTGACAGTCATGGTAATTACACAAAAAATAAAGAGAAATTAAGAAAATAGCAAGAAAATGTTTAGAAAATAGATTTTCTTGTCACCGAATGGTCATTGTTAAGTATTTAAATTAATTTATGATGTAATAAATTTTTTCTGAAAACCGTAAAGAGATTAATTTTAAACATTTCTAAAATGTATGGCTAACTCGAAAATGAGATACAATAGCAAAATATTGAATTTTTGTAAGGTAATTTTGTTTGTAAGTTTTTTTATACCCTCCGCCTTAGGAATGAAGGTATACATATTTATATCATGTGATACGGGAAAAAGTGTAACGCCTTCAAGGAGACGTGTTAGTTTGTTAAGACCAAATTCGTTTCAGGAGTTTTTAAGACGATTGTGCTGTGTCCGTCTGTCGTGCTGGCTGGTGAATTGGATAACACGATAAAAGTGAGCCGTGTGCAATTTTACCAGTATTAATATTTCCCAAAATGATTGTTTTTTTTCAAGTTTTTACTGCTCGCGAGCCAAGAGCCCAAAAAGAGCTGGTTCGCGACCAGGAGCCAAGAGCCCAAAAAAGAGCCAGCTCGAGAGCCCATTTGAAATAATTTCGGTCTTGGCTCGCGAGCTTGTTTTTTTTCAAGTTTTTACTGCTCGCGAGCCAAGAGCCCAAAAAGAGCTGGTTCGCAAGCCAGGAGCCAAGAGCCCAAAAAAGAGCCAGCTCGAGAGCCCATTTGAAATTATTTGGCTCTTGGCTCGCGAGCTAAGTACCAAGTTATGTACCAAAAGTACTTTTTTATGCCAATAAGTACTTTTATCTGTTGCACAAAGTACTTATATTGTACTTTTTTGTTCATAGTACTTTTATTGTACTTTTGGTACAAAGTACTTTTTTGTACCAAAGTACTTTTTTATGCCAAAAAGTACTTTTATTGGCCAAAAAAAAGACAGTTCACGAGCTAAGTGTCAAAGTTATGTACCAAAAGTACTTTTCTATGCCAAAAAGTACTTTTATTGGCCCAAAAACACTTTTTGTTGCACAAAGTACTTTTTTGTACCAAAATACTTTTTAGTACCAAAAAGTACTTTCTGGTTCATAGTACTTTTATTGTACTTTTTGGTACAAAATACTTTTTTCTGTCAAAAAGTACTTTTATTGACCCAAAAACACTATTTGTTGCACAAAGTATTTTTTTTTTGTACCAGAATACTTTTTTGTACCAAAAAGTACTTATATTGTACTTTTTTGTTCATAGTACTTTTATTGTACTTTTTGGTACAAAGTACTTTTTTTGTACCAAAGTACTTTTTTATGACAAAAAGTACTTTTATTGGCCAATAGTACTTTTATTGGCCCAAAAACACTTTTTGTTGCACAAAGTACTTGTTTTTGTAAAAGGGTACTTTTTTATGCCAAAAAGTACTTTTATTGGCCCAAAAATACTTCTTTTGCACAAATTACTTTTTTTATACCAAAATACATTTTTGTACCAATAAGTACTTTTTGGTTCATAGTACTTTTATTGTACTTTTTGGTACAAAATACTTTTTTATGTCAAAAAGTTCTTTTATTGACCCAAAAACACTATTTGTTGCACAAAGTTTTTTTTTTTTGTACCAGAGTACTTTTTTGTACCAAAAGTACTTTTAAAGGACGTTTTTGTACAAAGTGTTTTCTTTTGTACCAAAGAACTTTTTTTTATGACAAAAAGTACTTTTTGGCAAAAAAAATTGATCTGGTATGGAAAAAAAGTACATTGTGCCAAAAACTACATTAAAAGTACTTTTTGGTACAAAAGAGTACTTTGGTACAAAAAAAGTAATTTGTACCAAAAAGTACAAAAAAATACTAAGAACCAAAAAGTACTTTTTGGTACAAAAAAGTATTCTGGTACAAAAAAAGTACTTTGTGCAACAGAAGTGTTTTTTTTGCAAATTTTTATGACAAAAAGTACTTTTTGGCAAAAAAAATTGATCTGGTATGGAAAAAAAGTACATTGTGCCAAAAACTACATTAAAAGTACTTTTGGTCCAAAAGTACTCTGGTATAAAAAAGTACTTTAGACATAAAAAAAGTACTCTTGACATAAAAAAGTACTTTGGTACAAAAAAAGTACTTTGTACCGAAAAGTACATTAAAAGTACTTTTTGGTACAAAAGAGTACTTTGGTACAAAAAAAATAAATTTGTACCAAAAAGTACAAAAAAATACTATGAACCAAAAAGTACTTTTTGGTCCAAAAAAGTATTCTGGTACAAAAAAAAGTACTTTGTACAACATAAGTGTTTCTGGGCAAATAAAAGTATTTTTGACATAAAAAAGTACTTTTGGTACATAACTTTGGTACTAAGCTCGCGAGCCAAGAGCCACAAAATTTCAAATGGGCTTTCGAGCTGACTCTTTTTTGGGCTCGAGGCTCCTAGCTCGAGAGCCAGCTCTTTTTGGACTCTTGGCTCCTGGCTCGCGAGCCAGCTCTTTATTTGGGCTCCTGGCTCACGAGCCGATGGTATTGAATTTGAATTCAAATATGACTTAATTATTTGTTTCTCTTCCCTATAATCTCTTATTTTCTCAGTATTTTAATTCCACAACCAATATAATTCCATATTCCATAAATATCCACAGCTTTCTCAAATTTCCTGTCGAAAACGAAAATTTGCTTATGTCTATCATCAATTTGTCAGCAAATTGTCTATCCCACAGATTATGCGAAAATATTTACTCATCTAAAAGTATATCAACGGATTTAACTTCTTAATACACACAGCTTAACGCCTGAGGATACGATAAAGTGCTACGCTTTGACTTCTTAAGGAACACTTAATGTTATTGCTTGCAAAGGCAATGCCTTAGTGTAGAGTGAGTGTCGAACCGCATGTGTCAAGTAAGGACTTTTAATATGTAACTTTCAAGTGGGTTATAGAAATAACACACGACACTCATACATTGCCAATCTAAATATGTATATGTGTTACACGTGCATGAGTGTACCGGAAAGTAACCACGAAGTGTTCACTTCAGGCATGTTAGATAAGAAAGAGAAAAAAGGGATAGCCGGAAACAATAACCAATAATATTGCAAATCAGTAAAATGTGTGGCAGAGTGTGGAGGTCATAGCAATAGTTTGGCAAAGTAATTGAGGCAAAGTTTGCTATGTTGACTTTAATGTACGATGGTGAAAGTTTATCCGAGTAAGTGTAGATAAAAAAAATTGTATTTTGTTGGTAAAAATACCCTTTTGGCATTTAATACGGATTTAACTCTAAATTGAATTGCGATTTTTTAATATTTGCTTATTCCTGACTTTTTTATATATATATTTAAACATATCATTGTCAGTTGGATTTTAGAAAATTTTAAAATATTTTAAGACTATCTTTCTTTAGTTTGGGTATAGTTTATCTATTTTGATAGTGCAACAATACACTGCCGAGCCCTGTAAACTCTTACACAAAGTATGTAGTTAATTAAACACATTATTACAGTTATCTTTGTTTTTATGCCCATAGCAAGTCCCCTGATTGTAGACAACAGATATCTACATAAATAGACGAAAATAATTAATAAAGGTTAATTGAGGGAAAAACTATAATGATGACCTTAGATTCACTTTAATTGCACAAAATAAATGTCAACATTGTTATCAGATAAATCACTGCCATTTCTAAGAATTGTGCCATATGTATTTACAGATTTACAGTTGACAGACGTACAAAAAGCCCTCTGCCATTAAAAGGGATATTCAAGTGGGAAACTCCCTCTCACACACAGACACACATTCAGATGAACTTGATAACTTCGAGTCTGTGTGTCGTTCAAGACATGTTTATCTTAAAGTTAACATTAATTAACATCACATTAAGCCATACACCATATATGTAGACTTAGTTACATGGATTTCCATTGAATCGCTTAATGACAGAGACATGTGTGTACATTGCGCTTATTCTTAAGGTAACAATTATTTGTTTTCACGCCAATTGATACACATAAAGTTAGGGAGGATAATGATGAATTAATGTATATCAATAGGTTGACTGAAAAGTAAACACAATGATAATAGGCCAAAGTGGCTAAAATATTTATATTCATAAAAAAGCTAATTATATTACTGTTGTCTATTTTAGTAGCTGTTATTCTAAAGACTAATTTCGTACTGCAAATAAAGGGTGGTTAAATTTTAAGAGCCGATGTTGATTTTGAATAAAAAACAAATTATTTAGGAAATTATTTTCATTTCATTTTATTATGATAACATTCATATGGTTCAATTATGTATGGAACTAAATAACAAAATAACATAACATGTCAAATCACATGATCTTGGCGGCTAATTGACATCGCCACCACGTGAGATAACACGGCCATTGAATTTGTCGCGCATAAGAGCCATTGTTTCGTTAGCTGTGTGGCAAGTGGCACCATCCTTTTAAAACCACATATCGTCCACATCCATATCTTCCAATTTGGGCCATTAAAAGTTCGTTATCATCTCACGATAGCGAACACCATTCACAGTTACTGCCTGACCGGCCTCATTTTGGAAAAATACGGCCCGATGATGCCGCCAGCCCATAAACCACTCCAAACAGTCACTCTATGTGGGTGCATTGGTTTTTCGACAAGAACTCTTGGATTATCATTCGTCCAAATGCGGCAATTCTGCTTATTGACGAATCCACTAAGGTGAAAATGTGCCTCATCACTGAAGATGATTTTCTTCGAAAATTGATCATCCACTATTGCCATTTCTTGCCACCATTCTGACCATTGATGACGAATTGCACATTGTAAGCGTGTAAATGTAGGTGTATATGTCTAATGTTCAAAAATGCCGAGCGTGAGATTTGCATTTGTTGGGCACGACGACGAGTTGAGGTGGACAGCTCTTCAGCTACACTATCGCGAACAGCAGCTATATATTTTCTGCAGTACGAGCTGTACGCACATGCACTGCTGTTTTCACATCTCCTACAGACGCGGTTTGCTAAAATTTTTGCACGATTTTGCGATTGTAGTATTAAATTTACCAAAAAAAACACGAAGTGCACAATATGCATTTTGATTTGAAATCCCATTTTCATACTTAGCCTGAACAACTTTAGCGCTTTGCTCGATTGTGCATCTTTCCATGGTTCAAATTGAGTTAGTCTGAAATTGAGAAATGTCATATGAAAAGGATGTCAAATTTTACCTTCCTAGGGCATAAATACAATTTTGCCACGTCCACTGATCCAAAATTTAAATTTCGTCTGCATATTCATCTATGTGTTGTCTAGTACTATCTGTGTACTAAATTGAATCTCTCTAGGGCTAAAATACAGTTTACCCACGCCACCTCCGCCCGCTTTCATTTTCATATCCAAAATTTAAAAATCGTCTGCATATTCATATTCATGTTGTTTAGTACTATCTGTAAGCCAAATTTTATCTCTCTAGCTCAAAAAAAAGTTTTGACACGCCCTGTCCGCCCTTAGGGTCTAAAATTAAAAAAAATATAAACTAACTGTTTTCGAAATTTCATTGAAATCGGTTCAATTGTTTAGGCGTTATTGAGTCACAAACATGCTAACAAACAAACAGTCAGAAGACATTCACATTTGTTATATTAATAGGATAGTGATTTTTGATAAGTAAATTCCGATATTAAAAAGGATAAAAACAGTTATAACAGTTTAAACTTTTATTACAGTTATAACAATTTTTACAATTATAAATACTAAAATAAAGTAAATAGCAATTATAACAATTATAACTGTTCGCCGTAAGCGATGTAATGTAAAGAGAAAGAAGGGAAATAAAACACAATAGTTTTAATATATGTACAAAAAGCCAATTGCTTTATTTGTGGTAACAATTTTACCTTTATAATTACACGATTTGTAATTAGTTTGCAACGATATGCAGGGGATGCTGTCGGTAGCGATCGATAGCGAGAAGCAAAAAGTTAACTTGAAGAGTCAACAAGAGATAGAACAAGATGAAGTAAGGTGGCGGCGACTTAAAGCATTCGTTAAGTTACTCGTTAGAATCTGTAAACACTTACAAGGTTGTATTAAACAGGAGTAGACAGATTCTAACGAGAATGTAAGGCAGGGATGGGAGTTCGAAACCCATTCATTTAATTACTACGAAAATTACGAAAGTAATGTTTTGTAATTAAACAATAACAGTTATAACAATTATACAAGTTATTACAATTATATAAATTATCACAATTATATAAATTATAATAATTATAATAATTATAACAATTTTAACATTTATAACAATTATGACAATTATAACAATTATAACAATTATAACAATTATAACAATTATAACAATTATAACAATTATAACAATTACAATAATTATAACAATTATAACAATTATAACAATTATAACAATTATAACAATTATAACAATTATAACAATTATAACAATTATAACAATTATAACAATTATAACAATTATAACAATTATAACAATTATAACAATTATAACAATTATAAGAATTATAACAATTATAAGAATTATAACAATTATAACAATTATAACAATTATAACAATTATAACAATTATAACAATTATAACAATTATAACAATTATAACAATTATAACAATTATAACAGTGTAACAAGTGTAACAATTATTACAATTATATCAATTATAACAATTATAACAATTGTGAAAGTTATAACAATTATAACAATTATAACAATTATTACAATTATAGCAATTATAACAATTATAACAATTTATACAATTATAACTATTGTAACTCTTAACTATTATAGCAACTATAACAATTATAACATTTATAACAATAATAATAATTATAACAATTATGACAGTTATAACAATAATAACAATTATAACAGTGTAAAAATTGTAACAATTATTACAATTATATCAATTATAACAATTGTAAAAATTATAACAACTGTAACAATTATAATAATTAAAACGATTCTAAAAATTATAACAATCATAACAATTATAACAATTAAAACAGTTATTACAACTAAATCAATAATAACATTTATTTAAATTAAAACAATTAACAATTATACAATTATAACATTTATAACAATTAAAAAAATTCTTATAATTATAACAACTATAACAATTATAACAGTGTAACAAGTGTAACAGTTATTACAATTATATCAATTATAACAATTGTAAAAATTATAACAATTATAACAATTATAACAATTATAACAATAATATCAATTATAACAATTATAACAATTATTACAATTATAGCTATTATAACAATTTAAACAATTATAACAATTATAACTATTAACAATTATAGCAATTATAACAATTATAACATTTATAACAATTATAATAATTATAACAATTATGACAATTATAACAATAATAACAATTCTAACAGTGTAACAATTGTAACAATTATTACAATTATAACAATTGTAAAAATTATAACAACTATAACAATTATAATAATTATAATAATTATAACGATTCTAAAAATTATAACAATCATAACTAAAACAGTTATTAAAACTAAATCAATAATAAGATTTATATAAATTAAAACAATTAACAATTATAACAATTATAACATTTATAACAATTAAAAGAATTCTAATAATTATAACAGTTATTACAATTATAGCAACTATTACAACTATAACAACTATAACAATTATAACAATTATAACAATTATTACAATTATAACAATTATAAAAATTGTAACAATTATCACAATAATTACAATTATAACAATAAACAATAACAATTATAACAGTTATAACAATTATAACAATTATAACAATTATAACAATTATAACAATTATAACAATTATAACAATTATAACAATTATAACAATTATAACAATTATAACAATTATAACAATTATAACAATTATAACAATTATAACAATTATAACAATTATGACAATTATAACAATTATTACAATTATAGCAATTATAAAAATTATTATAATTATAATAAATATAACAATTATAACAATTATAAAAATTATAACAATTGTACCAATTATAACAATTATAACAATTATAAAAATTATAACAATTGTACCAATTATAACAATTATAACCATTTTAACAATTACAACAATTATAACAACTGTAACAATTATAACAACTGCAACAATTATTACAATTGTAAAAATTATAACAATTATAACAATTATAAAAATTATAAAAATTATAACAATTATAACCATTATAACAATTATAACAATTATAACAATTATAACAATTATAACAATTGTAACAATTATAACTATTATAACAATTATATCAATGATAGCAGTTATAACAATTTAAACAATTATAACAATTATAACTATTATAACAATTATAACTATTATAACAATTATATCAATTATAATAATTATATGCATATATTGCCTTTTTATGGCGTTGACAATAGATTTCTGAAGTTTTTTTATTGGCTTGTTTATAAATACGCCAATCACTTAATTTTCGTTCATGTCTCCTCCTTTAAAATCAAACGTATTTCTCATTCATATGTTAACATTTGCAAAACAAATACGAAACCATCATTTCAATTGAATTTAATATCAATGGCTTTCTATATTTGATACATGTCACTGAAGGCTGATTTTCACTTGGCGGTTTGTTTTTTTTTGGTGGCAACATTTATTTGTCAATTTAATCTGATTGGAAATTTATTGGCATTTGACTTAGCGGTTTTCTATACAAATGTATATGATGGATTGTATATACTGTAAGAAATGCTTACGAGTACTCGTATTTTAGAGCAGGCAAAGGTAGGGTAGATTTGTATTTCTATTTCAGTTGAAAGTGACTTATTTATTTGTTTTTCGTAAATGCTGAGGCTTAGACCGTATTTGAAGGCAGGGATTTTTTATGATTTAAGACAGATTGTTCTTTTTTTGTATTTGTTGTTTTTTAAGGCAATTGGGAGGAATATTGTGAGATAAGAATTTGTATAAACACTCATTTTAAAAATTTGATGTAACCTTCAAGTTATGCTATGACATTTAAACTGATTACTCTAAAAAGTATACTAAAAATTAATATCAATGCTTTTAGCACAGACTAAGGTACACAAGGCTTATTAGAATGTCATGCAAATATGTTATAGTAGACCCTCGTTCATTAAATATTATATTGTTTGCCCAAAATATAAATGTCAGCCCATTGCTCCCATTATAAAGCCCTCAAAAATCTCTTGAGTATCTCTTTAAACTATTCTCTCACACAATTAGAGATAAGAATAGACAGCCAGCAAAGAAAGGACGGGGCAAAATTATATAAACCATTGCAAACATAGTAAGTGTAGACACATTTTCATAATAACAACCTTACGGCTAAGGTTGCTTTGAGTGAAAGCAAGTGGAATAAAGTGATGGCAACATGATGTTACAATTATGACATTTTAGGTATAAAGTCATAAAGACTAACAACCACAGGAGATAACTAACAACCTACCATAAAGTGTCAACAGATTACAAATGGTTGTGCAAATATAACTAAATGGCCACAAATATTAAATGTCATTACTTTGGGGGGAAACAAGCGCTGGACTTAAAATGAAAAGGTATATAAAAATATGAAATGATGTTCACTTAAGCTTAATGGGACTTATAAACAAACAAGCAGTGTCTGAACTTTAAAGCGTAACTATCAAAATATAATAAACAAAGAACAGTGAACAAAGGCTATTCATTGGAATGGCCGGGCGATTGTATTAATGGTCGGCTTTATGGATTTCTAAGCGATTTCATTATTCGTTATTCGTTCGCTTTAAAAACAAAAATTCAGTGCATCTTAAGTGAAATTAAATAAATTGTTGTGAATGCATATGATCTAAAATTCATAAATTTTAATACAAAATTCAAATTTGTATTAAGTTTTATCGAATTTTTCTCTTTAATCGTATAAATTTTCTTCAAACTAATTTCTAACACAAATTTGTTTAATATTCAAACTTTTTAAACATTACAAAAACGCTATTGGGCTATAGTTAAAAATAGTCTTAAATTTCCATACAATATCATACAAAGCTAAATCTATTTTGATGTTTCAACTTTTTTAAACTTTTCCCAAAGTCAACCACCAGTCAGCCTGTTAAATATGAAAAAAAAACTTTGCTAAGTTCACTTGCTCCCCCCAATTTTAGTTCGTACATTAACAACAGTTCATTTGTTTTTCTCTTTTCATGTTATATTAGTTCATACAATGGATTTTTCCATTTTAAAATGTATGTTAGAACCAATAAAGAATATCCTTTCAATCATTTTGTGCATTTGAGTGTTTGCCTTTAAGCTTACAGAAGTTTTAGGGGAAACATATATGTATTGCTACATAGTGGCATGGAAATATGCACATATACATATGTATGACTGTACAATGATGTGAAGAGTAATAGTTACATGTGGTGTATGTGCTGCATGTAGTGGCTGAGCTTTGAAACGGAACTAAAATATTGAAAAAAAGAACTGTGAACAAAGAATATTCGTTGGAATGGCCAGGCGATTGTACATATTAATGGTCGGCTTTGAGCAGCAATATGGATTTCTAAGCAATTTCGTAACTCGTTTATATGATCGCTAACAAAAAAAGAGAACGTAGAGCTTTTAAGGCAATTTAAAGTGAACTTAAAGAAATTGTACTAATCGCTGACCGTGGGAAAAATGCACTTGATATCGAAAACCCAAATTTTGTATTCACTAACTTACTAAGAACTACAATTGTTATTTTTAATATTTTTTATATTTTTAATACTTTTAATATTTTTAATATTTTAAATATATATTTAATATTTTTAAGATTTTTAATATTTTGAATATATTTAATATTTTTAATACTTTTAATATTTTTAATATTTTTAATATTTTTTATATTTTTAATATTTTTAATATTTTTAATATTTTAAATATATATTTAATATTTTTAAGATTTTTAATATTTTGAATATATTTAATATTTTTAATACTTTTAATATTTTTAATATTTTTAATATTTTTAATATTTTAATATTTTTAAAACTTTTATATTTTTAATATTTGTAATATATGTAATATTTTTAATAATTTTAATATTTTTAATACTTTTAATATTTTTAATATTTTACATATTTTTAATAGTTTAATATTTTTAATATTTTTAAAACTTTTATATTTTTCATATTTGTAATATATGAAATATTTTTAATAATTTTAATATTTTTATTTTTTTTAATTTTTCATTTTTCATTTTCATTTTATTTTTACAATCTTGTAATTAAAGCATCTTGGCCAATTTTATATAAATTACAATATGCATAAATTATTAAAAACTACTCCAATCCAATTTTTTTAATATTTTTAACATTTTTAATATTTTTAATATTTTTAGTATTTTTTATATTTTTAATATTTTTAATATTTTTAATATTTTTAATATTTTTAATATTTTTAATATTTAAATATTTTGAATATTTTTGGTATAAAAATGATTTTATAAAAAATCCTACTTTTTTTTGTTTTCAATACAGACAAAAATATGGGAATATGGGAAATAGTTAGTTTCAAAGGACCTTTAAGTTCTTGCCTGCAGTCGTTTGTTTACAAAAGTAAACATTTCTATTAGAATTCTATGGTCATTCATTTAATATTATACTTCTATATTAATGAATTAGATAAGAAGGCCTAAAAATAGATTACAATATAACCACGGCACAGTGGTTCCGTCCATAGGCCAAAAATCAAAAAACTAATCACAAAGTATTAAAATAAAATGTAAACAAATTATCTCTTAAATGTCCAATCTTCATAATGGTAAACCGGATTCTTCTGAAAATCTAACGGGACTTTTTAAAAATAGAATTTAATCATGAACATTTGTTCGCGCTTTTTTACGTTGGTCGAATAATTTAAAACAAGAGTGCACTTCAAAACGGATTGCTCATTGCATAAGTGTAAACAATTAAATTATTTTTAATGGATTTTAAAATTGAAAGTATTTATTTAATCTCCACAAATTTATAAAAACTAACTTGTTTTGTAATTCTTGTCAAATTAATGTTTTAGGTAACGTATTTGTTTGATCCTATTTTGTGCGTCTTCATTATGATTATTTAGAGTTTTAGTTGTGTTCCCCCCAGATCCCCCTTTAGGTCTCTTTTCCATTGTATTTGTCGTAGTCTTAAGGTAATAAAAGTGTTAAAGTTTGTTGCGGAAATTTGCGGATGTGCGTGTAGTTTGTAATATACTAAACCGCCTTCTTATTAAATCCTCAAACTTAGGTAAGAGGGTATGTATAATTTCATAAGTGAAAAAGTGTAACGACCCCAATTATCTCGACCCAAATTATCTTAAAACCAAATTTGTTTAAAGATTTTTTAAGACGATTTTCCCATTTCCGTCGGTACGGCTGGGTGGCTCGTTGGCTTGCTGGTTGGAAGGATAACTGATGGGCATGATAATTTGAGTAAACCTTAACTGATCTTAATGAAAATTTACCAGTTTTAATATTTTCCAAAATGAAGTTACGTTATTGTAAATAAGCAGAATTGCCCCACCCTTTCTGGTACGTCCCATGCAAATTTACCTATTTATGGATATTTCTTCCATTACTTCCAAACGAAACACTACATGATCTTTCAACTTTGGCGGACTAGTAATCTTATAAAACCAAGTAAAACTCCAGAAAATCGGAAATAATTCAACGTAATATTCCCACAAGCATATTCTTTTTCAGTCAAATTTTGTCAAGGAAAACTTAGGGTAAATACGGACTATGTTGCTCTACCACTTCTGGGATGTCTTATACAAAATTACCAACATATTTTTGGGAAAATTAATGTTTCTCTCATAACATTTATTGAATGAGGTCAGTTGGATTATCTTATAATCCGACGCAAAACCTTGGAAAACTGAAATATTAGCTTCAGACGGTTTTACATACATATCATTTTTGTAAGAGATATTGAATTGAACTTTTTATAACAGTTGTTAGTTTTGCTACATGTCTGTAAACTTCTGGCCATACGACCGAGAATCCTAGTCCCGATCGTTTAAGCTACATAAGTAATTTCTTTTTCAATTTCATTAACTCGAGAGTAAATCAATGTCGTACATAGGGTGAGGGTATTTATCAGTCAATTCACCTGATTGAAATTCCTGTATTGGCTAAAATAGTTTTTAAGAGCCCTGCTGAACATTTCAGCTCTGTACTACCATTAGAAGTATTTTTGGCCGCGCCTCCATACAAGCGGATCCACTCTGCACGGTTAATATATATATTTTCCCCACAAACAAATGTCTCTATTATAGTAGAGGCCACACAGTTATCATATATCCTCCTACTATAAACATAATGTGTGCGTGTGTGTTTTATTTGCCATTCATGATAACACTCAGCATTTACAATTTAGCAACAATTTCCCTTACGCAATTTTATCTTGTTTTTTTTTCGTCATCGTATTTTTGTTATTGACATTGTAATGTTGTCTGTATGTGTACATCACAAAACAGACATAATGAATATTGAGGTCAAAGAGGAATTCAGTTGATGATACACCCAGCAGTGGTTGAGGAATATATTATGCCAATATCATATTCCATACATATATATTGAACAAACAATATACTCACTCGTTTACACACATAGGGATAGAGAAAAAAAAAACATTGTATGTAACACCAGAGTAACCAGAAGTTGTTACATTTAATATGCAGCTTGATTTCTGATAACTACATATTGCTTTTCAATCGGAAGAATCAATTCATATACGTTGAAACAAACGAAAAATGAGGAATATCAGAGCTCTACATTTAAAGTTGCTCTCTGAGAATCAATGAAATTTTGGAAAAATGCTAAATGTGCAAATGAAGAAGATATGGAAAATTGCTCTGATTTTAACAGTTGGAAGCGATCAAAAAACAGTGGTGTGAAACAAAGTATTCTCAATGTTATGTTAAGAGCTGTTGTAACATTATAAATTTTGTTAGTAAATAAATTATTGTATTTTCCCCCATATATTAGATTACTAACCTACACTTGCAGCAGCTACCTCATAGTATAATGAACATTACATGTGTACTTAGTTGGTATTCTAGTATTTTAGTTTCATCACACTTGCGTAGATTCTATTAAATCATGTGAATACAATGAATGCATGATAAATATTTACAGACAAAGTGCCAGTGTTGCCACACACACACACAACTAATTTGCTTAGGCATTAGAGTGAGTGAGTTAGTAATCATCATTCACTGGACAATTGCAGGATATTCAGAGTATTTGAGTGGTATGTAAATTGACAATATACTGAAATCACTTTAAAAACAAGGTAAAATTTTAATGGAAATGGGTCATGATTTCACTTCAAAATCATCAACATAAATCAATTATTTCATTGTTTACAGAATTGTTCAAAATAGATTCTGATATATATAAATTAAGCACATAAGAAATGTAGTTTAGCATTAGTATTAAAATTAAATATCGAAAACATTAATAACATAAAAAATATTAAAAATCTTATTAATATAAAAAATATTATAAGTATTAAAAATACTTAAATTATATAAAAATAATAATATTTTTAAAATATGGGTATTTCCTGGCGTTGGGGACGCACAATTTTTTTTCCTATTTTGTAATATTCTCGAAAAGTTTAAATATTTTGAAGATTATGTTCATATTAAAAAATGTAGATTTTGGACAGTACTATAATGTTCTTTTAATAAAGCTTTACTTAAAATGTTGCCATAGCAACTTAAAGTGTCTATGAAAATTTGTGAAATTTAGCGAAATTTCTTATGTGATCAGTATATTCTTTTTTGTAAAATAAAGAAGACATGTTGGGGTTTTATAAACAACTTACTTCACATTTACAATACTTTTATGTTCTATGCTACTTCAATCTTAATGTGCGTTGCGGACACACGTTGCGGACACACGCATTGTTCTATGGATAACACAGAGCGACAAAAAAACAATACCTTGAAAATTATACTATTTTTCTGGAAGGTGAGCTGAGCTGAGCACAACATGAATTCGTTTTTGAAATTTCATAACTCCCCCAAAATTTTGAGTTACGGGTAAAAACCCTGTTTTTTGTACTTTTACGCACTTATAAGCCAATTTGGAAAGAAGAGACTTTCCAACGATATATATAGTTTATTTTTTTAAAGTTCACCAAATTCATTATAAGATTACAAAAACAAAAAGTTAAAAATATAGCAATTTTTTACTATGAAATCGTCCGTCCTTCCGCTGAAAATACCCATATATTAAACTGTTAAAGATATTAAAATTATACAAAAATAAAATATTTTAAAAATATTAAATATATAAAAAAC
Source organism: Muscina levida (assembly GCA_964034835.1). Classification (NCBI taxonomy): domain Eukaryota; kingdom Metazoa; phylum Arthropoda; class Insecta; order Diptera; family Muscidae; genus Muscina; species Muscina levida. Next base: position 16,228,170 of record OZ035880.1, on the reverse strand, counting down.
ATTAAAAATCGTTGTTGATTTTTTGTTGAACTGTAATGCATTATATGATATTGTCATAGTTCGGTTTAAAATTAGTTCTAAACACTGAAGGTACACAGAACATGGTTAGCAATTTGTCAACGACAAAACTCCTGTGCAATAGAGTCCAATGGACACATGTGACGAACTGATACACAATGGTACATCATCAGCTGTATATATATCTACAATTATGTCAAACATGTACATGCGAAGTAGATATCAACCGAAAATGTCCAGCACCAATTATAGTTTGAATTTAAGCCGAATTTGATGTATCATTTGATACACTTAACGTAAATTTAATATATTAAAAATATCAAAAATATTAAAAATATAAAAAAAAATTATAAAAGTATTAAGAATATTAATAATAATAAATATTAAAAATATTAAAAATATTAAAAATATTAAAAATATTAAAAATATTAAAAATATTAAAAGTATTAAAAATATTAAAAATATTAAAAATATCAAAAATATTAAAAATAAAAGTATTAAGAATATTAATAATAATAAATATTAAAAATATTATAAATATTAAAAATATTAAAAATATCAAAAATATAAAAAATATTAAAAATATTAAAAATTTTAAAAATATTTAAAATGTTAATTATATTAAAAGTACCAAAAATATTGAATTTATTAAAAATATTTACAATATTTACAATATTTAAAATATTAAAATTATTTAAATTATTAAAAATATTCAAAATATTAAAAGTTGTGTGTGTCTGTGTATTAGTTATATTTTTCTATATATCTGATCCGATAACAATTAAGCTTTGAAAAGTTGAATTTTACTTAACTAATATGTTGTTAAGAATTACAAAATTAGTGCATGGAGTTAAAGGTTACAATTAAAATAGATGTGTAAGAGCTATCAATATCCAGTAGATCAATGAGTTTCCACAATTATTTAAAAAAAAAATTAATTTCATTAAGGTATTTCAGATAAATCGTCAGTATATTACAAGGCTACGATGAAAACCATAAATATTTCCCATCAATACCAAATATTTGTCACATAATTGCATATTTATCACACAATTTCACATTTGTCTTTTGCATTCAACAAAAGATTATTTTATTATCTCGTCAAAGCAGAAAAGTGCAATTTCGCATACATACATACATACATACACACACCTTCGACAAAAAGCTATTACAGCAGCAGCATGTGATGTGACACTACCACATTTGGCAGCAAAGCAATCCGCACAACTTGCATCCGGCAACTGTAACTTGCCAACCGGATTGTTTGCATACGACATCAAAGTGTTTCTCTGTCTTTTTTTTTGTGAAGTAGTAGAGGGTACTGTTGTTTTGTGTTTTTTTTTTCTTGTTGTTGTTTTGCTACTGTTGATGGCTGGTGGCATCAATTGCAATTGCCACTTTTGCACTTTGCAAGCGTATCACGTCGTTGACGCTGCCAGACAATGTCACTGTACCAAAATTGATTTCATTGCACGCACGTATTGGACATACATACATAGTAGTACATTTGCGTATTTGAGACACTTTAAAGTGGTAGCACACACACACACACACACTAAAAGCTGCTATTTTAAACTTTATGTTGCCTCAACTCATTTAACACAAATGTAGAAGGTTTTTTTTTCTTATATCAACAGCACACGATGGATGGATGGTCCATAACTGTCAGTTCGTTTGTAACATTTTGATACCTGGTACTTTGTCCGTAGCCATGAAAAGGAAGACAGTGGTTTATTTGATTTTTTTGTATTTCATTAAGAAATGCTTTTGCTGCTCATGAAAACTCGTGCTTTCAAATTTTTAAAGTTTGTTAAGCAACTTAGAATTAAGATTATTATTACTCCATTACTCCATTTCTAAAGTGGGCGGAGGTACCAGAAAGGGTATGGCTAGACTACCAAGACAGACAGAAATATAGAGATACGGACAGACAGACGGACGTGGCTCAAATGACTTAAAATGTCATGAATCGGATTTGGTTCAAAGAAACCTAGGGTCTGAAGTGACTCCTTCTATGTATTACACTTTTGGGTCGTATCAAATGATATATACCCTCCTACCCGTAGGGTGAGTGTATAAGAAGTGCATCCAGTGCCTTAAAAATCACTAATATGCCAATTTTTACTATTATTTCCCATTTTTTTTTTAATTTTTGCTAAGTTTAATTAATTTAATTTAATGTCGCAAAAGTACTCTTAATGTACCAACTAGTACAACTAATTGTACCAAAAAGTACTTTAATTGTATCAAAAAGTACAAAAAGTACTATAATTGTACCAAAATGTAAAATTGTTTGTACTAAAAACTACAATTTATGGTACTACAAAGTACAATTTAAGGTACCAGAAAATAAAAAATTTTTGCAACAAAAAGTACATTTTACGGTACCAAAAAGTACAATTTATTTTATCAAAAAGTGGAATTTATTATACCAAAAAGTGGAATTTATGGTTCCACAAAGTACAATTTATAGTATCAAAAAGTACAGTTTATTATACCAAAATGTACAATTTGTTATACCAAAATGTACAATTTATTGTACCAAAAAGAAAAAGATATTTTACCAAAAAGTGGAATTTATGGTACCAAAAAGTAAAATTTATTATACAAAAATTTACAATTTATGGTACAAAAAAGTACGATTTATTGTACCAAAAACTACATTTTTATATACCAGAGTGGAATTTATGGTACCTAAAAGTACAATTTATTATACCAAATGTAAAATTGATGGTACTAAAAAGAACAATTTAAGGTACCACATAGTACAATTTATGGTATCAAAAACTAAAATGTTGGCAACAAATAGTACAATTTATGGTACCACAAAGTACAATTTATGATACCAAAATACAATTTATTGTACCAAAGTGTACAATTTATGGTACCAAAAAGTACAATTTATTGTACTAAAATGTACAATTTATTTTACCAAAAAGAAACAGATATTATACCAAAAAGTGGAATTTATGGTACCAAAAAGTTAAATTTATTATACATACCAAAATTTACAATTTATGGTATCAAAAAGTAAGATTTATTGTACCAAAAAGTACAATTTATTATACCAGAGTGGTATTTATGGTACCTAAAAGTACAATTTATTATACCAAAATGTAAAATTTATGGTACTAAAAAGAACAATTTAAGGTACCACAAAGTACAATTTATGGTACCAAAAACTAAAATTGATGGTACTAAAAGGAACAACTTAAGGTACCACAAAGTACAATTTATGGTACAAAAATACAATTTATTGTACCAAAGTGTACAATTTATGGTACCAAAAAGTTCAATTTATTGTACCAAAAAGTGCAATTTATGGTACCAAAAAGTAAAATTTATCATACCAAAAAGTGGAATTTATGGTAATAAAAAGTAAAATATATTATACTAAAATGTACACTTTATGGTACCAAAAAGTACAAATTTGGCATCAAAAGATACAATTAATGCTACCAAAGACTACAATTTATTATATCAAAAAGTGGCATTTATGGTACCAAAAAGTACAATTTATTATACCAAAAAAGTACAACTTATTATACTGAAAAGTACAATTTATTATACAAAAATGTTATGGTTCCAAAAAGTACAATTTATTGTACCAAAAAGTACAATTCACTGTACCAAGAAGTAAAATTTATTATACCAAAATGTAGAATTTTTTTAACCAAAAAGTTTATTGTACCAAAAAGTACAATTTATGGTACCAAAAAGTATTGTACCAAAAATTTCAATTAATGGTACCACAAAAGAGATATTCCATACGGTTCACCGATATATCTTCTTCTTTGTAGAAAAGTATTCCAAGCGCTTCGGTCTTTTGCACTCCGTAGATAGTTCGTCACACCAAGCTAAGACAACACCACTTTCACCTGCTCCATCCATCGGAGTTTTTATCGCCCCCTACTGCGCCGCCCATCGAGATTATTGCCGAACACTTTTCGAGCAGGAGCGTTTTCGTTCATTCGTACAACGTGTCCAGTCCAGCGCATTCGGTGTATTTGAACGCGCTTGACTGGGTCGATATCGTTGTACAGCTCATTCAGCTCATGATTCATTCGACGACGGAACTTGCCGTTAACGATGATGGGTCCAAATATTTTGCGCAGTATTTTTCTCTCGAAGACTCCCAGATTAGATTGATCCGCTTGTGTCATTACCCAGGATTCTGCGCTGTAGAGCATGACAGGTAGGAACAAAGTCTGGTAGAGTTGGATCTTTGTTCGTCGTGAGAGCGTTTCGTCATTAAATCGCTTGCTTAGCGCATAGTAGCAGCGGTTTGCGATCAATATTCGTCTCATGATTTCCAGCCTGACATTATCATTATTGTTTATGGCGGAGCCAAGGTAGACAAAATCATCTACCACTTCAAAGTTAGAGTTGTCAACGTTCACGCAGCGTCCCAGACGAGTGGACTCTTTGTTCGTTGAAACAAATAACTTGGTTTTGTCCTCGTTTAACACCAGACCCACTTCAGCCGACTGCTTTTCAATGCTCGAGAAAGCCGCAGTAACATCCCGCAATCCACGGCCAATGATATCTATATCATCGGCATACGCGAGCAACATGTAACTTTTGTTGAAAATGGTAACATTCCTGTTTACTGCAGCCTTCCACATGGTCATCACCATTACGATGTTAAAGAGATCGCAGGACAGACTATCGCCTTGTCTAAAGCCTCGATTGTTAGAAAATAGCTCTGTTAGATTTGTGCCTATTTTCACTGAAGGCTTTGTGTCAGTCAGTGTAATCCCGCAAAGTCGTATTAGCTTCGCGGGGATATCAAACTCAGCCATAACTTTCTAAGTTTCTACTGAATTTTCATTTACACAGTACACATGATTTTGGGACTCAATTCTGAGAACTGCACGTGAAATTAGCCCCAAAAGAAATAGTTCTGCATCATTCGTTTTGTCACGTTACATGCCATTATAATTTAATATCGATTTGAAGTTAGTAAGTATCGTATAGGGGAATTTGTCACATTTTAGGCTCTTGTTATATTGTTAGATGGTGGCGTATGATTATCATAAGTAATATTCCACGTAAATCATACGCCACGGAGTGCACTGCTACAAATTAAACCCAGTTCAAAATCATAGGGAAACGTTGTATAAACAGAAAAAAGGAATTGTAATTCTTAATTTTTTTAAATTTGTCTCACCTAAATCGGACTAGTGGTTCTCGAGTTATGTCAATCAAAAGAGTGACAAACGTGACAAACGTTCCCCTATACGATACTTACTTACTTCAAATCGATATTTAATTATTATTAGGCATGTAACTTGACAAAACGAATGATGCAGAACTTCTTATTTTTGAGGTTACTTTCACGTGCAGTTCCCAGAATTGAGTTCCAAATCAATGAGCTGAAAAATGTTGTACTGTGTTAGTCACAGTTTATGCAGGTGTAGATTGCAGCAATATCATGCATTTTGATATTTTTTTTTCTTATATATATTTTCGTACATATTTTTCTCTTAGTCCCACTGTGACCATAAAAAAAACCGAAACTCTCTTCTGTTTCCATTATGTCAATATTAAAAAGGATGTCCCTTAAAGTCAACATTTATGTGTACATACCAATACTAAAGTTTGTTGGCAAACTTTTGAATTATTTTTCTTGTTGCCTCAAATTAAATTTTAAACGAATATTAATCATCTTTTGATGACAAATTAGTCAATAGTTTAACATGTAGCCTGAAACAAAAACTTGTATTGAGGGCCACACAATTTTTTTAATTGTTAACCCAAAATGTTGTCAATCACCAATATCAAAGGACGCAGCCTTAAGCTGCAGTAAACGAAACAGGAAGTTTTTTATTAAACGAACGAAAATTGATGATTGACATTTATTAAAATTAAACAAAAACACCAGATTATGTGATAGGACTTTTTCATGCCAATGAAGTGATAGGATTGTATATAATAATAAAGCAGATTGTGTTGGACGGCTTTCAAAGTTTTTTTAATATAAATACAATTTGTGTGTTTTAATAAAGAAATCATACTCCAAATAGGTTTTTGTGTTATATACATATGTATGTATTTAATTACACGTCAACTCTACTCTACTCCACTCTAATTGTTTGCTAGTTTAATTTTTAGATAATCATTCCAATACCCAACAAAATGCCAAATTTTCTTTAAAAAAAATTTGCTTTACCAACAAATTTCGAATTTCTTGAAAATATCTCCAGTCTAATTGTTTGCTTTATAAAGTGTTTACATTTGTATTTTTTTTTTTCAATTCACTTCAAATCTTTTCAATGAACGACGTTTGAATTGGGCGTTATTGTGGAAATCTTTTGTTGGGTTCAATACCCATACATTAATCATGTTTGCCACTTTTTTCTTCAAGTCAATTTGCAATTCAATTCCTTTAGATTTCTAGTGTGTGGGTGTGTGTGTTTATGTTTTATTTGCCAAACAATTTAAGAGTAACTTATGTTATTTGCTGCAACAGCGTTAACGTACTCAATAAATTTGTTAAGGCCAATGGCCGCTGGTGTCACTTGTGTTTTGATATCGTTATTTGATTGGATAATTTATTTTCACATCAATGTAAGAGGGGTAACTCGATAAGTTGGTGATACAAATATGCTTAAAAACACATTGACTTCAGATCAATATGAAAAGTAAAATCTGAAACACTTATTAATTGAAAAAAAGGTACTACAACAAAGCACAGACTAGGCAAAACAATATTAGTCATCCATAGAATTTCCATGGACATATATTAATTATCGTCTAAAAATTCCCATAACAAATAATCCCTTATATTATAATATGTACAAAAAAATTAGGAAAAATGTCTTAACGTTATTACTCTACTATCTTCTACTACAGTTTATAGTATTTCCTTATTCCTCATCTTTGAAGTACCGTGCCTCGTACGGTACTAAACTTTTATATGCTTTCTAAACTTTTATATGCTTTACAGTATAGGAGAAGGTACAAAGACCATTGACCTTTACTTGTCACTGACTTCCATGTATGGATTGTCGTTTATGTTAAGGACCAGGTGAGCTCAGGTCATGGTGGAGAATAACAAATTTTTATTCAGTAACAAATGTTTCTGAACCCTTATAAGAATGACCTTAATTGAACCTAACATATTGCCAGGACAAGTAGAAATATCCGTGAACACACTTTAAAGGAAGTAATCAAATTCATAACCTCCTAGGTTAGATTAGCCGTCTACAGCACAGGTCACTTGGTAACTTATATGGTAGGTCCCATTATGATAACTTACATAACGTCATAACATCCTAAGTAAATGCGAAAAAATGTCACAGAACATTTGCGGAACAATATAATGGCCTTTGACAGCTTAAAACCAATAAGAAAGTTTCAGTCGGGAAAACCGAGTTACATATACCCTCACCCTCAGTAAAACATAAAATTTTCTAGTATATTGATATTATTACTCGATTTCTAAAGTGGGCGGAGTGGTACATTTGTATGGGAGGTACCAGAAGGGGCGTGGCTAGACTTACAGTTTTTTACCCCAAAATGTTATCCTGATTTAACTTTACTAAATACAGAATTTGGGCACGATCACATTGGTTGTATTGTTATTATTACTCGATATCTAAAGTGGGGTACCAGAAGGGGCGTGGCCATGTTGCCCATTTTCAATACCGTAAGTAGTTTTGAGGAAATATTAACCCATGCAAAATATCAAACCAATTGGTTGCGTCTTTTGATAGTTATCGCGAGTACCAGCCGAACAGCAAGACAGCCAGACAGACGGACATGTCTCAAATGACTAAGAAAGTCGAATGAATCGAATTTGGTTCAAAGAAACCTAAGGTCTAAAGTGACTCCTTCTATGTGTTACACTTTAGGGTCGTATCAAATGATATATAGCCTCCTACTTGTAGGGTGAGGATATAAAAACTGGGGTAAGGAGTACAATTTTTTGTACCAGAAAGTTAATTTATTGTACCAAAAAGTACACATTTTTGTAACACAAAATACAATTTATTGTGCCAAAAGTACTTTTATTGTGCCACAAAGTACTTTTCTTGTACCGAAAAGTGTTTTTCTTGTTCCAAAAAGCACTTTTATTGTATCAAATAGTACACATTATTGTACCAAAAATTACAATTTATTGTACCTCAAAGTATTTTTGTTGTAACAAAAAGTACTTTTATTGTACCAAAAAATATTTTTTTTGTACCTAAAAGTAATTTTATTGTACCAAAAACATTTTTTCTTGTTTTAAAAAGTACTCTTACAATAAAGTAAAAATTTCTGCACCATAAAGTATTTTTCATGTACCATAAAGTACTATTTATTGTACCAAAAGTACTTTTATCGTACCAAGAAGTAATTTATTGTACCAAAACCTGCTTCATTTGTAATAAAAAGTACAATTTATTGTACTAAAAAGTACTTTTCTCTACTAAAAAGTACTTTTCTCTACTAAAAAGTACTCTTGATAGCTCCAAAAAGTACTTTTAGTGCACCAAAAAGTAAATTTATTGTGCAAAAATATTTTTCTTGTACCAAAAAGTACTATTCTCGTACTAAAAAATAATCTTAATAGCTCCAAAAAATAAATTTATTGTACCAAAAAGTACTATTGTACCAGAAAGTACTTTTATAGAACCAAAAATTACTTTTATTGTACCGAAAAGTGCTTCTATTGCACCAAAACCAACATTTATTGTACCGAAAAAAAAATTCTGTACAAAAAAGTACTCTTAATAACTCCAAAAAGTACTTTTTTAAGTACCAAAAATTAATTTTATTGTACCGAAAAGTACTTTTATTGCACCAAAAAGAACTTTTATTGTACCAAAAAGCATTTTTTTTTCTACCTTAAAGTACTTTTGCTGTACCGAAAAGTACTTTTATTGTACCAAAAACTACTTTTATTATACCATCACCCTTAGGGATGAAGGTATATATCATTTGATACGAGCCAAAAGTGTAACACAAAGAAGGAGTGACTTTTGACCCTAGGTTTCTTTGAACCAAATTCGATTCATGACTTTTTAAGTCGTTTGAGCCATGTCCGTCTGTCTGTCTGTCTGTCTGTCTGGTGGCTGTCCGGCTGGTTCGCACGATAACTTTCGAAAGACGCAACCAAATGTTTTGAAATTTTGCACGAGTTATTATTTTCTCAAAACTACTTACGGTATTGCAAATGGGCTACATGGCCCCGCCCCTTCTGGTACCTCCCATACAAATACATCATTCCGCCCACTTTAGAAATCGATTATAATATCAATACACCCTACGAGTTCGTCCCCAAATTCTGTATTTAGTAAAGCTATAACAGGATAAAGTTTTGGAAAAAATTTTGAAAGCCTAGCCACGCCCCTTCTGGTACCTCCCATACAAATCTACCTTTCCGCCCACTATAGAGATGGAGAAATAATATCAATAAATTAAACGTGATCGTACCCAAATTCTATTTTTAGTAAACCTATAACAGGATAAAGTTTTAGAGAAAAAAATTGGAAGTCTATTCACACCCCATCTGGTACCTCCCATACACATCTGGTACCGCCCACTTTAGAAATCGGTAAATATTATTAAAAGACCTAACGCGATCGTGCCCAAATTCTGCATTTGGTAAAGTTTAAGCAGGATAAAGTTTTGGAGAAAAAATCTGGAAGTCTAGACACGCCCCTTCTGGTACCTCCCACACAAATGTACCACTACGGCCACTTTAGAAATAGGGTAATAATATCAATACACTAGACACGATCGTGCCCAAATTCTGTATTTTGTTATGTTATAACAGGACAAAGTTTTGGAGAAAAAATTGGAAGTCTAGCGACGCCCCTTATGGTACCTCCCATACAAATGTACCTTTCCGCCCACTTTAGGGATGTACTTATAATATCAGTACACCCAAGGCAATCGTGCCCAAATTTTGTAATTAGTAAAGCTATAACAGGATAAAGTAATGGAGAATAAATCTGGAAGCCTAAATACATCCCTTCTCGTACCTCCCATACAAATGTACCACTCCGCCCACTTTAGAAATCGAGTAATAATATCAATATAATAGAAAATTATTTGTTTTACTGAGGGTAAGGGTAAACGTAAGTTGGGTTGCCCGACTGAAACTTTCTAACTGGTTTTAATTACAAATCGGTTAATTTCAATAACTCAAGACTTAAACAATATCTTATATTGGGTGATGGTATTTATCAGTCAGTTCAACTGACTGAAATTTCTCTACTGGTTTTTTTTTTCTGTACTCAAAAGTACTCTTCATAGCTCCAAAAAGTACTTTTATTGTACAAGAATTTACTTTTATTGCAGCAAAAACAATTTTTATTGTGCCAAAAAGTACTTTTATTTTCAATACCAAAAAAAGTACTCTTAACAGCTCCAGAAACTTATTTTATTGTACCAAAAATTACTTTTCTTGTAATAAAAAGTACTATCAATAACTTCAAAAGTACTAAAGTACTCTTACTAGGTCAAAAAAAAGTACTTACATTGCACCAAAATGTAAATTTATTGTACAAAATAATATTTACAAAAATTACAATATATTGTAATACAAATTACTTCTATTGTACCAAAAAGTACTATTATTGTACCAAAAGTACTTTTCTTGCACTAAAAAGTACATTTATTGCACCAAAAAGTACTATACCAAATATTACAACTAATTGTAATTTTACTTCTCGTGTTCCAAAAAGTGCTTTTATTGTAACAAAAAGTACTTCACTTGCACTAAAAAGTACTTTTATTGTATAAAATATCACTTTTATTGTCAATATAGTTAATTTATTGTACCAAAATGTATTTTCATTTTGCCTAAAAGTACTTTAGTTGCACACAAAGTACGTTTTTTGTACAAAAAAGAAGAATTTATTGTGCCAAAAAGTACTTTCAATGTACCTGAAAGTACTTTTATAGTACCAAAAAGTATTTTTGTTGCACCAAAAAGAACTTTTATTGTATCAAATGGAACTTTTATTGGGCCAAAAAGTACTTCTCTTGCACTAAAAAGTTTTTTTTTTATTGCAAAAAGTGCTTTTATTGTAACAAATATCACTTTTATTGTCAAAAGTTAATTTATTGTACCAAAATGTAATTTCATTGTACCAAAAAGTACTTTTATTGTGCAATATTTCTTACAATTGTATCCAAGAGTTCTATTGTATTAAAGTGTTATTGTATTAAAAAAATTCTGTTGCTGTAGATTAGGACACGTAATCCAAAAAATATTTGACATTAAAGTCAAAAATTATTTTTTCATCGACTTTGACAAATTTTAAAAAAATTACTATAAGGATTTCAGAATAAAAAAACGTACATTCTGTGCACAATTTTGTTTCCAATAATACACTACTTTTATTTCCCTCACTGTGCCACATACGAAAACGACAGCACTCTATTCTAGCTAAATAAGAAAAGGCAGACTTACACACAAGCAAAGCAGGTAGTTATTATTATTTTGATTTTGAGAGAAGAGAGAACTTATCGTGAGCAAAAAATATAATTTGAAATATCTAAATATAAGCAATGCACGTTTTGTTTCTCGTCGCAATAATGTAAGACTGTCATTTGGCTCGTAAATGTCTTGCAGGCATTGTTGCTCACTGCAGTAAGTCAGTTGTTGTCTTAGTAAAGCAATGCTTAAATATCTATTTAAAACTAAGTTGTAATCCAAATGCCAATTAACAATAAATTAATAAGAATATTTAAATTTATATTTCTTTCAATTCGAATACAATTCCAAACCACTGTGGCAGTTAAGGCAATAATTTCCATTGACACACCTCACTAAGTAGTCCACTTCACACTCACCCGCAATTTATCAATAACTAACTATGCACATTCATTAAAATGTAATTAAATATGCTTGAAATATATACAGGCGTGTGTTTTATAATTTACCATTTAATGAGATTTTTTAATTCAATCAACAATTGCGTAGCCACTAATTATTAAAACCAAATTATTTTTAGCAAATTACCGCACTAGCCAATAATTTACAGTATATTACATATTGGCGGTCTATGGAAGATGGGAGGAAGCGCTTGGCGTTCGTGCTACTGTGGCATATGTAAAAAATATTAAATTTAGAATATTATTAGAAATATGCAATTCTCTATTGATTTCCCGATTTCCTAGTCGTTTTTCTTTGTGGTAGTTTTTATTAGTCATATCATTGAAATGCTTTGAATTTTTCGCAATTGCTAATAAAATTTTATTCAGCACTTTAATGATTTTCATTTGAAAATATTGTTTAGAGCAACAGTTATCTCAATATGTTACAAAGTAAGTAAAGTGTTTTTTTGTTTGTTTTCATACTTTTTCGGTATTAAGGTTAATTGAAAACGCTTAAAAGTGATAGTACTACTACTCACTCTTTGCTGCTTGAGTTAATCGCTATTTAAGAGGTCTTAACACCATGAACATGTTGCTTAAAGCTCTTCTAGTGCGGGTTAGATGGAAAATTGGCCATTATAACGAGTATTGAAACAGGTGTATGGGATGGGTGTTATTAATGCGTATGGATATTTTTTGTTTATAACTAAAATTAACATGAAAAGGGTCTTAAAATATAAATATTAGTCATATATGTTATAAATATTATTCGAGTTAGCAAAGGACAGTCTATATCAAAAGGTGTCAGGTTATGCATCATTTAATAATAATTTAAATTAAAAAGCAACCAAAGGTTTAACAATTTTTATCTAAAATCTAATTATTTATTTTATAGAAATTTTAATTTTTATCCTAATCATTTAAATTTCACATTTATAGAACATCTGCCTAATAAGTATTTCAATTCGTTATGTTTTCGGATTATATAGATATATTAAAGAAAGTATTACATTTCAAGATTAAAGAAAATTATTCATATTTTAAATATTATAAGTTATTCCAAACAACTTAGAAATATAAATTTTCTATTGATTTCCTAATTTTCTAGGTATTTTTCTTTGTGGTACTTCAAATTCGCCAAACAACTTTAATTCATTAACACAAAATTGTAAACAAAACGGACGAAAGTCGGATAAAATGTTATGGATGATCAAACAAAAGGATCATCCATAACATTTTATCCGACTTTCGTCCGTTTTGTTTACAATTTTGTTTACAACTGACTTCCCCATGAAGCTGGTGACTTGTAGTGTGTTGTTAACAACATACCTACGAAATTCAGCAACATCGAAGTCGGCGACATCTTGGCGTCACTGTCTCATTTGCTGCCAGCGCCAACAGAGCACATTATAGAAAGCAGTAGCTATTTTTGGAGACTTTGTATCTGCTGGCAAATGTATCAGATACATTGTATCTTGTGAACGAAATGTATTTGGAATAGTTATATTAGCCACTAATAAGTTGGAAACTTTGATATATATTCATTCATAATTTTTAGCGATTTCGAATACCACTGTTAGCTGTGGGAACCGCCAAAATTTTTTGTTTAAAGACACTCATGCTGCTCATGTTCATATCAGATGCTTGGTTGGGACAATGTTGCTGCAACATTGTTGCTGTATGTAAGAACAATGTGGGGACATGCAGACATATTGAGGTAGGTCGTTTAAATCTAAGGAGACAATTGTTTGCTGTGTGTCGGAGGAATGACGAAGGGATTTGAAATGAATGCAAATATAAAGCAAAAGTTATTAGAAAAGTGGGAAGTGCGATTCCTAAAGCAGTTGTGTAGGTAGTAGCGGGAATGCCACAGCTATTGAATTTAGCGATAAGCGGATTTATCTTGGCTAATGACAAGTCAATGCACATTTTGTTTAGTAATAATAATAAAGTGATAATAAAATGAATCGAATTAAAAAAAGTAATCAATAAAATTAAAAAAAATAATAAAACTATTAATAAAATGATTATATTAATAAATTAAAGTAAATAATATCTTCAACGTGAATAATTTCATCTTAAACTTAAACAGCTAACAAAAATAGCAATGATAAGATTACTAAAATTAATGAAATTAATCAAATAATAAAAAAATAAATAATTAAAATTAACTAAATAAATAAAACTAACCAAATTAATGATCTAATAAAATTAACAAAATAATAAAATTAATAAATTTAACTAAATAAGCAAATTAACAAATATAATAAATTTATTAATTTTTAATAAAAAAAATAAATAAGTTACAATTATTAAAAATTAATAAATTTTATAAAAATTAATTTAAAATTAATAATATTTATAAAATTAATAAAAAATATTAAAATTAATAAAACAAATTAAATTAATAAAACTATCGAAACTAATAAAATAAATAAAATTAAAAAACATTTTGTAATTAATAAACTTAATAAAAATAATTTAATTAATACATTTTATAAAACTATCAAAATTTTACAAAATTAATAAATTTAATAAAACTAATAGAATTAATAAAATTAATGAGATTACTAAAATTAATAACATTAAAAAAATTAATAAATTTAATAATATTAGTAAAATTAATAATCTTAAAAACATTAAAAAATTAATAAATTTAATAAAATTAGTAAAATTAATAAAATTAATAAAATTAAAAAATAATAAAATTAATCAAATTAATAAAATTAAAAAAAATAATAAAATTAACTAAATTAAAAATTATTAAAATTAATAAAATTAATAAAATTAATAATATTAATAAATTTAATGAAATTAATAAATTTAATGAAATAAATAAAATTATTTAAATTTAAATTTAATTGATTAAATTTATGAAAATTACAAAACAAAACAAATAAAATTACTAAAATTACTAAATTTGCTAAAATTACTACAAAAAATAAAATTAAACAATTAATAAAATTAATTAAATTAATATAATTAATAAAATTAATAAAAATAAATAATATTAATAAAATAAATAAAATTAACAAAATTGATAAATTTAATAAAATTAATATTACAATTAATATATTTAGTAAAATAATATAAAAATGAAATTAAAAAATTAACTAAATTAATAAATGTATAATGTTAACAAAATAAATAAAACTAATAAAATTAAAAAAAAAAAAAATTATCTAAATTATAAACTTATAAATTTAATAAAAATTATTAAATTTATTTAAAATTAATAAATTTAATAAATATTAATAAAATTAATTAAATTAATATAATTAATAAAATTAATAAAATTATAACATTAGTAAAATTAATAAAATTTAAAAAATTAATAACATTCATAAATTTAATGAAATAAATAAAATGTTAAAAAAATTATCTAAATTTAAATTTAATTTATTAAATTTATGAAAATAAAAAAACAAAAAAATTTAAATAAATAAAATTACTACAAAAAATAAAATGAATAAAATTAAACAATTAATAAAATTAATTAAATTAATATAATTAATAAAATTAATAAAAATAAATAATATTAATAAAATAAATAAAATTAACAAAATTGATAAATTTAATAAAATTAATATTACAATTAATATAAATAGTAAAATAATAAAAAAAAAATGAAATTAAAAAATTAACTAAATTAATAAATTTATAATGTTAACAAAATAAATACAACTAATAAAATTAAAAAATTAATAAAATTAACTAAATTATAAACTTATAAATTTAATAAAAATTAAAAAATTTATTTAAAATTAATAAATTTAATAAAAAGGAATAAAATTATTAAAATTAATAAAATAAATAAAATTAATATAAAATAATAAAATTATAACTTTAGTAAAATTAATAAAATTTATAAAATTTTTAAAATTAATAAAATTAATAAATTTAATGAAATAAATAAAATGTTCATAAAATTATCGAAATTTAAATTTAATTGATTAAATTTATGAAAATGACAAAACAAAAAAAGTTAAAAAATAAAATTACTAAATTTGCTAAAATTACTGCAAAAAATAAAATTAATAAAATTAAACAATTAAGAAAATTAATTAAATTAATAAAATTAAATAATATTAATAAAATAAATAATATTAACAAAATTGATAAATTTAATAAAATTAATATTACAATTTATATAATTAGTAAAATAATAAAAATAAAAAAAAAATGAAACTAAAAAATTAACTAAATTAATAAATTTGTAATGTTAACAAAATAAATAAAACTAATAAAATTAAAAAAATAATAAAATTAACTAAATTATAAACTTATAAATTTAATAAAAATTAATAAAATTATTAAAATAAATAAAATTAATAAAATTATAACATTAGTAAAATTAATAAAATTTAAAAAATTATTAAATTTAATGAAATAAATAAAATGTTAATAAAACTATCTAAATTTAAATTTAATTGATTAAATTTATGAAAATAACAAAACAAAAAATTTAAATAAATAAAATTACTAAATTTGCTAAAATTACTACAAAAAATAAAATTAATAAAATTAAACAATTAATAAAATTAATTAAATTAATATAATTAACAAAATATATAATATTAATAAAATAAATAAAATTTATTAATTTTAATAAAATTAATATTACAATAAATATTATTTGTAAAATAATAAAAACAAAACTAATAAAATTAACAAAATAGATAAATTTAATATAATTAATAAAATTAACAAAATTTATAAAAATTAAAAAAAAATTAATAAAACTTACGAAAATTTTATAAATTTAACAAAATTGATAAAATTTAATTTAATTTAAATTAAATTGGTATAAATTATAAAAATCAATATATATTTAATGAAATTAACAAAATTAATAATATTAACTATTTTAACAAATTAAATAAATTTAACGAAATTAATAAAATTAACAATGTTAACAAATTTTAATTGATAAAATCAATGAAATAAATAAAATTTAAAAATGAACTAAATTGACGAAATTAATAAATAAATAATGTTAACAAAATAAATAAAACTAATAAAATTAACAAAACAAAAAAATTAAAATAAATAAAATTACTAAATTAGCTAAAATTTCTACAAAAAATAAAATTAAACAATTAATAAAATTAATTAAATTAATATAATTAATACAATTAATAAAAATAAATAAAATTAATAAAATAAATAAAATTTACAAAATTGATAAATTTAATAAAATTAATATTATAATTAATATAATTATTAAAATAATAAAAACAAAACTAATAAAATTAACAAATTTAATAAATTAAATATAATTAATAAAATTAACAAAATTAACTTATGAAAAAAATTTATAAATTTAACAAAATTGAAAAAATTTAATTAAATTATATATATATAATAATATATTTTATGAAATTAACAAAATTTATAATATTAACTATTTTAACAAATCAAAAAATTTAACGAAATTAATAAAATTAACAATGTTAACAAAATTTAATTGATAAAATTAACAAAAATAAATAAAATTTAAAAATGAACTAAATTAACAAAATTAATAAAAAAAAATAAAGTTAACAATATAAATAAAACTAACAAATAATAAAAATTTATTAAAAATCAATCAAATTAATAAAATTACTTAAATTATAAATTTAATAAAAACAAATAAAATTAGTAACATTAATAGAATTAATAAAAATAAGTAAATTAATACAATTAATTAAATTATTAAAATTAATAAAATAAATAAAATTAATATTATTAATAAATTAAATATAATTAATAAAGTTTAAAAAATTAATAAATCTAATAAAATTTATTTAATAAACAAAATTAACAAATTAATGAATTGAACAGAATTAATAAAATTAAAATGATTGACAAAATTAGCAAAACTAAAGAAATTAACAAATTTAATAATATAAGTACTATTACTAAAATGAATTCCATTAATACAATTAGTAAAAGAAGAAATAAATTGTACAATAAATGGCACAACAAATTGTACTTTTTGGTAGAATAAAAGTACTTGCTGGTATAATAACTTATACTTTTTGGTACAATAAATTAGTACTTTTTGGTACAGTGAATGTACAATAAATTTTACTTTTTGGTACAATTAAAGTACTTTTTGACTCATTAAAAGTACTTTTTGGGCACAATACAAGTACTTGTTGGTACATTGAAAGTATTTTGTAGTATTCTGAAATTACTTTTTGCTGTACTAAATTTAGTTCTCTCTGGTACAACAAAAAATACTTTTTATAACAATTATTGTACTTTTTGGTAAAAAATAAAAAAATTTACTTATTAGCTAATTAAAATTATTTGTTGGTGCAATGAAAGTTCTATATGGCATAATAAATTTACTTCCTGGTACAATAATACAACTTTGCGGTAGAATAAAAGTACTACTGTTACAATAATAGTACTAAAATAAAAGTACTCATTACTACAATAAATAATACTTGAATATTACTGTGGCATAATAAAAGTACTTTTTAGTAAAATTAAGGTACTTTCTGATACAATAAATTATACTTTTTGATACAATAAAAATACTTTTTGGCACAATTAATCAAATAAATATATTTAGCTATATTTTCAGAATCTGGTCAGTTTGATCATGGGTGAGGACAAAAGTTTAAATTTGTCTTATAGTGTAATATTATTTGGTGTTACAGTAAAATAACTATAACTTATAGGTACAATAAAAGTACCTTTTGACACAATAAAAGTACTTTTTGGTACAATAAAGTAACTTTTTGAAGCACTTAAAGAGCATAAGAATATACGCAAAGTACAAAAAGCGCAATTGTACTATAAAATTCTCATCCATATTATGGATCCTGGTAAATATAATTAAATTTTTCTAGTTTGCTCAACATTTTTTCCAGTGCCGTTTTCTCTTTCACTCACTTACACAACTGCATATCATACCAATCCTACCAAACCAATAACCAAAGAATACTTACTTGCAAGCATTTGATAAATGATGGTCATGGCATAACCACTAAAACAGCGATGACTACTCATTACAATTAAGATGTGTGTGTGTGTGTGCGTGTGAAAATATCCAATTGAATTAAATCATTCGACAGTTCATTTCGTTAGTCACGCGAACATACTAAGACGCCAACGATTACTTAATTTTATGAAGGATGCACAATATCATGTGTGTGTGTATGTGAGAGAAATTGTAAACAAATACAAATAAAAGTCACTGGAACAATACACAATGTATGTGTGTCATTACAGTACAATAAAATAGTAAAGGACGACTAAATGCTTCATATAGGTCCATAATAATATTAAGTCATTGCGGTTTCTTGGTTGGCTTTCATTGCATTTGAGTGTATGTGTGGATATATGTATTATGGCATAGAAATTAAACCATGGTTATGTAATTATGGTTGGCACATTGTCGTCACACCATGATGATGATGATGAGAATGATAATAATGACGTTGTTGGTTTGTATTGTATTTATTCTATACAGACGAGGACATAGAGGTTATAAAGCAGATGTTTATAATGGCGTATGAAATCTGAACAGAAATGTGGATTGTATTCTATGACCAATTGTCCAGAAGAACTCGAGCGGAATTTGTAATATCCTGACTAAGCATTTTGATATTAATTTATTTATTTTGAAATCTTACATAAAATATCTGTTAGTATCATATATGCATACAACTATTTTGGACCCCTCGTATATATGATATTTTACTTTGTTGTCATAACTAGTGATGTGGCAATGATATATTTGCATTCCTTGTTATAGAATTCATAGTATTTATAATGTTTGCATCCGTTTCGCTCAATTAGTAATGAAATATGTGAAGTGAAGTAAGTGTACGTTATATAACTAACAATTTGCTTTGATTTCATTGAGTAAAAGTGCATAATTAAAATGAACATTTTCCAGTGAATTTTCTGTGACATTCATGCATGTGTTGAAAATGATAAGAAATGTGCAGCAATGAGGCTTGCTATAAATGACTTCGACGGGTGCTAGGATACGAAGAAATTCGTAAAAAAGAATATTTGCAGAAAATTTCTAATAAGTTGGAATGAGTTATATTCTATATTAAAAGTGAAAGAATGCATAAAAAAAGTAAATAACAATTCTTAATATAACGAAATAGGCAAAACTACGAATTTAAACCTTAAATTGCAGTATGCTAACAGTTATCTCAGGTTTTTGTTCTAACATAATTAATTACTCCCTCAACCATAGGGCTGTTAGGTCATTTGATACGAAAAAAAGTGTAATACATTGAAGGAGACGAGTTGGGCCCCTAGTAGTTATCTTACGACCGTTTTAATGGCTGGCTGGTGGGTACGATAATTCGATTTAAACTTCAGTCATCCTTTATCAGTATTAACATTTGCATTTGCTTTATTAACAACAACAAATGACTTACTGCAGTGAGCAATGATTGCAAGACGTTAGCTACCAAAATAACAGTTATACATTAATGCTAAGAGAAATAAAATGTGCATTGTTTGTGTATTTTTTTTCAAACCAAACTAAGAACACTTCTTGCTCACAAATAGCTCCCTTAAGCTCTTTTCTCTCAAAATCAATACAATTATAACTAGCTGCTGTGTCCATGAATGCAATAATTCATTTGAATATTTTGAAGTCTGGCTTTTTTTATTTTGCTAGAGTATAGGAACAATCGTTTTTGCACAAGGGGGGAAGAAAAATTTATCAGAATATTTGCATACAATAAAAGTACTTTTAGAATCATTAAAAATAAATAAATTAATTAAAGTAATTATTGGTACAATAAATGTACTTTTTCGTGCAATAAATTGTACTTTTTGGTATAACAGAAGTAAAAGTAAATTTTGGTATAATTGTTGGTAACATAAATTACACTTTTTAGAATAATAAATTGAACTGTTTGGTACAATAAGTTGTACTATTTGGTACAGTAAACTTGGAACAATATAGTGTACATTTTTGTACAATAAAATAAATCACATTTTGTACAATAAAAGCACATTTTGGTACAATAAATTTTAGTTTTTTGTATAATAAAAGTACTTTTTATTACAAAAATTTTACTTTTTGGTACAAAAAAAATTACTTTTTGGTAAACTATATGTACTTTTTGGTATAATAAAAGTAATCTTAGGTGCAATAAATTGTACTTTTTGGTACCATAAATTGTACTTTTTGGTACAGTTAATTGTTCTTTTTGGTACAATAAATTAAACTATGTACTATTTGGTACAGTAAACAATTTTTGGTGAGATAAATGAACTTTTTGGTACAATAAATTGTACTTTTTGGTAAAACTAAAGTACTATTTGGTAAAATAAATTTACTTTTTAGTATAATAAAGGTGATTTTTGGTACCACAAATTGTACTTTTTGGTATAATAAATTAAACTATTTGGTACAATAAGTTGTACTAATTGGACGAGTAAATTTGGAACAATAAAATTTACTTTTTGGTAAAATAAAAGTACTTTTTTGTGAAATAAAAGCACTTTTTGGTACAATAAACTAGTAAATGATACATTAAGTACAATAAATTGTCCTTTTTGTTATAATGAAATACTTTTTGGTACAATAAAAGTACTTTTTGGTACAATAAGTTTTACTTTCATGTACAATAAATTGATTTATTTGGTGAAGTAAAAGTACTTTTTGCCACAATAAATTGTATTTTTTTGTGCAATAAATGTACTTTTTGGTACAATAAATTTACCTATTTGGTAGAGTAAAAGTACTTTCTGGTACAATAAATTTTACTTTTTGGTACAATAAATTAACCTATTTGGTAGAGTAAAAGTACATTTTGGGACAATAAATATTACTTTTTAGTATAAAACATTTCCATGTACTATTTGATACAACAAAAGTACTTTTTTGGTACAATAATATGTAGTTTTTGGTATAAAAATTTTACTTTATGATTCCATAAATTGCACTTTTTTTGTACAATTAATTGTACTTTTCGGTACAAAATACAATAAGTTTTATTTTTTGGTACAATAAATTGTACTATTTTTTTTGCCACAATAAATTGTATTTTTTTGTGCAATAAAAGTACTTTTTGGTACAATAAATTTACCTTTTTGGTAGAGTAAAAGTACTTTCTGGTACAATAAATTTTACTTTTTGGTACAATAAATTAACCTATTTGGTAGAGTAAAAGTACATTTTGGGACAATAAATATTACTTTTTAGTACAAAACATTTCCCTTATCGGTAATTTTTGGTACAATAAAAGAAGTTTATGACACTATAAATTGTACCAATTGATACAATTAATTGTACATTTCCGTACAATAAAGTGTACTATTTGGTACTTACACCGAAGTACAATAACTTCTATTTTTTTGCACAATAAATTGTACAAATTTGTACAATTAAAGGACTATTTGGTACTATAAATTTTACTATTTTGTACAATTAGTTGTACTTTTCGGTACAATAAAGTTTAATAATTGGTAAAACAAAAGTACTTTTTAGTACAATAAATTGTACTTGTTCATACCATTAATTTAAATTTTTGGTACAATAAATTGTTCTTTGTGGTACAATAAGAGTGTTTTAAGTACAATAGGTTGTATTTTTTTGGTACAATAAATTGTACAAATTGGTACAATAGAAGGACAATTGGGTACTATAAATTGTACTATATAAGTTGTACTTTTTGGTACATAAAGTTTACTAATTGGTACAATAAAAGTACTTTTTCGCACAATAAAGTTCACTTTTTGGTACGATGAATTGTACTAGTATTTTTTGTACAATTAAATGTTCTTTTCGGTACGGGGAAGTGTACCAAATTATAATAAGTTTTATTTTTTTCGGTACAATAAAATGTACTATTTTATGCAATAAAAGTACTTTTTGGTACAATAAATTTTACTTTTCGGTACCATTAATTGCACTTTTTGGTACAATAAATTGTACTTTGTGGTACAATAATAATGTTTAATGTACAATTAATTGTACTATTGTGTATTAACACAAAAGTACAATAAGTTTTTTTTTGGTACAATAAAATGTACTGTTTGGTACAAAAAAGAACTATTTGGTACAGTAAATTGTACTATTTTGTACACTTAATTTTACTTTTCGGTACAATAAAATGTACTATTTGGTACAATAAAAGTACTTTTTGGTACAATAAAAAGTAGTTTTTGGTGCACTTTTTGTTACAATAAATTTTACTTTGTGGTACAATAAAGTGTTTTTTTGTGCAATTAATAGTACTTTTCGGTACAATAAAAGTGTTTATTATACAATTAATTGTACTATTTGGTACAATAAACGTACTATTTTGTATTTACACCAAAGTACAATAAGTAATACTTTTTTGTACAATAAATTGTACTATTTGGTACAATAAATTGTACTATTTTGTACAATTGATTTTACTTTTCGGTACCATAAAATGTACTATTTGATACAACAAAAGTACTTTTTTGGTACAATAATATGTAGTTTTTGGTATAAACAATTTTACTTTATGATTCCATAAATTGCACTTTTTTTGTACAATTAATTGTACTTTTCGGTACAATAAAGTGTACCAAAATACAGTAAGTTTTATTTTTTGGTACAATAATTCGTACTATTTTTTACAATAAAAGAATTATTTGGTACAATAAATTTTACTATTTTGTACAATTAATTTTACTTTTCGGTACAATAAAGTTTACCAAAGTACAATAAGTTTTACTTTTTGGTACAATAAATTGTACTTTTGGATACCACAAATTGCACTTTTTGGTACAATAAATTGTACTATTTGATAAATTAAACGTACTATTTTGTACTAACACCATAGTACAATAAGTTGTATTTTTTGGTACACACTCTTTCGTTCTTAAGCACTGTAGTGCCGCAGGAGTTATCGTAGAGCAACAAATTTTGGCACACACTATAATTTTGATATGATTACGAAAATTTCAAAATTTGGTCTAAATCAAACCATTGCCACGCCCACCTCTCATACAACTGAAATTTCCAAATCGCGCAATTCTCATTCGATCTTAATGATATTTGGTAGGAAAGTAGAGCAAAATATTACTGGATAAAAATTGGATCACTGTCACGCCCATTTTCCATACATAAAAAATTAATTTGTATATGGCCGGCATTTTGAAAGCATAAGTTTGTAATGCTTGTATTTTTTTAAATACTTGATCGATGTCATTAATTTTTTCTTTCAGCTGACAAGAAAGTATTAAATTTTTATACTCAGCACATAAAATATAAATTCCAATTATTTTATCAGAAAAATTCATTGCTTTATTTAGCAATTTTTTTTACCAATTACAGCTGATCTTAAAAAATTAATTTTGAAAAAAAGTTTGATGAGTTTTCCTTATTCAAATATTTCTTAATTAACCTGACCCATAAGAATTAGATGTTCAAATTAGATTTCAAATTATTTGCCATTTTTAAATTTTGACAATTTTCTGTATTAAGTGCTTGTGTAAAATACTTCACTAATTGACATTTTTGAAAATTTGTTTGGTTCATTGTTTGTGTATAAAACCCGTTTTTTGGGTTATATTTGCGAACAATACAATTTTGTACAATTTTGCGTACAATTTTGTATTTTGACATTGATGATGCCTAAGTACATCAAAATACATCACTAACTTCAGCTGAGCAATGTTGTGGCAATAAACCAGATTTATCAGACACAAGAGTGGTGTTTGGCTGTTTCGTTAAACTGTTAAGCATAATATATCTGAAAGCTGACATGCATATGACACAAGTACTTGAAGCAATCTTAACTCTGCGCCCTCTTTTGCCATTCACAATATAACATAAGTATACAACCATTTTGTTTAAATAAACAAAAACTTAAGGGGTCATTTTGATGGAGGCCTTTTTTGATCTGTACAAACTTTGCCTGTTAGTTTCTATAAAAAATAATAAATTTCTTTATCTATTTAAGTTTGTGTTCCGCCTCATTCAAAATGTTCGTTCTTCGTTCTCTTTGATAAGTTAGAGCATGTGGCCGCTCGACCAACAATTGGAATTCTTTTAAGTTCTTTTGCTTGTAGAGCTGTCTCGGAAGCTGTCTAACTTAAAATAAAATAATCAAAAGGAAGTGTAAAATATATACATTTTGTTGCGAAGCGACTAAAAACAAATTATTTAGACAAATTTATGACTAATTTGCGAGCGAGGGTAGATTGATAACTAAACAACAACATTAGGGCAGAGCAATTGCTTTTTTAACAAAATACACTGTATACTGTGGGGTGTTGAAATGCCATATATAGATTGCAAAGCTGTCATAATCTGATGTATTTTCTTAAGATATCGCACGTTTGGTATTTTGAAATACTCTAATTTACATAAATTTATTAATCAGTGCAATCGACTGAAACTTCTGTAGTGTTTAATTGACAAGTATTAAATTAAATTGTAAACGAGAACACCATAAAGAAATAAGATACAATATATATCTATTTTAGATATAATAGATATTTAAAAAAAAAAGACACAAACAATTCTTGGTGCTTATTATGATTCCATCTATAGACATTTTTCCTTATCTTATCTGTCCCTTTTTTAAACAGATCATCACCGCCACCACCACCACCATCATCATCATCTGTCGCCGCAGACAATATAGTACAAATTATCCATATGTTAATCAGCAGTTTGCAATAAGATTTTATCGAATTTTATGCATTAAAGAAGCGTCGGCAATGATTCCGTTTCATGATGGTCGTCTCATACGTATGAAATGCCGACCGACCGACAGCTTCTCTGTGATGTTTATCATGACGTTGACGAGCTGCTCGTTTGCGGTTAATCATTATGTGGTTGAAATTGTGCAATCAATTGTAAGAGTTATGATTATTTTAACAATTTTATTTACGTGCAGTGGCATTTTGTTTATTTAACCAAGAAACAAACATTATTTATTACTTTAGTATTGAAATGTTGTTTTTTTTCATGTTGTTGTTCGTAATAGAAAAGCAATTTTTTATTGGGCAAAATAGCGATGGTGCAGATTTTGAAATGAGGTTGAGTATACGCGTTCATTACATGGTATGTAGATATATTTAAATATGTTATTTTGAAAATAATTTACTTTGATATTTATTTGTAAACAAAATGCAGCTAATGGACATAGTCATCCTGATTCTGAACTACAATAACCAGGTAATTTTTCCTCTATCCCCGGGTAGAAATCTCAACATTTACTGAATGTTTTTTCCGGAGAATTTAATGACATATGTTCGGAATAATTCCTGCAACAAATTTCAGGAAATTGTAGCTAAATATGTCAGTATTTATTATTTTAATGGTATAGTTGGAAGGGATTGGACCGGCCGTGGCATAGTGGTTAGAACACAAGACTACCAATCCCAGGTTCGACGCCTGGCTCTAGTCATCTACATTTTTCTTTTATTGCCGGCCCCCTTCGATGTTGTCGACAGCAACTTCGCAGTATAAGTGTCGTGTCAATCGGCATGTCCAGTAAAAGCTTCTCAAACAGTGACGTTTGCATTCGTCGGTAAACAAGTAGGTGCCGTTAATTGTGAATTTAAAAATAGAAAGCGTGTTAATTCACAACAATGCGAGAAGCTATCCCATACCTCATTCCTGAGGTGTAAAAAGAAATTAAGTTTTTTTTTAAGTTTTAGTGAAAAGAATAAATATTCTTTCCCTTTTATTGTACCGCACAGCACCAAAAGTAATTTAATTGTAACGCACAGTACTTACTTACTTGATTTATATCAAAAAAGTGTTCCTAAAAGTAATTTTGTTGTGCCAAAAAGTACTTTCAATGAACTAGCAAATAAATTTATTATACCAAAAACTACCTAAGTACCTTATAAGTACTTTTATTGTACTAAAATGTACATTTATTGTATTAAAAACAACTTTTATTATGCCAAATAGTATCAACCAATACTAAATTTGTACTAAAAGGTACTTTAAGAGTACCATAAAGTACATCTGAATTTGTTGTAAAAAAAGTACATTTGTTGTACTTAAAATTACTTTTATTGTTACATAAAGTATTTTTATTGTTTCAAAAAGTACATTTATTTAGTTGTACAAAAAGTACATTTATTGTACAAAAAAGTGGAATTTATTGTGCCAAAAAGTACTTTTATTTTGTCAAAAAGTACAATTATTGTACAAAAAAAGTAGAATTTATAGTGCCAAAAAGTACTTTCAATGTACCAAAAAACACTTTTATTGTAACAAAAAGCACTTTTATTGTATCAAAAGTACTTTTATTGCAACAAAAAGTACTTTCATTGTAACAAAAAGTATTTTTGTTTTTCTAGAAAGAACTTTCAATAGTACTGTCAATGTACCAAAAAGTACCTAATTATTTATTTATTGTTATTGTACACTCAAAATCATACCCAAGCGGTGTCAAAAGTACGGTAAGTACGGATTTTCTTAAATCGCACAAGCTCATAAGATTTTCATACTTAATTGGAGAATTTATACGCTTAAATTCAAGTACGATTTTTGCAAAAAATAAGAATTTTAAACTTAAATTTAGAATGTGAATTAATTGTGGGGAGAAATTGTGTTATTTCTCTCCCACAAATTTTTTTCTCAGAGATTTTTATTTCTTACTTTAAGTCAGATATTACTTGATATTTATCAATGTTTTAGAAAGTACTTTTTTGCGCTAAACATCTTTTATTGTACCAAAATGTACATTTATTGTGCCAATAAGCGATTTTGTTGTATCAAAACGTCTATTGGAAGTACCAAAAAAATATGTTCTTGGTACCTAAAAGTACATTTATTGTACCAAAAAGTACCTTAATTGTACCTAAAAGTGCAGTACCAGAAAGTACTTTTATTGTACCAAAAATAACTTTTATTGTACCAATAAGTATCTTAAAAGTACAATAAAGTACTTCTATTGTACCAAGAAGTACTTTGATTGTACCGAAAAGATCTTTTCTTGTACCAAAAAGTAAATTTGCTGTACAAAAAAGTACTTTTATTGTGCCACAAAGTATTTTTAAAGTACCAGAAAGTACTTTGTATCAAAATGTACTTTTTAAGTACCAAAAAGTATTTTCAAGTAATTTTTTTGTACCAAAACTACCTTAATTGTACCTAAAAATAAATTTATTTTACCAGAAGGTACCTTAAATGTACCAGAAAGTACTTTTATTGTACCATACTTTTATTGTACAAAAAGTAAATTTATTGTACCAAAAAGTACTTTTATTGTACCATAAAGTGTTTTTACAGTACCAAAAAGATCTTTTATTACCAAACGTAAATTTATTGTACCACAAAGTACATTTATTGTGGCAAAAAGTATTTTCAATGCATCAGAAAGTACTTTATTGTACCTAAATATACTTAACTGTAACAAAAAGTACATTAATTGTACCAAAAAGTACTTTATTATCCATAAAAGCATATTTATTTGTGCCAAAAAAAAAAACTTTTATTGTACCAAAAAGTACTTGCATTGTATCTAATAGTACATTGCGCCAAATAGTACTTTCAATGTTCCAGAAAGTGAATTTATTGTACCATAAAGTACAATGTGTTGTAGCAAAAATAACTTTTATTGTGCCATAAGCTATATTTACTGTACAAAAGATACTTTTTTTTTCTTCCAAAAAGTCCTATTTTGTGCTAAAAAGTACTTCCAATTTATCAGAAAGTGAATTTATTGTTTCCAATAATACTATTTATTGGGTCAAAAAGTACGTTTATTGTACAAAAAGTGATTTTTTCTGCCATAAAGTACTTTTATTGTGTCAAAAAATACCAAAAATTAAATTTTCTGTAACAAAAAGTACTGTTATATATGTATATCGGTTAATCGGTTTCATTCGGTTTTTCGGAAATTGTGTAAATAAAACCAAATATAAAATTAAAGACAAATTAAATGTGAAAATATAAGAATATTGATCCTTAATTCTATAGTATACTAAGTCAACTTACAAATCGTCGACGAAATTTTCATACAAGTGTCCGCTTTGTCATGCACGACCTGATACGCGACAATGTCGGTCAAATTTTCGTTGATGCCTAAATAAGCGACATGTCGTCCACACAATCATGCACGACATATTGACCGACAATGTCGGTCAAATTGATCACAACTTCCTTTTTAGCATTGGACGCTTAGTATAGGAGATAAAGGCACTTACAGTTTTTCTTATGAATATCGACCGCATACCACCCATTTCGAGGTGGGAACTCAATCTTTAACTATATATTTCAATATAAGATCCCAAATGTATTTTAATGAACAACACAACTATTGTATAGTGTATATCCAATGGCCTAATGTAGGAAGGGCGTATCTTGTGTTTTACAAAATCTAGTTTTTCGCATATAATTGTAGGGGAAACTAAAATGCATGTATCATACAAAAAAAATAGTTTTTGTCAATAAATAAAGAATTTATAGACATTAAAAAGCAGTCCTAACTGTCATATAACGTACAAAATCGTTCTGAATTTATTCAGATTTTTCCTCCACCTGTAAAGTACAGAAAAAATTAAGATACGCCTTTTCTACATTAAGCCATCGATATAGTAACTAAAAGTTTAAGTATATGAATATGGAAGGCATCCCATCTATTTTAAGATGAGAGGAAACAAACATTCATCTAACATAGCAGCATTTTCCAAACAAATTTTCGTATTGCATAAGGAAATTTCAAATTCGCAATGTGCCTAAAATTGTTTTAACTATTAACTCAAAAAGTAATTTTATTGCTTCAAGCTCGTCGCAAGCATTTCCAATGTCGTTGAAGTATCTAACAAAGTATTCATAGAATTAAATAATCAAATATAGAAACGCTTACAAATTACATGACACATTTGTTTAAATAACTACAGAGATTCTCTTAAATTGTCGTATCCTCCCACAACGGCGATTTTTTGAAATCTAAAATCGTACAAAAATTAAACAGCTTACAATTGTTCACTCACATTTCATACAACAACAACAATTGCAGTGAAAATACTTCAACTATTTGTGCACGTGTACAAGTTTTTCCAAGTTAATATCCTCTGAACATCATTGTTTTAGTGCACAGAGGTAGAAGGAGGGGCGGCAGGCGGGAGTGTTATGAAAACACTATTGCCTGAAGATAACGATGAAATTGTTAGAGGACCCTCTAGGACTTGCACGTGTTTCAAATGCACACACACACTCACAGTCACACACAATATATACGGATAGAAGTACGCAAATAAACGAACGTGATTATTTCTAGTTAAATGAATAAATGAATTTGTAAATTCATGAAAATTCATGAAATTCAACTCAAGTTTCAATTTGTTGTGCATAGAAATTAGAGAGAGAGAGAGAGATACTATTAATGTGTTTAGTTTATTGTCTGGAAAATGCGTTTCTAGGAATTAAATTTACTTGAAGTACAAAATTACGATATTAGCAATAGGTTTAGTGGGTGATGTTCATGAATGAAACAAGATTTTGTTACTGTAACGAAGTGTTGTCAACACTTCGATTTACATAGTACAAGACATGATTTTGGGACTCCATTCTGATAACTGCACGTGAAAGTTGACCCAAAAAGATGAAGTTGTGCATCATTCGATTTGTCAAGTTACGTGCCATAATAACATAATATCGATTTGAAATTAGTAAGATCGTATAGGGAATTTGTTATAGTGCTATATGGTGGCGTATGATTATCATAAGTTGTATTCCACGTAAATCATACGACACGGAGTACAACAGTTTTATTGTAATTGCTAAAAAAATAAACCCAGTTCAAAATCATTTGATGAATGGAAAAGTGAAACTGTTGCTTATGTAGGGAAACGTTGTATGAACAGATTAAAGGAATTGTAATTCTTAATATTTTTTTAATTTGTTTCAGCTAAATCGGACTGGTGGTTCCCGAGTTATGTCAAACAGAAGAGCCCAAAACGTTACTAACGTTTTATATACGATACTTACTAACTTCAAATCGATATTAAGTTATTACGGCATGTAACTTGACAAAACAAATGATGCAGAACTTCTTCTTTTTGGGGCTACTTTTAGGTTCAGTTCTCAGAATTGAGTCCCAATGAGTCAGAATTGAATTATAACAGCTGAAAATTGTTGTACTGTGTTATATGCATGTATATAAATATGTTCATGTCAATAATTGCGTCTCATGAGTTTCATTTATCAATTTTGACCGAAAGTGTTTTACCATCGTCTGTTACTAAACTGCTTATACTTGATTCTTATCTGAAGTGATTCTTTGAGAATGACCTCTTTTTTCCTTGCCTTTAAAGTAACATCCTAAATATGACTAATTATATCATAAAGATTCTATAGTATATGACATTTAGCAGATGTTTTCCATTCAAACAAATATTTGCTACCAAAATCGGAAATGAAAAATTTAACAGTAAAACACTAATGGAAAAAAGCTGTAATTTTTCTATTAAGATATCCACACTATGGCATCTGTTTCAATAAATACCCTTGTTAACTTTACGCCTCCTCTCCATCAAACTTTTACACCACTAATGTTTTCGCTTTCTTCTCTACAAATCATAAAATTTCACGTTCATACATAACATACAAGTTAAAATAAATTTAGTAGATATTCTTTAAGCAAGTAAAGACTCTTAACAAAGTTGTACGGTCAACAACTTCAGTGGAGCTGATGGGGGAGACAAATAGCAAAATAAATCGTGCGTTGAATGACCAGACACAGAAGAAGTTTTCATACTATGTATTTCGATTTCGTGTAATGACTTTGTATTCGAATTGCTGCTTTTGGTTTATTAGTGCAATAATAAACTAGTTTCGATTACGTGGTAACTCTTAAGGCATTGTTTCTTTTAATTTGCTATATCTGTTATTGATGGTTTTCATTTCCTTGTTGTTATGTAAACAAAAGAACACAAGAGCTACTGTTTTTTTTTTTTTTGATAAATCATATGAAAGCTGTACACTGTACAGCTTTGAGAAGTAGGAGATGGGATTTGTTATGCTGAAAGAGAGAGAGAGATTTAAGAGATTAAAGGTTATGTTCCAAAGTGAAGTTCCAGAGAATTGAATTTTATATATTTAATGTGAGTATAGAAATTTGAAATACTAAAATTAAATCCTATTGAAGATTATAACAAAAAAATTCAAAACCAAAATTACCGCATTATGTTTTAAACAAAATCAAATCCTATTTTAAACTTATAATACATTAATAAATATTCTCAAAGCTTAAAATTTTTAAATTTTAAAAAATTTTGTAAATGTTTATAAAAAAATTATAAAAATTAAATTATATTTAAAATTTTAATTAGAAAAATTAAAAAAAAAATATGTTTATAACAAAATCAAATACTATTTTATACGTCAAATACATAAATATGTATTTAATGCTTATAATTTTAAAATTTAAAAAAAATTTGAAAAAAATTTTAAAATTTTTCCGATAGTCGACGATTGTAAAAATTAAGTCCTTTTTAAAATTTTAATAAGAAAATTTAAAAAAAATAAACAAAAAAAAAATTTGTTTATAACAAATTCAAATACTATTTCTTACTTCAAATACATAAACGTGTTTTTAAAGCTTGTCATTTTCTCAACTGTTTTAAACTTGTTATTACTTTTCACCTGTCACCAGTTTCCTACTGACAGACTGCTTTTATTATTAGTACATTTCTATACATATCTAAAAATGTCTAGAAAAGGACACATATGCAATGGCAACATATACCCATTGTACTTGTTACACATGATGGAATTAAACCTGAAAAATACCATTCCCAAAAATAAAATAAAAATTAACTATAGTCCCAAATAAATGTCTGGTCCTTTTGCGAACATAACAACCTTTAATAACTAAGATGACGCTTAAGTACAGACAGACAGACAGCAGCAGACATTATGTTATGAGTATTACGTCGTTGAATCAATATATGTATGTGGCCTAAAGTCTATTAATAACCATTGGTTGGTGAAATATTAGTAATATGTGCTCATATCAGACATTGTTTATTTTGTTTAACATTTTTATGGTATAACTAG
The DNA here is from genome assembly GCA_964034835.1 of Muscina levida. NCBI lineage: Eukaryota > Metazoa > Arthropoda > Insecta > Diptera > Muscidae > Muscina > Muscina levida. The sequence continues at coordinate 16,195,355 of OZ035880.1, read as the reverse complement.
TGGGCCCGCCAATGCTTCGCTATTGCATTTTAGCTTGTAATATATTTCACATTTAGGTCTACAAAGTACTTTGACAACTCCTTAACATGAAAGTTAACAAATTAAGTGTTCTTCTTTTAAATTCTAAATATCATAGGCTCTATGACGATAGTAAAAAGTTCATCAGCAAAGTCATATCTTTTACAAATCGGAAACAGACATTCCGTAAAAGATCAAAATTCAATGTAGTAGCGGTAACCGTCTGTATACTAACTATCTCTTTGGGCGTAAAAAACACTTTTGACATGCCTTCTCCGCCTATTGACCGAAAATGAAAATTTCGTTTAAAGCTTCATGCCTTTAGCCATAAAAACCTCTTTTGCCATGTCTTCTTCTCACATTGATCAAGAATATTTCCGAATACTATCTTTGTATTGAACTCATATTACCATTCTATGAGATAATTCGGTCACCAACGTTTGGCTTAACAAAGTGATGGTCTCACGCGCTGTATGGCATGTTACACCGTCGTGTTGGAACCATTGCTCCTTCAAATAATGTGCAATGATATGATAAATAAAAAAAATCAATTGATCGTCCACTGGTTTTAGTTCTTCTACCAGTTGTATATATGAATATAGGCCAAGATCTTTCCTCAGCATTTGCAGAGACCAAGTTGCTGAGAACGGCGTCGGTTCGATAAATTCGAGTCCCCTGTCACACTTACGTCTACAGCATCGTTGGCTTCTATTAGCTGCTCAGATGGATGAGTATATGCACCATAAACTTCACAAAGGGCAAACAGAACGCGCATTTTGAAAATAAATTTGCAAGATTTGTAAACGTTGTTCTTGTGTAGTCTTTACATGGTGATTTTTCAAAAAAAGTCTCAATGAAAGTCTATCATACTTCACACACCTCGCCTGAATGACGAATTGGTTGACCTAAAATGGCAACAAAAACGGTAAATGGGTGGGGGGTCAATTGTACATTAAAAATCCACATGAATTAAAATCCTAGCTGATACTTTTTTTAAGATAAAAGGATTTTTCGGTTATTTACTCCGTTTTGCGCTTCTTTTAGAAGTGACGTTCGTTGCCCCATTATTATTGAAAGCGTACAGACTTCAGCTTTAAGACACTTCTATCAAAATTTACAATTCATAGTAGATATGGTTACAATGTTTGCGAATAAAAAAACTGGCCCACCTTACTGTTCATATCTCTAGGCGAACTGAAATATAGTGTGGAATTTTGACAGTTATAACTGTTTATTTTAAAAGGGGTGTGGTACCGCCCACTTCCACTCTTACTGTAATTTATACTGCAACAACAACATATGTAACAAATCTCATCTTCATACCTCTTGTAGTTCATGAGATATAGCCCTTTTTTATTTTCATGTTGTATGGGAGTGCCACGCCCCTTTATCCAATCACAACCAAATATAGTCAGGGACTATTTACAGGTCATCAGTACCACTTGGTAAAATTTTCGTATCAATCTGTCTATTGGGAAAGCTTGTAGAGCGGTTTTGAAAAAGGGGCCGTGGCACCCCCCACTTCCACGCTGGCTGTAATTAATACTGCTCCAACAACATATATACCAAATCTCATCTTCATACCTCTGATAGTTCATGAGATATAGCCATTTTGATTTTCAATTTGTATCAGCGGTGCCACGCCCCTATTATAGCCATGGACTATCAGCAGGTCAACAGTACCATTTGGTAAAATTTTCGTATCAATCGGTCTATTAGAAAAGCCGTTAGAGCGATTTTTGGCTGTATTTAATACTGCTCCAACAACATATATACCAAATCTCATCTTCATAACTCTGATAGCTCATGAGATACAGCCTTTTTAATTTTCAAGTTGTATGGGCGATGCCACGCCCCTTTGTCCAATTGGACCGAATTGTAAATATAAACCATCCTGGGCGACACCCAAACGCATACAAAAAAATTTATGCAAATCGGTCCAGCCGTTCGTGAGTTATGAAGTCACAACACACTTGCAACAATTTTTTATATATATAGATTTATGACTGAAGTTTTCATATATGTGACAAAAAGTCACAGTCCTTTTTTTTGTTCCCTTGTGTGTGTGTGTGTGTGTGTGTGTGTAGGCGTACGTTAGGATGGATATCAAATGAACCTTTTGGGAACAAAAACGTAATGATTTGCGTCTGCATTGATATTTATGAGAATTTAAGCAACTACTGAATTAAATTGGTTAAAAAAAATAAGTGAACAAAAATTAAAAAATGACTGTAAACTATAAGCTATCATTATGTCCAAATTTTTAAGTGCACAAAAAAAAGTTAAAATAATTTAGTATAATGTACTATTTTGTACAATAAAAGTACTTTATACTGTAAAAAGTAGTACTTTTTGTGTACAAAAGATTGCACTTTTTAAACATAGTAAATTGTACTTTTTGTGTAAAATAAAAACATTATTTAGTACCTTAAAAGTACTTAGTGTGTTCCATAAAAGTACTGTTTAGTAAAATAAATGTACTTTCTAGTATTAAAAATTTACTTTTTTACAACAAATTATAACGTTCGGTACAATAAATGTACATTTTGTGATATAAAACAGTACTGTTTGTAAACAATAAACTCTACTATTTATGTACAATAAATTGTACTGTTTATGTACAATAAATTGGAAATAAATAATAATAAATAAAAGCAATTTTTGGTACATTAAAAGTACATTCTGTGAACAATAAAAGTACTACTGGTACAGATATAGTACAGTACAGTAATATGTACAATAAAAGAACTTTTTTGTACAATAAATTAATTTGTTGGCGCAAAAAAGGTACTTTTTTGTAAAATAAATTAATTTTTTGCTACAACAAAAGTACTTTTATAACAATTTACTTTTTTAAACAAAGTTAGAGAAAGTTGTGTACATAAAAAGTATCTTTTGTGTTAAAAAAAAGGACTTTGTGGCAAAAAAGTAGTTTATGTACAATAAAAGTATTTTATCGTGAAATAAAGTTAGTTTTTGGTATAAAAACAGTCAGAAAGAAATATAAATTTTTCTAGTATATTAATATTATTACTCGATTTCTAATGTGGGCGGGGTGGTACATTTGTATGGGAGGTACCAGAGGGCCGCGGCTAGACTTCCATTTTTTTACCCAAAACTTTATCCAGCTTTAGCTTTACTAAATACAGAATTTGGGAAGCATTAATAATATTAATCAATTTCTAAAGTGGGCGGTTCCAAGTGGGTATGGGAGGTACCAGAAGGGGCGTGGCTAGACTTACAGATTTTTCCCCAAAACTTTATCCAGTTTTAGATTTATTAAATGCAGAATTTGGGAAGATCGCGTTGGGTTTATTAATAATAATAATCGATTTCTATAGTGGGCGGTACCAGGGGGGTATGGAATGTACCAGTAGGCGCCTGGCTGGACTTCCAGTTTTTTCTACAAAACTTTTTCCTGTTATAGCTTTACTAAATACGTACAGAATTTGGGCACGATCGCCTTGAACATATTGATGTTATTACTCGGATGCAAAAGTGGGCGGAATGGTATATTTGTATGGCAGGTACCAGAAGGGGCGTGGCTGGACTTCCAGTTTTTTCCACAAAACTTTATCCTGTTATAGCTTTACTAAATACAGAGTTTGTTCATGATCACGTTGGGTGTATTGATATTATTACTCGATTTCTAAAGTGAGCGGAATGGTACATTTGCCCATTTGCAATTCCATAAGTAGTTTTGGGGAAGTATTAATTAATACATGCAAAGTTCCAAAACAATTGGTTGTGTCTTTCGAAAGTTATCGTGCGTACCAGCCGGACAGACAGCCAGACAGACGGACATGGGTCAAATGACTGTAAAAATCATGAATCGCAGCCGGACAGACAGACAGACGACATGGCTCAAATGACTGTAAAAGTCGTGAATCGCATTTGGTTTAAAGCAACCTAGGGTCTAAAGTGACTCCTTCTGTGTGTTACATTTTTGGGTTGTATTAAATGATATATACTCTCCGTAGGGGGAGGGTATAAAAAGTACACTTTTTGGTGTTATTAATTTACTTTTAGATACAATTATTTATACAATGAATTGTACTGTTTCGTACAATTAAAGTAATTTTCAGTACAGTAAAACTACTTTCTGGTACAAAAACAGCACTTTGTGGGTACAATAAAAGTACTTTTCGGTATAATGAAAGTATTGTATTTCATTATCTAATAAAAGTACTTTTAAGTACAATAAACGTACTTACAATTATACAATATGCAACACAATACAAAGATTCGACCTTTTTTCCAATTAAATTACTTTCTGATACATTAACAGCACTATTTTGGTACAATATAAGTACTTTTCGGTATATTTCATTTTCTAATAAAAGTACTTTTTAGCACAATAAACGTACTGGTGTACAATAAAAGTACTTTTTGATATAATAAATGTAATTTTTGTAACAATAAAAGTACTTTCTGGAACAAAAAACTTTCTTTCTGTGCACAATAAATTTTACTTTTTGTGTACAATAAAATTACGTTTTAGTTCAATAAAATAACTCTTAGGCTAAGTAAAAGTACTTTTTGGTAAGATAAATGTACTTAGTTTTTGGTGCAATAAATTAATTGTTTCGTACAATAAATTATACTTACTAGCTCAACAAAAGTACTTTTTGGAATAATGAAAGTACTTTTTGGTACAATAATAGTACTTTTTTGGAACAAGGAAATATCCTGTTATGTACAAATAAATTGTATTTTTTTAATTTAAAATTTGAATGTATTTTTTTTGGACAATAAACTGTTTTTTTGTGCAAAATATAGTCCTCTGTGACGGCTACTTTTGCGATCGTCGGTAACATTGAAAATATTTGAACGCAAGTTGTCAGTAACTGACAACATTTACATTCCTCTTCTACTACCTTTTTGAACAACTCTGTACTATTTTGTTATCGTCATGTACGACTGTGTAGGGTTCAACTATTCAGAAGCTGAACGTTACAAAATCATGCCCTTTAACCTTGGAAAGTAGTCTAGGAGCAAAAAGGTTATTTAAAAGTCAAGAAGATTCGGTCGTGTTAAGTCGAAGGAGAAGTTCAGCTTGAATATCCAGTAATAATTGTGATAAAGGAAAAACGTGTTTCCAACAGAAAAATTGTTTGCATTTGAATTGAATCCAAAATAAAAGGAATTGTGACCTCTTGCTGTCCTTTGTGTTCTGGGAGGTTTTTCACTCCTCGTGACGTGTCCGTGACACAAAGCGTGCTATCGGAATCCGACAGCTTTCCGATAGAATCACGTGAAGGAAAAGCCTAACCTACATAGCTGGTGGCTAAGTCGTAAGTCCAAGTAGTGTAGAGTTCACACTGTTTACTAATTAATCTAAAAATGTTCAGAACTAACAAATCTAACCAAAAAAAAAGGGAAAGAAAAATAGAAAATAAGGCAAAGTTCATAAATTAAACGCAAAAATCATTTATTTATAAAAAATTAACAGCTATTGTAAATCTATAAAAAAAAATATACAATAAAACATCTGTATTTACAAACAGACAATTAAAAATAAAAAAATCATAAGAAAAGATAATTTCATTTATTTAAAGTAAAGTATACCAAAAAAAAAACAGATTGTGAAAAAAAGGAACAAAAATATATAAGATTGATAATTTTTGTAATTTAATCTTATCTAATTAATAATTTAATTAAAATTGTTAAATATAACTTAAAAACTATGAAAACTACTTGTCATAAAATCTGAAAAGAATCCAAAAATAAAGAAAAGAAAAATTAGTTAAAATATCCAAAAATAATTGAAAAATCTTGAATGTAAAAAAAAATATAAAAAGCTCAAAAAAAAAATTATATAGTTGTTAAAAAAATGTAAATTTAGCTTAAGTATTTACATATACTACTTATATTAAATTTTATTACTAATTTATATAGCATAAGATATTTATATATATATATACGATATGCAAAAGAAAATATGAAAATTTAAATAATTTCTTTCCATATTATAATTTAATAAATTCTTGTTATGTAAGTTTGCTGTAACCTATAACAAAATGTGTTAAGTGTTTGTGTCGGTTGAAATGTAGTGAGAAAGTTTGGTAAGTGTTTCGCTAGGGACAATATATTTTTAAATTTTAGGCTATTATATTGTCATGGATGGCCTGAGCAGGACCACCAACATCTATGTCCTGTTGTCCAAAACTCTATTTGGTGTCGCGAGTTGTTTGTGTGTTTGTCAAACGTCCAACATGTATGTTTGTCAAACTGTCAATTTCAAAAACGTCCCTTTTTTACTTACCATCGTGTGTGAATGATTCGTTTAATTCAAATATAACCGACAATTGGCACGAACAAAATATGTAAAGATCTAGCGGAAAAAGAACCCCCGTTTCCGGCGAGCTACAGCCGCAGCAATCATCAATGTGCCGTTTCCGCTAACAAATACCTGAGGTCTGTTACACCTCTTTGGTGCATTAAAAGTTTTTTTTGAAACTTTTCGTGCAAAAAAGTTGTACATTGGTACATGGTGACGTATGACTGTTTTACTGTGTATTTTATATCCCATACATATTTTGAAATGCAACTTTAAACGTATTGGTATTATAATTATTATTAATAATACTCATACGTCAACTAGTTGCATTTCAAAATATGGAATATAAACAACACCGCCAAGTAAACTAAACGGAAAGTGAATTTAAGCAATTTTAAATTTAATATGTTGTATATACTAGTGATTTCATAAATGTTAATGTATTCGGACCCAATTGAATACTTTCGTATAAAATGAGCATTCCAGTCATATACTGCAGTGTATATTTTTTTCGAATACTAATTAAGTTCCAAAAATTTGTCAATGCCGATAAAATAAAGATGGTATTTAACCCTTATCCTGTATTAATGGGTCAAAATTGCCCAAACCGTTTTTGAGTTCTTATAACTTTGGACGTTCTGAAAACTGATTCGTGAAACTTTCTGACAATTATTTTTTTGGCCTAAATTAGGTCTTAAAAGTTCAATTAAATTAAAAACACTTTTTGGATGTGCCCTACGAACAATGTACGTATACTGCATTTATGGGTCAATATTGCCCAATACAAATATCAACGCAATTTTTAACTATGTTTTACTTTTATAGCGATTTAGGCATATCTAAGTCAAATATATTTGCTGTGAATTTCTTCAACAGTTATTATATCCATTCAGTTTTCAAGAGAACTGGATTCTGGTAGACGAAATTTCAACTAAAGCATATTTGGACGTTCTTTTCAAAGCTCGTATGTGTTTCGATCTCGTGGTGAGGCTAGTTAGATTGTGAGATGATAAGAAGGCCAGGCAACGATTCAGAATGTACTCCGAGTTCTTCTTTCGATAAAAAGTCAGACAGAAATTTTGACAAGCGCGAGATAAACTAGTTCTTATAAGTGACTTTCGGCATCGCTGGGAAGGAAATTTTAGAGTACAATACCTCACTTTACATCGTGGTTACAAAAAAAAAAACACGACGCAAATTGAAACGACGCAAAGTGAATTATGATTTTCTATAGCAAACCATGTAAAGATCGAAGATAGGTTGCAGGGTTCCAAAAACACTACTTTTTAAAAAGCTAATTACAAATTAAAAATTTTAAAAACAGAAATAATATAAAATTTTGTGCTAATGTACATTTGAAACTTTGGCTAATTGTCACTTTATTGCCACGCACTAGGATGACGCGTTTCGAACTCCATGACGAATTCATATATATTTTTTTTTTTTGTAACCAGAAACAACCCGTACAAATTTATAAAAATTTATTAGCACAACAAAGTGAAAACAACTATATTAAAATTGCGGAATCCCCGAATAAAAGTCTCGAAACCAAAACAACGCAACTTCGAAAATCTAACGACGCACAGTGAAAACTAGTGAAAACTAGAAAATCAGCAGCGAGAAAACGCAAATCGAAACGGCACAAAGCGAGGTATTGGTGTAATGTGTTATTCCTGGCGAAAGTACGACCGTAGGTGAATAATTAATTACATACCGTGAACGTAGCTCTTTCATGAAATATATACCATCTAAGCCCGGCAAATATGGGATAAGAATCCGGGCTTTATGTGACGTTCAGATAAAATATACATGGTTGTTGCAAGCAAACACATACATATAAAGCTGTAAACTAAAAGCCGGAACAAGATGTTTTGGATTTAGTTAAAGATTTAAAATGTGGAAAAGTTATATGCAAAAATTAGCTTACATCCAAAGAATTTCGAAAGTAACTATTTAAACGAAACCTTGCTATGGTTCTCTAGTCCGAAAATATAAAACGAACCTTCTGCTAATAAAATTGAACATGAAAAATATACCAGAAAAATTTTCTCATTTCTTTTCAATAAAGAAAATAAGCCAATCATTCTCGCAATTTTTCTCGTACATAAGCAAAATAGGTTTGTTATTTTAGTAAGCACATTATATCATACTAACTAATGGCTCTCAACCCTATTCCACAACATGTTAGACAAAATATAACGCTTATTATTTATTTACTTCAATAAATCAAGACTGGACTAAGAAAAATAATTTCTGATGTCTTATATTTTTGAAAGAATTCGGCAGGCCTTTTGTTCGACAGGAAATATCTCAGCGAGATCATATTTCTTCCAGCAATTCAGCTAAAGCAATCGTACGCAGTTTTAATCCTGCCGCAACAAGTGAACTGCAAAAGACAAACCTTACAAGCGATCATTGCTATGTATACCCCTAATGTTCAAAAAGTACAAAATACTCAGAAAATGTTCCAAATGTGCAAAGTTTGTGTGCAAAAATCATTGTTATAGCATAATATCATTTAAAAACGGTCAAACTATTTCAAAAAATTTTAATATTCAAATAAATTTGGATTGGGCAAAATTGACCCATAAATACAGTATACGTAATTTTTTTAAAGTACAGGATAAGGGTTAACAAAAGTTTTGCAACCGTGTTTTTGTTTGTCAAACAGATTTGATGATCTCGATTTAAACAAACCTTTGTGTATCAAATTAAATCGATTATTTATTTTAACTTAATACGTTTTCGAATTTTTGGATATCGCCAAATGTTTTGTATAAATCTACTACAAAACGTTCTCATTTTTAACAAATCTGATACTGCAACAACCACTGTTTAACTTACAGTTACTTTATACACTCTCTATGAATACCCGTTACTTAGTTAAGATTCCTGCGGCACTGTCACATGATAAACAAACCAAAACAATCTCTTTTATCGGAATTCATCCTATTCACAAAAATTTATAACAAATTGGAAAAAATGAAAAAAATAGTCAAAGATAACCGCACTTGTCTATATTTAAATCATCAGGAATTAATTAACCAACAATATAAACATTATCTCGACCCTAACAGTACTCTTCGTTTCACTTTAAAACCGGAGATATTTAATTTCAAACCCAAAGCAAACGAAAATGCAGAGACACCAAAAGCGACAAAAAACAAAAGAAAACGCAAGGCGGAAACGGAAAATGAAGAATGTATGGAAACAAAGTCGCTGATACAGCCGTTTCACGAAGAACTTCAAATGTTAGTCAGACACGACTGCGGCCAAGATCTGGATGACATCCAACGTGTGTGGGAAGAGACCGCTGAGTTTCCTCAATTTCGGGGTGCCAACAACACTCAGGAATTCCAAACTACTCAATTTCAACAACAAACTTTTGTGATACCACCTAAATGCCAATTTTATAATTACAATGTGCAGGATTTGACAAAAATTTTACCCGAACTAGATAGATATGATGTGATAATTATGGATATGCCTTGGCAGAATAAATACATTAAACGTCTGAAGAAAGTTAAACAATCTCTGGCCTATAAAATGTTAGATAATAATAACTTAAAACAGATACCCATACAAGAATTTATACATCAGCGCAGCCTAGTGGCCTTATGGTGTACAAATGCTATGCAACATCGGCGAGCCATAGAACAGGAATTCCTGCCTCAATGGAACTTGAAACTAGTTCACATTTTAAAGTGGTTTAAGTTAAACACTGAAGGCGGCCTTATAGGTGCAATACAAACTGAAGGCTATAAACAGCCCTATGAGTTGTTGTACATAGCTTGTCATCAAGAACGGGATGTGGAGGATTTAAAGGAGCTAAAGCAAGTGCACTTACTGGCCAGTATTCCTAGCATTATACATTCCCACAAACCACCTATAGGTGAATGGTTAAAGCAATTTTCCCGCAATGTTGATGAATTTAAAGGTCTTGAGATATTTGCTAGGTATTTACAGCCCCAATTTACCTCCATTGGAGTGGAGGTATTAAAGTTAATGGACAAACGTTTATATAATAAAGAGGCTTAAGGAGAAAAGAACAACTTAAGGTGTTTCATTTAAATAGTTTAAAGGAAATAAGAGGAACAATATACATAAATGTTCAAAATTTATAGTTGGCACATCTAATTTAACATAGATTCCTTAGTCGCAACACACTTTCATACATTTGTTTGTCTTCATAGTTAAGTGCACACCACACAACCTTTTAGAATATGAGTACGAGACCTAAAAGACCAATTTGTCCTCCTCTTGGTGCTCATAATACTACATATTATAACAGTATCTAGTCCCATTTCGAAACCATCTCTCCCACCTTCTCTTATATACAAGTAAAAAATAATATCGCTATTTTATTTTTTTTTTTTCATTTACGTTTGTTTATTATAAATGTTAATGAGAGAACATAGGGGTATCAAAGGCGTTTAACGAAAACATAAACAGTGATTTTAAAAGCCTTAAAATAACTTGTGATAAGGTGGACGACTCCTTGACAGAGTCATATACATTTTCTTCAATTTTTGTTGTTGTTTTATTTCAATAAATGCGGATGATGTGAACGAAGAAATTAAGATTAATGTGTGTTATTAATGAAAGTTATAGCAAAGATAAATGTGATTTTTAATACATTAAATTAGAATGAAAACATATTATTTATTCTTCGCCACCGGGACCAGCTGCTGCTGCAGCAGCAGGAGTCATACCCTCATTGCCCCTCTTCTTGGAACCGGACACAATGTCGTCAATTCTCAACAAAAGAATGGCAGTCTCTACAGCGGTTTTGTATGTTTGCATTTTAACAGCCAATGGCTCCCAGATGCCCTTAACATTCATATCAACGATTTCACCAGATTCACCATCAATACCCCAGGCACAGACACCATCACCGGAATGCGAGGCATGTTTAGCTCTCAGCGCAGTCAAGGTGCGAATGGTGTTGGCACCACAGTTTTGAGCCAAAGTGCGGGGAATAATTTCCAAAGCTTCTGCCACAGCGGTGTAGGCACCCTTCACTTGCTTGCGGGTCAACAACTGAGACAAAGCCATTTCTACAGCGCCACCACCGGCAACCAAACGAGGTTCCAATACCAAATTGCGGGCCACATGCAAAGCGTCTTGCAAATTACGTTCAGTTTCATTCAAGATATCCTTGGAAGCTCCTCGCAACAGAATGGTGCAAGCCTTTGGATCTTTGCACTCAGTAATGAATGTGAAGTATTCATCGCCAATTTTCTTGATTTCAAAGAGACCAGCTCCAGTACCGACATCCTTCTCGGTCAATTCCTCAGTGCGGTTAACAATGGTGGCACCACAAGCACGAGCAATACGCAAGTTATCGGTCTTGCGCAAACGTCTGATGGCAGTAATACCAGCCTTCAACAAGTAATGTTGAGCCAAATCGGATACACCCTTTTCGGTGAATACAATATCGGGTTTAACGGCAATAATATCGGCACAAATACGTTGCACAAACTCTTCTTCAATTTGCAACATACGTGTGAAATCCTGTTCGCCAATAATTTCCACATTGGTTTGACTTTCACCCTTCTTGTATTCCAAAGAACAGTCCAACAAAACAATACGAGGATTCTGGATGTGACGACGCATTTTGGGATGTGTTACATCCTTGTTAATCATGACACCCTTTAAGACGCAGGACTCATCGATGGCACCACCGGGAATTTTCTCGACTTTAGCATAACTGAAAAAGAAGAAGAAAGTGAAAAGTTGTTATGAGATCTTTTAAACATAAAAATATTGAATGGTAAACAATTTTGGGAACATTTTATATTAAAAAAATATTACAAAGGATGAGATTTTTTTTTATAAATAAGACAATTAAAATCTCCCGGGGATATAAAAAAATTCAAATAATTCAGGTGACAAATTTAAACGGATTTGTACTAAAATATGAAAATATTCAATATTATAACGGTAAAAGTGCAAAACGGTTTTCAGAAAAGAAAAAGTGTGTCAAAAATTAATTTTATTGTACCTGAGAGTTTTGATAGTACCGCAAAGTACTTTTATTGTTCCAACAAGTTATTTTATTGAATCAAAAAAAAAAATTTCTTTACAAAAAAGTAAATGTTATGTACTATAAAGTACTTTTATTAAAAATAAAAGTAAATTTATTGTATTGAAAATAATTTTATTGCACCCAGAAATAAATTTATTGTCCCAAAATCAAAATCAGTTGATGGGTTTTGAATTTCAATTGACGAATATTGAATTACGATTGACGAGTTTCGAATTTCAATTAATGAATTTTGAATTTCAATTGATGTGTTTTCGATTTCAATTGACGAGTTTTGAATTTCAATTGACGACTTTTAATTTAATTGACGAATTTTGAATTTCATTTGCCGAGTTTCGAATTTCAATTGATGAGTTTTGATTTTCATCTGATGTATTTTAAATTTCAATTGACAAGTTTTAAATTTCAATTGATAATTTTTGAATTTAAAATGGAAAGTTTGAATTTTAATTAATGTTTTTTCAATTTCAAATGGAATTTTTGAATTTCAAACGTATTGTTTGAATTTCAATTGATTTTCTTTACATTTCAATTGGAAATGGTGTAGTAAGAAAAAGTAGTTTTCTTAAATTCTTGATGTTTTGAATTTCTTTGCATATTTTAAGTCAAAGCAATGCTGATGAATATTTTAAGCTATCATAATTCCGGACATTCTGTACAGTTGTTTCAGTTTCACCCACGAATCCTCATCAGCAGACTGGTATAATGATTGCAAACACAACACAAGAATCTCACAACAAAAACACTGGTCTAGAGCTTGAAATAAATTCCAGACCAATGTTCATAAACAGACCAAATAAAAAACAAGAAAGCATTTCCTAAGGAATAGCTCATAATATTACGTGTTGTTTTAACAATGTTATATCATTGATCATTCCACATAAATAGATGAAGCTTTAAAAACTTTGTACATAAAACATCTTTAGCCACTTTAAGGTACCGTTATACAAGTTACTCTTTGTCCTTTTGTTATTCTTAAAGCTGAGATTTATAAGCCGGTCTAATTAATGCTGATGAGCAAATATCTAAACTTCATTGTTTTTTAAGCTATTCCGCACTTAAACATCTGTTCACTGTTCTAATAAGAACAATTCGACTCACCGCTTAATATCGACTTCCAAGCGACCATTTTCATTCAATGTCACAGTCTTGACGGCATCCAAAGCAATGTTAACAGCCATCTCGGACCATTTACCAATGAATTTGGTGCCAACGCAAGCCTTCACTACCTCAGCCATCCTTTTCTTGTCATTGACATCCAAAATAATACTTAAGTCCGATTGTAAATGCTTAATAATATCCTCCAAGGCTTCACGATAAGCCCGGATGATAACAGTGGGATGGATCTGTTGTTGCAAGAAAGGTTCGGCAGCGCCTAACATCTCACCGGCCAAGACAATAACCGATGTGGTACCATCACCCACCTCTTCGTCTTGGGTACGAGCAATTTCAATCATACTCTTGGCAGCTGGATGCTGGACGGTGATCTCACGCAGGATAGCGTTACCATCGTTGGTCATAACAATGCCACCCATGGGATCCATCAACATTTTCAACATGGCCTGAGGGCCCAAACAGGTGCGGATGACATCAGCAATGGCCTACGGGATAAGGATATTGGATTTTATTAACAGAAGCCAAAACAGATGGTCGGTCAGTCAGTCATCCTCTAGTTGAGTCTTCACACATGAGTCACATCTTTCTTTCAAGTCAACCCACACACACACACACACTCAGTCAGTAACATACCTTTCCGGCATTTATGTTCTCCAGCTGCACTTTGCGGCCAGACTCTCTTTTGGTATTTTGGCCTAGAATTTATGAAAATCATTAGAATTCTATGGAATACTTGAGAAATTTGCTAAAAACTCACTTAAAACCAATATGGGCTGTTGTCCTCCGAACATTTTTTATTGAAAATTTGTGTAAAATTTACTGGTAAATCGATAGAAAACTCGTGCTTTGCTTGTCTGTGATCTGCTAGCGGCGCCCCTCTTTTGCGAAAAACAGTTGATATGACGTGAGTGTTTGAGGTTATGTTTACAATTCCAATGAACAATCATTTTGACAATTCCAGAATATTCAAAGGTAGAGTTACCAGGCGCACCATTTCAAAAGCGAAATTTCTTCAAAACTTAATTTTTGAAATGGAAAATTTATTGGTTTTTATAAACTCCAGTAGAATGCGTTTAGACACAAGGATCGTTGACAGACTTGTCTGTCGGGAGAGTTATCGATAACGAGTCGACATTATGGTTTTCGACAACAGTTCACACACAAAATCTTCTCACAAATGTGACAAGTCTGTCGACAGATCCGTGTGTTTAAATGGTTTTAATAACATAACTAAAAAACAGTTGTGGACTTCAAAAATAAAATATGACACGGCCCCTTAAACACAAAAAATCAAGGTCAAAATTGGGACAGTGCCCATTTGTAGGCCACTCCAGGACATCGAGTGGCCTAAAAATGGGCCACTCGACGCCCTATGTGCATGTACTCAAACTAATCCAAAACGGTTAATTATAAAACCCAACCCTCTTCTAACTATTTTTTATTTTTTTAAGTGTATTGATGTGTGAAAATATAAGAACTGAAGTGCAGAATATGGGGCAGAAATCCAAAATAATATATATACCATTCTCTCCGTCTTGCCCCTAAACATTTTGTTGGTCAAAGTTGGCGTCGGGGCCCATGGGAACAAGTAGGTCAAAAAGTGGCCCCTTGAATTCTATGATGACCCGCTATATGCGGATACTCTAATGAAGGATATTTTAAAGACGAATCCAACGGTGGATTGTCCCCATATTATGCTTCAGCATATTTTTATTGTTTTCCATTTTTTTTGCTTTTAAAGGCGGTGTTCAGACACTTAGACCTGTCGACAGACTTGTCGAATCTGCGAAAAATATTTTGTGTAAACGGTTGTCGACAACTGGAATATCTTAGTACTTCGTTATCGATAACACTCTTGACAGTCAAATATTTCGACAGATTCCTTGTGCCTGAACGCGCCTTAAGCCTTTTCACATGATCCTGTGGAATTGTCGACAGTCTTGTCGAATCTGCGAAAAAAAAATTGTGTAAACGGTTGTCGACAACTAGAATGTCTTAGCAATTCGTTATCGATAACACTCTTGACAGTTAAATATTTCGACAGATCACTTGTGTCTGAACGCGCCTTAAGCCTTTTCAGTGTTGGAAAACCACACAAAAACATTGACTTCTGCGCTACTGCTCTAATTGTACACAAATTTTAAATTGACTCAACGGCATCATTGTCTCTAACCCAAACTCTGGTAACCCGATCACTTTGACATGCTGCTAACAGCTGTGATGCGGCTTTGTTTATAAACGTTTTGCTGGACAATTTTGTGAAAATTTATTGGGCCCATTGATCCCAGAGCAATGGAAGCCAAAAAGATATCATTTGGTTTTAGTAAAATCAATAAGAGACCTAATCTTCTGTTAAGTAAAGAAAGTCAAAAGCCCGAAACTAATAAAGTAGAACTGATAAAATGTTTGGAGGGTCAAGAAATCAAGCTGGTAGAGTAAGTTTTTTGTTACACTTTATTATTATATGCGAAAAATCTAAGTAAACGCTGTTATTGTTTTGCAGGGAAAAGGCGGAAGAAGCTCCTTTAATAATCCCCCTTAAAGAGAGTCAAAAAACCTCAGCCGCTTTGGCCAGTTTAATAAAACGAAGAGCTGTACTTTTGGGTGAAGACGAAGCAGTTGAGAGTGTGACAGTAGCAGAGAATGGCGAGAAATCCACTAACGATGTTGCTGCAGAAGATACACACGAAGAAGACATTGAGAAACGTGCGGCCAAGGAACTGTTGGCTGAACTCAATGATGCCGGTTCACAAGGGACGGCATCAAATTTGGTTTTGCCCATAGTCCATCCAGATGAATTGCCTTTGGACGGTGCCAAAGAGTCTAATATGGATGATTATGATAACATACCTATACAACAGTTTGGTAAGGCTATGTTACGTGGCATGGGTTGGGTAGAACCACCGCCGCCGTCTAAAGGTGGCCCACCCATAGACGATACGCCTATGGTAAGACCCAAAGGAATGGGTCTCGGTGCTGATAAGGCCTTAAAAGCTAAACCCCTATTAGTTAAACCAGAATCTAATGAAGTATTGGAAATTAAACGTAATGCCTATGTGCGTATATTAGGTGGCAAACATAAAGATTTGTATGGTCAAATTGAAGGTTTTGATGATCATGCCGGAAGGGTAATAGTGAAAATGGCAATTGGTGGATTCAAGGAGGCATTCAATGAATTTCTGTGTCAGCCGGTGGCAAAGAAAGAGTACGCACAATATGGCAAATGTATAAGTAAGTAATTTTTGCATAGAAATACATAGAATTGCAATATCAATGCAGAGAATAACATGGTTCGTTTAATAAAATTCCCTTATATTAAGATTTTTATGGAACCTTAATTTTTAATCTGAAATTCTTCCATTAATAATCGTATTTTAAAAGCTACAGTATGAAGAAAAAGTAATTCTATAACATTTCCAAATGAAATTCAAAGAAAAGCAATTGAAATCCAAATACATACATTGAAATTTTCCATTTTGAATTTCAAAAACATTCGTCAATTGAAATCTAAACTCATCAATTTGAAATTCAAAATACATCCGTTGAAATTAAAAACTCATCAATAGTATTTTAAAAATCATGTATTGGTACAGTTTGGATTTCAGTTGAGTTTTGAATTTCAATTGACGAATTTAATTTTCAATTGACGAGTTTTGAATTTCAACTGATGTATTTTGAATTTCAAATTGATGAATTTAAATTATAATGGGCGAGTTTTTATATCTCATTTGACGATTTTTTAATTTCAATTGATAATGTTTTGTAAATGTTTTCAATTTCAAATGGAATATTTGAATATCAATTGACTAGTTTTGATTATTAAATTTTTAGATCTTCCTTGGATTGGAAATGGTGTAGAAATATAACTGCAAAAGAAATTTTTTTAACCTTTTGTTAGAACTCAATCCCTTTTCCATTTCGATAATTACTAATCAATCAATTTCCCTCTTTCAGATTCCACTAAATACGAAGAGTATAAAAGAAAAGAAAATGAATTTGGTCAAATTATACTGAACAAAGAAGAGATAGCTAAACTTGACAAGGCATCCGTAAAGTATGAGAAATTCAAAAAGGAGAAAAAAGAAGAACCATCTTCTGATGAAGATTGCAAAATTGTTGAACGAAAGCCCATTAAAATCGATTTAGATTCCAAAGAGAAAGATCGAGAAAGTCGCGATTATTATAAAAATGACAAGTATATTAAGAACGAACGGGATGGCAAAAGAGAAAGCAATCGAGAGAATGAACGTGAACGCAATAGATCCTACAACAGAGACGAAGAAAGGCTAACGAAAAGAGAAAACACAAGGAACTACGATGACAAAGATCGTAAAAGAGATAGTTATAGGGATGAGGGAAAACGTTATCAAGACAATGGTCAAAACAGCAGTCACGACAGAGCTCAAGAAAGCCACAGAAATAGTGAAAGATCACACGACAGCACTAGAGATCGGTATAAAGACCATCAGCAGTCGGGAAGCAGCAATCATAAACGAGAAGGTGACAGGTACAGAGAAACATCACGTGATAGATATGAATCTAGACACGGCAAAGATGACCAACGACGACGACAGGAGGACAAAGATAAGAACAAAGATTATGAGGAACGCAAAAGTCGTCAAAGAAACAACTCAATTTCAAATGAATCAAATAGTGATGACGACCGTAGTCAACACAAAAAATACAATAAAGATAAAAAATCTAAAAAGAAATCAAAAAAGTCCAAGAAAAGTAAATCGAAACATCAAGATTCTTCCTGCGATTCTGATAGTTGTTCAAGTGATTCCTCGGATTCAGAAGTTGAAAAGCGTCATAAAGCGCACAAAAAGAAAACAAAGAAAAGCAAAAAACAACGTGAACGTTCCAGGTCCCGAGGTAGGCGATAGCAAACTAATTATGCTGCCTAACAAATTATTTGAAACAATTACACAAATAAAATACCCTTACCAATATTTTAGAACTTTTTGTTTTATTAAATGAATTCAAATATTCAGTATTTTCTTAAGATTTTTGTTTTGTTGTTTTTTTATATAGACAGTACTTATAATACTATGAGATTCGCTCAAGAGCAAATAATGCCACTGATCACCAGTTAGCCGCTTAACGGCTTATGATGATTTGTTTTTTTATTATATTATAGATTACGAATTATTGTAATTTTTGTTGTTGTTGTTGTAGTTTTATACTAAAACCACTCCAGAGCAATATTTTATGCGTTCGTCCTTCGTTCTAGAGTGTGTGTGTTTGTTATAACTGCTTGAGAGTATGAAAAGTGCATTAAGATATAATTTTAAATTACGTGTGTAAATCACATAAGAGAGACAAAGATTGTTGGAATTCAAAAACAAATTAAAACTTATATTCTATGAATGCAGATGATTCAAAAAACACTATAAGCTAAAAAAAAAAATATGTGGTGACTCTTCAGATACCAAGAGAGAAATTACAAAATCAAGTGAATTTTATGAAAGTTGTGAAGATGAAAATGGTGTTGAATGGTAAAGTTTACTGACTTTAAATGCATATGACACAAAGTGTTGTGGTGAGGCTTGATTGAATACAACTATGACAATGTTTGAATATGATTAATAATTATATTATAATATTTATAGTTAAATTTGGTTTGATAAAAATACTTTTTCTTTTAATGCTTTGGTCGTCTTTTCTGGTTATTTTTGTTTCGTTTTACAAGACATCTCCGGTCTGTTTGCTTTTTGTTATTACTCCTTCTCTCTCTGTGTGTTACGCGATTTTTTTGTTGTAATGAAATGCTTTTGTTGTGTTTAAAATGAATAATTTCTAATTATCCTAAAGAAATATTAAATAATAAAATTACAATTATTATTCGAGTACATTTGATGTTCTACTCTTTGTTTGTCCTTGCCGGGAAGGAAGTTGGATTCTTTTTTTTGTTTTCAATTCACATCCAACAACAAAAACAATACATGATGGCCTCGCGCGCGCTTCTCTTTATTCCTGTTTTTTGGTTACTTCTCGTAATTTCCCCATTTTAGCGTTGATGAGACAACCAAAACTCTCTTTGAATTTATTTAGTACACCTTTATCCTGTACGCCAGGATACAGTGCAAGACCCAAGATTATGAAATACATCAGAAGGAGATTGTTGAAAATGGCTCCAATCCAGGCAAGAGTCAGTAAAACTGCGCTCATGATGATGACAAACTGTAAGAAAAAAAGAAACAGCAAATTTAATTCGATAAACTCAAATAAAATGAGATGGATTTGTGCTATAATTATATGATAAAAATATGATTTATATTTTAGAAGAAATTATATTTATCGGGAAAGCCCCAGAAACTTCTTTTATATATATACATGTGTTCCTCTAACTCCAATTTGAGCATAGGGCGTCAAGACCTATGAATCTTCTTGCAAGGTAATTTGTAAAAAAGCCGTCTAAGAAAATAATTTGAAGACACTTGCCATGACTCTTAGATCCTCTTTTGGAAGACTGATAGATTGGAAGACAATTTTTTAAAGGCCGACATATACAATGATCAGATAACGCATAGTGATTTACTTTGTATGCCCTCACCCTTATGGATTAGGGTATATATCAGCTGAAATGTGAGAAAGTGTAACGCATCAAAGGGGTCAAGTTAAACCTCAAGTATCTTCAGACCAAATCCGCTTAAGGACGATTGAGCCATGTCCGTCTGTCTGTCTGGCCGGTTGGTTGTCATAATAAAAGCTTAGTTTGAACGGTCCAGCTATATTAATTAAAACTTAATTTTGTTGATGCTCTATTTTACTTCCCTATTCCGGCTTTATCAAATTAGAACTTTGTTCTCTACTGGTCTGTGTATACATATAAGTGGGGTTTGTATATAACAAGATTCTATAATATGTTAAGGTTTTATAATCAGCACAATTAGAATACCGCTAGTCATTGTACAAGTCGAATGACGCATCTTTTCCTAAATTTCTCAACGCTTCTATGAATAAATAATCATATTCGTAGACAATAGTACTTTTTTTAGTAGCCATCGCCCTGTCTGCTGCTTATGTCTACACCCTACTTAGTTATCATCATACAACCCTCATATATTTATTTCAACCAACTATTTTTCTACATACCATTGTTGATTTCTTCTCCTTATTGGCAAATAGATACTCGTACCAGCCCATTATTAAAAATTTGATGTCGCACAATTGTGTCACAACATGCTCAAACTGTGCCTCCTGTTTGCCGCTCCATTGTTCAGCGTTGAATAGAATGCGCGATATGGTGGGATATATAAAATCAAACAGGACACCCATAAGACCGGACAGCGCCAACATTGTGATTATCGAAAAGTCCAAAGCCCACAGAGCGACAAAGAAAATCGTTATACCGGCAAATATAATGGCCGGATAGAAATTCTTTTCCCACACCAGAACGGAATCTGCCAGGACGATAATGTTACGCCAAGGCTCCAGATCATGTTTCAATTTGTTAAAAGCGCGTTTCTTAAGAAAAAAAATAAGATACAATGAAATTCGTAAGAACAGTAAGTGCATAAAACTACACCACACACACACAGAAAGAGAAATGTACCCTAAACTGAAGGGGGTAGTGCAAAAAATGCAAACGAGGATGACGATGGGAAAAATCGAAACTTTATCATCTTGCGATTCCTGATTGAAAACTTACCTGATCGACTTGAGACATTTTATTACAATATATATGTATTTATATTTTGTAATTATTACTACTTCGTTTTAATTGTGCTTATTTTTCTGTTTTAAAACAATAGTTTTCTTCTTTTTTATACCGCAAACTGTGATGCAGAAATATTTTTGGCTTTTTTTCTTCTTGTAATTACTCTTTGCTCCTTTCTGCTCTCGGCTATTCCACACTGAGTGATGTTTGTTGTTACTTTTTGATGAGCTTTAATTTTGTACCTTTTGACAGGGTTGTTTTGACATTGTTGCCAGATTGATGGCACAGATACTGCAAAGGCAAATGAGCTTTTTGTAAAAAATGACCTTTGTTTACAAAAGTGCAACGCAGTACAGTCACTATCAGGAATGGAAGATGTACATATATACATTATTTGGGGCAAGTTATGAAATTAAGATGCCATTCTTTTTAGTTCAGTCCCAGTAAAACGAAATCCAAGATCAAAGCCGGTGCCCATGAGGCCCTAGGAAGGCCCTTTTTGTATAAATTTGTTTATTTTTCCCCTTTCTGAATTCGCAAAATGTTATTTAAAGATGAAGAAAGACGAAATATTGAAAAATAATAAAAATTTAAAACAAAATCACATTGACCTCGAGCCTGATTATTCAAAACTTGGAATATTATTCTAAAATTATAAAGGTCGAATAAAACTTATTTATATAAAACTAAATAAATAAAACAAATATATTTATTTATTTATTTGAATTCATAATTGTAATTTTAAGCCTTGCGGCCGATTTTAAGTAAATTACAATAATACGACTTATTTTAACATCTCAGTAAATTCTTTCAGTTTAAATATTTTAATATAAATGATATAATTATTAATGCAAATATAAATTAATACATTATTATACAGCTACTCTATATTTATGAAATTTAAAAAATTCCACAGTTTAACAAAAAACAGAAATGCAAAAAAAAATTTTAAAATTTCAAAAACAAAACAATACGAATATGATGGAAATAAAAAAAAATTATTATAAATTTTAAATCTAAATCATTTTTTTGTTTTGCTAAAAACATTAGGAAAAGAAAAATTATTACTTTTTAAATTTATTTATATTTTTTCGCATTGTATAATAACTATTGTATGTTACTGTGATGTTACATAATTTATATTTCTTGGCTTCCTTACACTACAAAAAAGAATTAAAATAATTCGAAAACTAAATAAAAATTATTTTTATTTCATAAACAAACCAATTTTTAACGGTTTTTTTTAAATCCAAATTAAATTGAATTACAAATTAAAGTAGAATGGAATAGAAAAGAATAAGAAATACAAACTTAATCCAGAATAGATGTAGAGACCTAAAGTAAAACCTATTTTTATTGAAAAAAAAAGAAAAACATAAATATAAATAATAAATTTTAAAAATACATATGTAAAAAATATATAAATTTAAAAAATTTGGCTTTTTTTTCTTTTCTGAATTCAAAAATATGTATTTAATTAATAACAAATATATACAACTTAAAAAAATAAAAAAAAAACCAATAAAAAAAATTAATTCAAAACTAAGAAAATCACTAAATTTAAAGAAACAAACTAAAAAGTACAAGAACTTTAAAAAAGGATAAATTTTTATAAATCTTAATTTTTTATAAAAAAAATTGTCAAACAACAAAATAAAATATATATAATAATATTTTCTAAAATTCTTAATTTTTTTAAGATTTTTCAAATGAATTGTTTTCGATGATATTAATTTTTTTTTATTTTTTTTAGTCTTAATTTCTTACAATATATTAAAAAAATTTAAAAAATGAGAAAAAAAATACAAAAAAATTTTAAAAATTACTGAACCAAACAATACAAATATGATGGAAATAAAAAAAATTGTTTTAAATATAAGATTTAAATCATTTTTTTTTTGCTAATAACACTGGGAAAATAAAAATACTGTTGTATATACATATTTTTTATATTTATTTTTTTAATACAATGCATAAAAATATTTTATAAAAACTATTGTATCTTACTATTATGTTACATAATTCACGTATTTTTTTTTTGACAAAATAAATAAATAAAAAAATCGAAAACTTAATAAAAGTTATTTTTGTTTCATAAACAAATCACATTTTTGATCGGTGTTTTAAACCCCAAATTTAATTAAAAATTTAAATAAGAATTACAAATTTTTGAAGATATAATTACAAACAAATATATAAAACATAAAAATTAAATTAATAAAAATTACAAAAAATAATAAATATTTAAAAATATACAGTATTTGTAAGGTTCTTAAATGAAAGTCTTTTTTTCTTAATCTTAATTTTTTATAAAATAATTGTTAAACCACAAACACTAGCATTTGTTTTCGATAATATTATTTTTTTTATTTTTTCTCCTAATTTGTTGTCAACATTTTTTTAACAAAACTAAAAAAAATATTTTTTTTATCTTCATTTTATACGATATCTTTTTTATCAAAATACTATATTTTTTTTACATTATTTTTTTATGAATTTGTTTTTTATAGATAAAAAAGAACAAAACTTTTCTTAAAAAAAAATTAATTTTTTCTTTAAAAAAAATTTTATTAGAAAATTTGTAACGAATTTAATTTTCATTAATTTTTTAACAATTTTTTTTATCAAATTACTATATTTTTTTTAACTTTATTTTTTTATGAAATTATTTTTATCGGTAATAAAAAAATAAGAAAAAAATTTATTAGAAAATTTGTAACGAAATTTATTTTTTACCGCTATTTTCTTGAAGCAATATCTTGTTTTTTTTTTATCAGTATGTAATATTAAAAATAAAAAAAAATATTTTTTTTTTTAAATTAATTTTATTAGAAAATTTGTAACGTAATTAATTTTTTACTTCTATTGTTTTAAAGTAATATTTTAAAATGTTTTCATTTGCATCTAGATTGATTTAAAATGATTATTTTTACTTTATTCATAAGTTTACTACATCACTTCAAAAATATACATTAAAAATTTTAATAACGGATCTTTTATCTGCTAATTTTATTGGAAACACCAAAATTATTTATATTTAAATTTCAGTTTCGTTTATTGTAATATAAAGCCAATTGTTTGGAAAATTTCGTTGCTTAAATTAAGAATGTTTATACAAAATTTGAAAAAAAAAATCATAGACAAATTTTTCGTTATTTTTTCAAGTAATTTCTAACAGGCTTTGAAACTTTTTATTAAATTATATTAAAAAAAAAAATTTCACATAATTTATTATTTGTACTCTCATTAGATATGTATAATTTCTTAAAAAAAAAAACTTAAATTTAAAAAAAAGTGGGAAATTTTCCATTTTTTTAACTTAAAGTTATATAATTATTTAAAAACTTACGGTTGAATTAAGTAAACATCAGGGTTGCAGTTCCTTCGAAGTTCACCAAAATATAATCAGCAGCGCCCTTAGCCGTGTCTGATCCAACATGATATAGAATCGTTAAACATTTACCCGCCAGTACCAAGATGATCCCCAAGATTGTTTATTCCCTTAAAACCTTCTTAAAAAAAAATCCCAAAATTACAAACCAGTGTCTTGATTAAAACCACATATATTTTGTACATGTTTTATTTAGATTTTTATTTAAATACTACAAATATTTTAATTCAAATGTTTATTTTTTGGGTTTTTTAATTTTTTGTTTTTTTTTTTTTGAAAAAGAAAAAAAATGTACAGTGTAAATATCTTTTCGTTATGTTTTTCACTCTGCTCTTTCTTATGCTTGTTTTTTTTATTTATTTTTGTTTTGTATATATATATATAACTTATATTAAGAATATTTACTAAAAAACGAATGGTTAAACTAACGAAATTAAAAAGAAATATTTAAAATTAATAGATAAAGTAAACGATAAAAAAAAGAAGCACAATCCTTTAAATTCATGTTAGAAAAAGGGGGCGGGGGTCAGAAAAATACAAGGTAGAAACCAAAATATACGCATTGTTTCAAACAATTTTGTATTATAAATTAATTTTATTCACAACTGAACCATTGTAATTACAAGTAGAGAAAAATCTCAATAGGTATTCACGAAAACTGACGAAACAAAAATGTCCTTATTTTTAGATCACATTCGATCTGCAGAGCTTTTTAAATAAGCCATAAGGCCACATTATTAAACAGTTTGTGTACACTGTACACTGTTGACGAATTTGTCTTACTGGCAATTATCAGCAACAAATTATATGTAATCAAAAGTCTCTCTCTCAATTTTGCAACAAACCTGATCAACAGGGAAATTTGAAGGACACCTGTGCGAGATTGTATATAATAAGTTTTACCACACCCGATTCTGATATATTAAAAGCAAATATAAATTTATGGGTATTGTATTGAATTAGTGGTATGTAGTACTATTTTACACCATTTTATTGAGCCACTATTGAAATGAAACTATATTTAATCAGAGGATAGGTATATACGTTCTAAGGCGTAATTGTAAGAATTGTTATTATACAACTGATTTGTATGTCTATTGTCTGTAGGTCTGTCTGTATTCCTTTAGCATTCAAAAGTGTGCACATTTATACTTTGTCTATGAAAAGAGTAATTTCAGTTAGTTATTTTCACTACGATATAGATACATATTCCCTATACAGTTTTGTTTCCACATTACCAGTTACCATTATTTCCTTGTATATTGTAATTAACTCAAATTTTTCTTATCTTTTAAAAGTCTAAACGTGAACACTTTTGACTGAGTACGTTTGTGTGTGTCAGTTGTTGTTGTTCTGATTCAAATTATAAATTATATAGACAAAACTTCATCATTGCCTTAAATACCTTAATTTGCATTAACAAATCCTTGCCTACATATACATACAAAGGGTGAAGACTTTTGCAACAACCTTTCCTTTTGCTAGATTTCATTCACTCTTTATCTATTAAATACAATGTGGGAAAACAAAACTTAAAATGTGAATTCTTTTTTTTTCAGGACATTTGTTGTGAAAAGATGGTGGGGAGGTGTAGTTAAGTTTTTAGTTAGTTTCATTTGCCACAGAGCATACGTTGCCTAAAACGCTTACGTTTTCTCCTCTTTTTCTTTGTTGTAACGTTCGAGTTCTTTAAGAAATTGAGCCTTGGGTTTCATTACATTGGGACGATCACCACGACAATTTGGACAATACCATTTGCCTTTGGGTTTTAGTACCAATGATACACACGAAAAATGGAACCATTCGATAGGGCATAAATCATTGTCGCAGAGAATCATTTCGCCAAAGGATATCTGAAAAGGGAGCAAAACAATATTTATGTGAAAAATTTGTGTATTTAGAAAGACTAAAGTTATAAATAAAAATAAAATAAATCTTTTATCTTTCATATTTTCTATATTTTATATTTTATATTTTATATTTTATATTTTATATTTTATATTTTATATTTTATATTTTATATTTTATATTTTATATTTTATATTTTATATTTTATATTTTATATTTTATATTTTATGTTTTATATTTTATATTTTATATTTTATATTTTATATTTTATATTTTATATTTTATATTTTATATTTTATATTTTATATTTTATATTTTATATTATATATTTTATATTTTATGTTTTATATTTTATATTTTATATTTTATATTTTATATTTTATATTTTATATTTTATATTTTATATTTTATATTTTATATTTCATATTTTATATTTTATATTTTATATATATTTATATATATATATTATATATTTATATTTTATATTTTATATTTTATATTTTATATTTTATATTTTATATTTTATATTTTATATTTTATATTTTATATTTTATATTTTATATTTTATATTTTATATTTTATATTTTATATTTTATATTTTATATTTTATATTTTATATTTTATATTTTATATTTTATATTTTATATTTTATATTTTATATTTTATATTTTATATTTTATATTTTATATTTTATATTTTATATTTTATATTTTATATTTTATATTTTATATTTTATATTTTATATTTTATATTTTATATTTTATATTTTATATTTTATATTTTATATTTTATATTTTATATTTTATATTTTATATTTTATATTTTATATTTTATATTTTATATTTTATATTTTATATTTTATATTTTATATTTTATATTTTATATTTTATATTTTATATTTTATATTTTATATTTTATATTTTATATTTTATATTTTATATTTTATATTTTATATTTTATATTTTATATTTTATATTTTATATTTTATATTTTATATTTTATATTTTATATTTTATATTTTATATTTTATATTTTATATTTTATATTTTATATTTTATATTTTATATTTTATATTTTATATTTTATATTTTATATTTTATATTTTATATTTTATATTTTATATTTTATATTTTATATTTTATATTTTATATTTTATATTTTATATTTTATATTTTATATTTTATATTTTATATTTTATATTTTATATTTTATATTTTATATTTTATATTTTATATTTTATATTTTATATTTTATATTTTATATTTTATATTTTATATTTTATATTTTATATTTTATATTTTATATTTTATATTTTATATTTTATATTTTATATTTTATATTTTATATTTTATATTTTATATTTTATATTTTATATTTTATATTTTATATTTTATATTTTATATTTTATATTTTATATTTTATATTTTATATTTTATATTTTATATTTTATATTTTATATTTTATATTTTATATTTTATATTTTATATTTTATATTTTATATTTTATATTTTATATTTTATATTTTATATTTTATATTTTATATTTTATATTTTATATTTTATATTTTATATTTTATATTTTATATTTTATATTTTATATTTTATATTTTATATTTTATATTTTATATTTTATATTTTATATTTTATATTTTATATTTTATATATTTTTTTTTATATTTTATATATTTTGTTTTATTTGATTCATTTTTACTGTTTTTTGTTTTTAATATTGGGTCTGTGCGAATTATTGACTTTCGAAAATGTAAAACAACACTTACCTGATTGCATACACAGTAGGTCGGCTCGTCCGGATCTATAGGATCGGGCGGCGGTGTATCCTCTCTGACACTGGCTGCTTGAGCAGACGATTGAGCTCCTCTGGCCTTGCGTTTCTTCTTTTTGCTCGAACTGTTGTTAGCTGCACTGCCTCCCGTGCCACCGCCACCATTGCCTGCAGAAGAACCTGGTCCCATATTTGCGGCTGCACTCGAAGTGCTCGCTTGGTTCTGGCCAGCGTTCTTTTTTTGCGATGAAGCCATACTCGATGATTTCGGTACAGCATTACGGTCATTGCCGTTACTGCCACCTTCATTGGCGGAGTTTGATTCATTGCCGCCCAATTCCATGTTACCCACTGTATCGTTGCGACGCCGCGAACGCTTCGAGTTGGAACGTTGATTCTCCATATTGGAGGTATTCAGCAGGCCACTGCCGCCACCTGCACTGTTGCCGTTGGAATTGTTAACAGAGGAACCAATGTTGCCGCTGCCAGAACGTTCGGAATTGGGCGTGGAATTACCACCGCCAGCTGCGGTGTTTAAGGCAGAGGAATTGGATAGGGCATAACCTTAAAGGAAAATATCTTTTGTAAAACAACGTTTCTTTCACTTGTTAAGCACTCAACTCACACTCACCATTTGATATTGCTCCGGATAATGTCGATAAATCTCCTACCCTCGCCGGACTTTGAGTGCGTGTTTGCTTTTGCGGCGTGGGTGCTCCACATTCGTCCACCTGCATTTGCATTAGATCCTCCTTTTCCTCTTTAATGTCGAGATTCTTCTGGTCCGTATCCAACTGTCGCGTCTTGTGGTCAATTAACTCCTGCAACTGCGTTACTATCTGCATCTTTTCATCGCCCAGCTCTTGGGCTTGTATAAGGCTCTGTTGCATGCGCGTCACCGAACGCGCCCTTCTTCCCGAGTTGGCTTCCCCACAATTTTGCAAAGATCTCCACAAATCGTAGTAATGGTCAACGTCTCGCAGGAGGTCTACGGGAGCAATCAAGAAACAAACAAAAATACACAAATTAATACCAAAACAAATAACCTCAAAATTTACAAGAAACTACAGACCAAACGAAACGCCGCATTTACAAGCGATATCTGGCCACCAATCGTTCCATGGCTACTTACTTCGGTACTGTACGTCTATATCACGTATTCGTGATAAATGTCTCTGTACATCGTCTGGCAGATTCTCAACCGAATCTATGTAATTGTCCACATATGTGGCCGAAAACAGGGCTTCGTCCATTTCTCCCCCTCCAGATAGCCGCACACTTGCTGATCACAGCTAGAACTTCACAGTTTCCACAAGTTTAGTTTAGATTGGGAACAAACAAATAAATAATTGCGCGTCTTTTGCTCGTCCAACCATTTGATGTGGTTGTCTTCCTACCGCGGTTCGCTTATTCCCCCCGTTCGTAAGCTTGCTGTGTGTTGTGTGCTTGTTTTGTATGCGGAATTATTATAAATTTCTGTGTTAGTGTTGTACAAACTCTCAATACACACAACTACTTCGTGCTTGCTAGCTTTTTTTTTGGGAAAGTTTGGACACAAACGCAAACAAAAAAAAACACCTAAACACTGTACTTTGCGTTTCGGTTTTGGAATCGCCCGACTATATAGGACGAATCCTAGCGAGTTTAAACGTTTAGCTAGGATGAATAATTTATATTCCTATCGATTCCTCGCGAGATACTATTGGCCATTTGTGGGAATTATCAAAATATTTACTTTATTGGGTAACGAGTTGTTTTTACTTGTACGACTACTTTCATTTGTGTGTGCCAGTGTTGGAAAAGAGATATCGTTGTACCGATTCTTCGGTACAAGTACGCCGACACCAGAGATGGTACAAAATGAATGGTTTTTTTGCAGGTTGCTACTATTTGATGTTCATTACATGGGGTCTACACCAGAGACAAGATATAATATTTTTATATCAGCGAACGTCAAATTCAATCGCAGAGTGTATTATGTTACGTGTGGACACTCAAATAGTGTTATCGTTTGTATTTTAATACATGTCAAGATACAGTTGTCACGACAATTGTCGTAACAACTATGTTATAATATGGGCTGTCAAAAACAGCACACACAATCATAACAATAAACAGACGCCATCATTGAAAATGTAATTCTTGTGAAAAGTGTACAATTGTGAAATAAAAATACAGCCAAAAAATCAATTTAATTATTATTCTGCATTTTTTTACAAAAAATTATAAAAAAAACAAAAAGACTAGCCACGCACACAATAAAAACATCCATGAACAACACATGTTTACTGTACGAGAGCGAGTCAAAAATGAAATGTTATAAGAATAACATAGCTACGTTTTCCCCTTGTTTAACATTTAGATGAAATTGAAGAAATGTCTTCTCTCATTCTGTCGACGTTTTCTCAGATATTATGCCAAACATTATTTCAGGTGGAGACCCCGTGTTAGAACGAATGTAATGGAAGATTAAGAAGAAGATTCAGTTGAAGATACAAATTATTCCTTTTGAGATTTTATTTGAAATTTACATTAAGCAACAAAAAATTGGTTTGCATAAAACTAAAATAAAATCAGAAAATAAGTGAATAAATAAAAAATGCCACGTCTACGGTAATGTATGGAAAGCTCTTTGATCACAAACCCCGATAATGGAGGTAAAGACTACTAGATTGGTGTATAAAAGCCAATTTATAATATTATATAGATCATTACTATTATTTTTTTTTATATATATATATTTTTAAAAATAAATTCTTTATGAATAAACCAATTTGATCGATTTTTTTAAATATATTTTTTTATATAATTTTATATATTGGGCTTCAATTTTATTTACTTTACTTACAGCAGTAATCGACAGGGTTTTGTTTGTCTCATTTCTAAGTTTAATGCGCTATTCACATTGCCGTCGAAATCCCTACAGATATGGTTTTATTTACTATATACAAAAAAAAAACACTTTTTAGCAATTAAAAAACCAAAAATAATATAATCATTTATTTAATAAATTAAAAAAAAAAACAAGAAAAAAGGTGCAATTATTTCATTACAAATACAAAAATTCTAAATAATAAAATTAAAAATACGATTATATTTATTAGAAAAAGTTAAAAACAAGAACAAGCTGAAAAATAACAAAAGATAATAAATTTAATAAGCAAGAAAACACTTATTTAAACTTTATAAAAAACACCGTTTTTTTATTAAAACTTCGTTTTTTGCCACCATTTTCATTCCTAAATCGAAAAATTACACATCGGACGAAGCACAGGGTCCAAAAAAGGGACCCAAAATATGTCAATTGTTTAAAAAAAAGTTTTGATTTTCTAAGGCTTTTTATAGTAAGCGCCATATTAAGAGAAAAATATTAAGTATTTAGCTTTTAGAGTTTATTCGACCTTTGAATATATTATAATAAACAAAGTTTTGATTAATTAGGCTCGGTCAGTGTTTTGTTTCTATCTTTTATTTTTCAATATTTCGTCTTTCCTCGAAAGACAGCATCAGGATTGAAAAAAGTTTAAGCATGACGGGTTATAAGTAGTTTGGCGACCCCTCTCCTCTGCTATCGGCAGGGTATCCTAGATACCCAGATGATCTTTCAAGGGAAGACGAAATATTGAAAAATAAAAGACAAAAACAAAACACTGACCTCAAAATTAAAACTTGGAATATTAAAAAATATTAAGTATTTTTTCGATAACTAAGTTATCGAACAATAAAATCAATATTAAAGGACCAGGGAGAGAGCTCAAAAAATGATAGAAAAAATTGTAAACAAAACACACTTATTTCAACTTTATAAAAAACATCTTTTTATTTAAAATTTCTAAATAATTAGCCATCGGACGTGCTTATGTCGCCCACAGGGTCCAAAGCAAGGGCATAAAAATATGACAATATTTTTTTATAAAAAGATTTTTACTAATTAAGAGGAAAACATAACGCATTTTTTTCGATAACTAAGACCAAAAAACACTGTCTAATAGCATTTTTGTCGGGTGTGTCACACATGATGGTTGGTTTCAAAAATTTGATTTGATTTTCTAATGACTTTCGCATACCAACATCGTCTAAAAGCGTTTCTGTCACACTTCATATAAATTCAGTTCGCTTTGTGACGTTGATGTGCGCATATTTTTTTAAGAAAAAAAAATATTATTTGTTTGCTATAGTTGGGCTTGAGGTCATAAGTGGTGCTTGAGAAAAACACTGATGTTAATGTATTTTTCCTGGTTTTATTTATATTCCAATATTTCGATTGACATCGTCAATCATCTTCAGGGAAATTTTTCTATATAAATTTACAAATACATAAAACAATTACACTGTTAGACAAATAATTTACATTAAAATCACAACATATTTACATTAACTATAGCAAACAAATAAAATTAGAAAAAAGGTCAACTATACATAAACACAGCAAAAAAAAATATTTTAAAATTTCAATGAATAAAATGTCAATATTTTAAAATGTTAATGTACAAAAGTCATTTCTAATAGTTTTTGCTGTGTAAAGTATGCCGTCAGCATCCGACAGTGTGATAGCAAAACAAAAAGTTTTCTATCACACATATCTACAGACATGTGCGCTTTACGTTTGAGAACTCACACTTGGGCATTCCCGTATATATACTTAGGTTTACCGGTTTTTGGGACACTGTGCGCCACAGAGGCCCGTCCGTCTACTAATTTTTCGATTTCTCGCAAATAAATGTTGACTATTGGCCTGTTCCGGTTATTGTTTTGATTTATTGTTTTTATCATTTGTCATCATTACTCCAGTGCCAACAAAAATTCAAATTAATTTTACTGATATGCCTGCACAAAACTCTTTGTGCCAACATTTGTCGATAATTTACAACTTTATCTGTACTGCTGTCGATAAGACTCTCAGGCGCGTTCAGACACACGGTTTTGTATGCATTCCATGAGTGTTAATGATAACGAATTGCTATAGCATTTTGGTTGTCGTCAAACGTTCACAGATAACATTTTCGTGCAGATTAAAATAGATCAGCTCGTACGGGTTTGTTGACCATACAAGTTGAACAAAAAAATTATTTTTTTTTAATCTGTAAACGTAACCGAGATATTAAGCGGATAATTTACCACCGGACAGGCACTGATTTGATTATTTTGTCTTTAATTTTTTTTATTCACTAAAAAAAATAGAGTAGCTGTAAAAATGAGAGCCTAAAAATAGTACTTAATAAAAAAATTAGGGTTTTTATAATTAATTTATATTTGTATTAATAATTAATTATATCATTACACCACACATAAAATGTTTTAAAAATAAATTTCTGAGCTGTTAAAATAAGTCGTATTATTGTAATTTATTCAAAAAACGACCGCAAGGCTTAAAATTACATCAAAGAACGTAAATTATACAAGAAGTCAAATAAGACGGTGGCGAAATGTAGTGTACTTACGCGCTTAAGTAACACACTCGTAGATCGGTACTGAACTGATAGCAAGCTATAAATTACGATGAAAATAAAAAGGATTTGCACCATTTTTGACTGGACAAGCAAAAAGATATATGTAACATTTAATCAGCATTAACATTTCATAATATGTTTACCTAATTTTTGCATATTCACATCTACCAACTTCTTCTGTAATTTAGGTTTATTGATTAAATAAAATAAATAAATAAAAAACTGCGTGCTCTTCCTTTTCTTACTTTTTCAATATTAGGCAGCACTTCTCTGGATCATTTTCCAAAAAGAAAAATGCGCAATTTCAACCCGTGAAATTTTTAAGTTAAAACGTGGAAAAAATGTGCTTATATTTTTTTTTGCCAATTTTTGCCATTTAATATAAAACAACCGGCCGTGGCATAGTTGTTAGAACACGCGACTACCATGCGGGGAATTACGGGCTCCAGCCATCTTAAAAAAAAGAAAAACAAATTTCTTTCATTGTCGGCTCCCCTCGAATGTTGTTGACAGCAACTTCGCAGTAGTAAGTGTCGAGTCAATCGGCGTGTCTAGTAAGAGCTTCTCAAACAGTGACGTTCGCATTCGTCGATAAACATGTAAGTGCCGTTAGTTGTGAATCTAAAAATAGAAAGCGTGTTAATTCACAACAACGCGAAAAGCTATCCCATACCTCATTCATGGGATGTAAAGGGAAATTAAGTAAGTAATACAAAACAAAATTTATCACGATACCACCCAACAGGACACTGCTAAATTTTATTGAGTGCCACTACTTTCTTGGATATTTAATGAGTTAAACGCCTTTATATAAATGTTTCATCATTTAGTCATCATTAAACCGTAATGGTAATGTTCTCATTAAATTTTTTTTTTTTTTACCAATTTTTGATATTAATACGAAGATGACAAAGAAATTTTCTCTTGTATATGCAATCTTTGTGTTAAGCAGCAACATAAACCAATTTCCATAAATATTTATAAAAATCTTTTGCGATTACAGAGAATGAACCATGACACTCCTGCACTATCGACAATTCCCCCTTCTTGGATTACCGATAATTACACAAACACACTGGCAACGCCGGTTGGCACACTCATCTCTAACCCTCCCTAATCGAATACCAAATAACCACAATATGCGGCTATTCACATGCCGTCACTACTATGCGCTTTTTAATAAAGCGGCTAAACATTTTGAAAAACGCATTATTTCGCAAACTTCTGTCGTGACAAGTTGTGTTGTATCTTAACGTGCAAAGAGAATATATAGCAATTTTCAACCAATTTCCAATTCGTTTTTGTCAATTCCTTTTGAAATAACAGAAAAACGTCTCTTTGTCATCGTCGTGCAATCAATCAATCGTTCGTTCGTTTGTTTGTTCTATAGTAATTTCAAGGTGTCGTTTTTGCCCTTTATTGCAATATTCTTTCCTTTGGTGTCATCTTACCCATACGAAAGAATTTTTGTTTCGTAAACCGGTACATTAAAGTAGAAAAGTGTATCGTCGCCGCCGCCCCGCTATAACTTAAATCGCAAAGTTATTATTGAATAAAGTGCATTTATTCGCAAATAAACAGAAAAACAAGAACCAAACGCGTTTGCATTTAATACAAAGTGTTGTCCGTGTTTTTTTCGGGATTAGAAAAAAAGCGTGTTTAAATATACAAACAGAAAAAAACGATTAACTTTTTGTGTCTCAACAACTACAAGTAACTTCTATTGCAAAAATGATGAGCTTCGAAGGAATTAACGATGACCAAAAACCCTCCTCCAAGTAAGTTGTGTGGCGTACTTACATACATATAAGTTTAAATTTGGGCTGGATGTGTTGGGAGACAATGTTTAAGGTTGATGACTGGCGACTACTGGTTGGACAGTTGGTCACTAGGGGATATACGTATAATAACCTCAATTTTTAATTGATCTTCCTAGTGTTTCATTTTCGCTTATTTCGTTCATTCTTCTTCTTTTTGTGTCTGCACGTTTCTTCGATAACTTGCAAAAGGGCTTTTGACAGATCCTTGGTTATCATATTTTTGCTTCACATTTTTTTTTTGGTTTATCTTCAGCACATTCAAAAAGCTTTTGTTTATTGTTGTAATGTTTTCATTATCTTTAGTGCCGCTTCTTTGTCTTGAATAGTTTGGCGCAAAAAGCTTTTTCTTGATTTGGTTTTTTTTTTTTGAATTTTTTTTAACAGAAATATTTATTTGTTATTAAATATCACATATGGCGATAAACAATTATGTTTGGTGGCACAAGTTGGAATTGTTGGCTTGATGGTGAATGTATTTCCTGGCAGTCGGTCGGTCGGTCGATCGATTGGTGTGCTAAGAGACTTTTGCGTGCTTGTGCTGTAGTTGTTGTTTTTACTGCTGGTTTGTTCGAGTGCTATTCACTCGCACATTGCGAAATTATAAAAGAAGTTGTTATAGCGAAAACAACAACAACAGCAACAGCAGTTTACAGTCAGTTACTACACAAAAGGAGGAGAAATATAGGAGAAAAAGCAAATTATTAGCAGGGCATTATGTCACAAATACATAGCAGATAGACAGAGTAGAGATAACGGCATTTTTTTAAAAGGAAATTTAATTTTTTTTCTTCATTGTGGTTAATTTTTGTTTTAAAAAATTATTTTCTGATTTTGGTATCATAATTGATTTTTTTTTAACTTTTCTCGTTTGTTTCGCCGAAGATAATTTTCTTGCAAAAGGAAGTGGTAGCTTTTCCAATTGGAAATTGTATTTCCTGTATCTTGATGAATGCAAGATGTAAGAAATTTGAAAGATTTTTGTAGCTCGTACAAATATTTGCATTTGACCGCACCCAGAGAGCCATTTCGGGGGTAGTGTTTAAAAATGTTTTAGGGTTTTTGTTTTCAGAATCCTTTTTTTTTGGCAGAGTACTGTTCAATAAAATATTTTTTTTATTTTGGAGAGGGGTTTCAAGGATTTTATAAGCAACTCTGTAATATGACTTAAAAATTTGTATATGTCGATTTCAACAAAAAGGTTCACCGTGATCGAAAAAAAACTGTTTCTGACATGTTAATAAAGACAAATACCTCAATTTTATTAAAAAAAAAAACGTCCAAAGCTTGTCATAGTTTCTATGATGCAATATTGCATTCATGTTCTGGTCACCTATTGGCTGAATATCATGACGAAGGGCAGGGGTCAAAAATTTTTGAAAAAAAAATCCAAAATTAAAAAAAGGACAAAAGAATGCGAGAAAACTTATGTCACTTACTATTTAATATGTGGCCTTGATCAAACATCAAAGATCACCTTTAAAACACAGAGTGGGTGTATTTATATGAAATGGAATAAGAAATACGGTTTTTTTTTATTGCAAGGAATTAAAAAAAAAATAAATAATACC
Organism: Muscina levida; assembly: GCA_964034835.1. Taxonomy (NCBI): domain Eukaryota; kingdom Metazoa; phylum Arthropoda; class Insecta; order Diptera; family Muscidae; genus Muscina; species Muscina levida. The sequence continues at coordinate 16,158,373 of OZ035880.1, read as the reverse complement.
TACGAGAAATTGTGTAACGCATTAAAAAAAGTCGAGTTGGGCCCATAGTACCGTAAGACCAAATTCTTTTTATGACTTTTTAAGAAGATTGAAACATGTCCGTTTGTCTGTCTGGCTGGTTGGGTCGAGAGCTCGAGTAACCTTTACTGATCCTTATGAAAATTTACCAGCTTTAATAGTTTTCTTAATGAAGCTATGGCTACAATTCCATAGCTATGGAAATAGGCACGGTAGTCAGAAAAATTGTGCACAAGGTAAACGTTTATCGACTTACGAATAAAGTTTAGAAACGTTGTGCAGCCCCTATTAATATCTTTCTTTAATTGTTTTGAAAACCCTACAAAACAATGAAGATGTACTGCACTTAATATTTTGTATTTACAGATGAAACCTAAGAAACTGGGAGGCTTATCCCACCCATTGGAAAATATTATTTTTTATGTGATTTTTGGGCGAATTAATTAGACTTTATCTTTGATACTGTTTGGTACCCCATTAAAAATTACCACATGTCCTGAGATATTAAATTTAACATTTTACATTTGTTGAATGTAAAATTTTCTACAGTATTACTATACGTCTTTTCTGGCCCTGCGACCGAATGTCGGATAGGTGAGAGTATTTATCTGTCGGAGAAACTGATTGAAATTTTTGTACTTAGTTTTTTTTTTTGCTGTTTTATGTAAATAGCTGTAAGTGTAAGCCTAAAAAAAGTTATAATAAATTTATATTTGTATTTATAATTAATTATTATATCATTATACCACACATAAAACTTTTAAAAAAGAAATTTTTGAGCTGTTAAAAGAAGTCGTGTTTCTTTAATTTAATTAGTATCGGACGCAAGGCTTAAAATTACAATAATAAATTTAAATAAAAAAAAAACAAAAAATATACAGTTTTTTTTTGTAATTGTAGAAATAGTGTTTTTTTCTCTGAATATAACTTTTTATTCTAAACAGAATTTTTAGGACCTCAATAGTACTTTTTTGATATAAAAGTACTTCTTTACAAAAAATGCTATCTTTGTTATACAAATGACTTTATTTATTCTAAAATTTATTTTTTGTTCTAAAAAATACTTTTTAGTTTTTAAAAGTGGTGTTTAGTAATTGTTGTACTAAAGAGTATTTGTATTGTAATCAAAAGTAATTTCATTGCAATTTTATTGTACTAAAAAGTACTTTTATTGTACTAAAAAGTACTTTTGTTGCGCCAAATAAAACTGTATTATTGTGAATTAATTTAAACCGGCTGCAAGGCTTAAAATTACAATTATGAAATCAAATAAATAAATAAATAAAAAACACCGTTAGAAAAATGTGATTTTCTTGTAATAAAAAGTACTTTTCCTGCACCATAAAGTACTATTGTACTAAGAAGTACTTTTATTGTACTTTGAAGTACTTTTATTGATGGGTACTTCCTAGCGTTGCGGACGCACGTTTTTTTTTATTTTGTAGTTTACTCGAAAAGTTGAAATATTTTGAAGATTATGTTCATATTAAAAAATGTAGATATTGGACAGTTCTATAATGTTCTTTTAATGTTACTTAACTTAAAATGTTGTATTCAATATTATGACTAACACAAGGTGCGTTACGGACACACACAATTTTTCACAGCAACTTGAAGTGTCTACGAAAATTTGTGAAATTTAGCGAAATTTCTTATGTGATCAGTAAATTTTTTTTTTGTAAAATTTAAAACACTTTTTATGCTACTTCAATCTGAATGTGCGTTGTTGCGGACACACGCCTTTTTCTATGGATAACACAGAGCGACAAAAAAAACAATACCTGAGAAATTATACTATTTTTCTGGTAGGTGCTGCTGAGCACTACACGAATCGGTTTTTCAAATTTCCCAAAACCTTCAAAATCTTGAGTTACGGGTAAAAAACCGGTTTCTCCAAATTTTACGCACTTATAGGCCAGTAGCGCGGATAAATATGAACCGATTTTAAGTTTCTCAGCAGATTTGAAAATAAGAGACTTTCCAACGATATATCCAATCGAAAAAAAAAATCCTATTATATCCCTTCTCAAAGAGCCAAGTACCGCATATGAACCCTGTTGGCTACATGTGATTTTATTCTACCGCGTTATTCATACCTATATTTAACTGGGATCATATCAGTATAAAAAAGTATTCCATGGCCATGGTATCATACTGAGTTATCAATGAAAAAACTTGGCGAAATGACTTGTTATTATTTGCAACAAATACTACAAGCCGGTCGATTGATCAAATTTAAAGATAATCTAAATTTAGAAAATTATAGTTGTTGATAAATTTCTATAATGTGTTATGAACTCTAAAAACAACAAAACATTCTATAAAAGTTAAACAGACACAGTTTCCATTATTGTTTTTTTTACGATCATTTATGTTGGATATCATACAAAAAAACATGACTAAAAAACCACAAACACACTTCATAAATTTGCCATTGTCGAAAATGTCACATTTTTAATAAGAAAATATTTAACAAGACATTAATAAGTAGGATCAATAATGAATTGTATGGCAAATGCTTAAAAAACTAAACACATTTCCTGGGAAGCAGCTTGTTTGCCCTAAAAATCCTATTTTATGCTCTTAAAGTCACAAAATATGCCCCAATAATCAACATAAATGTGCTCTAAAAAGTCAGTCACACAATTTTTTTCAAATGAATATAACTATAAATATTTTTATTTAAAATCAAAAAACAAATTAAAAATTAAAAAAAACCGTGTATTTCTCAAATGGTGTTCTTATAATTTGGTTTCGCATTTTGTAAAGTGGGATGTTAGCAAACACAAAAGCTCGCTACAGTTTTTTCTGAAAATCATGTTCTTTTGATAGTCTACCGGAACATTCTGGCAAAAACAATTGTTTTGTCAGCTTATTTTCACTTCTATGACTTAGTTGAATGTGTTTGCCGCTTTTTAAATGCTGCTTCACTTGAAATGTGCGATCTGCTGCAATAATTTTGCAGATTTGGCTATTACATTTTAAAAACCAAATTTGAAACGAAATATTAATGTGAAAAACATAAAATATGCTTAAGAAGGGATATTTAAAAAAAATATGCCTTAAAAAAACATGAAATATGCTTGAAAAGGTAGTTTTTTTAATATGCTCTTCAAACTAAATTAAATTCGGCTGTAAAAGTAAAATATGCAAAAATATGCTCTAACAAATAGGTCTCAAAACACTTCTCTTCTATGAGTTGAATATGTTTGCCGCTTTCCAAATGCTGCTTTAATTTAAATCTGCGATCTGCTGCAATAACTTTGCAGATTTGGCTTTTAAATTTAAAAAAAAGCAAATTTGCAGAGACTTCCTTGTTTTTACGAACGAAAAATTAATGTTAAAACATAAGATGCCCTAAAAAACAAGAAATATTCTTAAAAAGTAAGTTTATTTGTTATTTGTTAAAAAAAATATGCTCTTAAAACCAAAATATGCCGACAAATTACCTTCCGGGTAAAATATGCAAAAATAAGCTGTAACAAATAGGTCTCAAAACACTTATAGGGTCATAAAACAATAAATACCTTACCCATTTGTTAATATTTCGTTTAAAAAAAACATGCATTTGCATATTTCCGGTTGCTCTTGTAATTACAATTATTCTGAGTGCTAAAAAACTTGTAACATTTTTGAAAATTACATTCGACCTAAAAACATGAAATATGCTTAAAAAGGAAGTTTTTTTAATATGTTCTTAAAACCAAAATATGACTCTGGGTAAAATATGCAAAAATATGCTTCAACAAATAAGTCTCAAAACACTTGTAGGACCATGTAACAATAAATACCTTACCCATTTGTTAATACCTCCTTCTAAAAAAAACATGCATTTACATATTTCCGGTTGCCCTGGTAGTAACAATTGTCCTTAGTGCTTAAAAACTTAAAATATTTTTGAAAATTAAATTCGACACACATTTGCTCTTTAGCAGCATGATTTCCAATTGAAAACCTCAATATTTTCCCGTCCGATTTAATAACAAATTTCAATCCCTTAACTAATTATTTTAACCCATACAAACTTAATAAGCCTCTTAACTGCTGTGTAAAAAAAGTATTTTTTTCTAAGAAATATGCTCTTAAAACCAAAATATGCCGTAATATCTCTTTATAGGTCAAATATGCTAACCATTTGTTAATTCCCTTCTTCTAAAAAACATGCATTTGCATATTTCCGGTTGCCCTGGTAATAACAATTGTCGTTAGTGCTAAAAAACTTAAAAATATTTTTAAAAATTAAATTCGACCTTAAAACATGAAATATGTTTAAAAAGGAAGTTTTTTTAAAATATGCTCTTAAAACCAAAATATGACTTTATGGGTAAAATATGCTTTAACAAATAGGTCTCAAAACACCTGTAGGACCATGTAACAATAAATACCTTACCCATTTGTTAATACCTCCTTCTAAAAAAACATGCATTTGCATATTTCCGGTTGCCCTGGTAATAACAATTGTCCTTAGTGCTAAAAAACTTTAAATATTTTTGAAAAATAAATTCGACACACATTTTCTCTTTAGCAGCTTCAATCCCTTAACTAATTATTTTTACCCATACACTCTAAATAACACTCTAAGCCTCTTAACTGCTGTGTTAAAAGTCTTTTTTTTTTTTTAAGAAATATGCCCTTAAAACCAAAATATGCCGAAATATGTTTTTATAGGTAAAATATGCAAAAATATGCTCAAACAAATAGATCTCATAACACTTGTAGGGCCATGAAACATGTAAATACTTCACCCATTTGTTAATATCTCCTTTTAAAAAAAACATGCATTTGCATATTTACGGTTTCCCTGGTAATAGCAATTGTCCTGAGTGCTAAAAAACTTAAAATATTTTTGAAAATTGAATCCGACCTAAAAACATGAAATAAAACCAAAATATGACTTTATTAGTTAAAATATGCTAAAATATGCTCTAACAAATAGGTTTCAAAACACTTGTAGGACCATAAAACATGTAAATAATTTACCCATTAGTTAATATCTCCTTCTAAAAAAAATATGCATTTGCATATTTCCGGTTGCCCTGGTAATAACAATTGTCCTTAGTGCTAAAAAACTTTAAATATTTGTGAAACTTAAATTCGACACACATTTGCTCTTTAGCAGCTTGATTTCCAATTGAAAACATCAATATTTTCCCATTCGATTTAATTAAAAAATTTCAATCCCTTAACTAATTATTTTAACCCATGCGATCTTAATAACACCCTAATACTCTTAACCTGCGCTCTACTACATATTGCCAAATGTACTAAACTGGAGTAACAACAACAAAATTAAGTATACCCTAAAATAGTCATCTAATGCGATAACTAGGTGTACCAACAATGAATGAATCATCCGTCATTTCTGCACTCGATGATTACGTTCTTCACATTTCTCGTTTTTTCCATTGTACTCGCCGTACATACCCTAGGCCAACTTTGTGGAGCATATTCTGCTGACGTTATCATTCTGCAGTCTTACATTACAATCATTGTTGCTACTAACATTTTTGTTGATTTAGCAATTTGTCAGTCAGTCAGTCAGCAGTAGTTTAGTTGTTTTTTGATTTCAATTAAACACTTGTACGATATCTCATCTATCTATCGTCATTCAATCCAACAATCTATTGAATGTTTGTTCTTCTATAGCGCACCACAAAGCTTTTTAATTTCATTTGATTCTTTTTAGTTTGCATTTGGGTAATTGAAGAAGACAGCCAGCAAGCACACATGTGTTTCAAAAATGTCGTTACTACTTTCAAATTATGTGTGACTCATAAAAAAAATTACACAAAGTTCTTGTCTTTTTTTTGGCACAGACAAAACTTTCGCCTTCTATGGCTGTTGGTATTGGGCTCCTTTACTCATCTTGGTCTCTCCTTCCTCTAAGTACTTTGCAAATGCCGTTGAACTTTTTTTTTTAATATTTGCGCACAAGTAGAAGTACGCAAGAGTAGTATGTAGTAGTTGTTGTTGTGTTTTTCTTCTTCTTCTGCTTAGTAGTTCCCTTGACAATTTATTTTCGCTGTATATGTGTATAAGCAAACCGGGAACCTAATTGAGGTTGCCGCTGGGCTCATGCGACAAACTCAAATTTAGCTGGCAGCATTTTTTCTCTTTCTTTTTGAGTGCCTCCGACATAAAGTTAAAATCTGATCGAATATTTATATTGGTAATAAGTAATGTTGACTTTGTGTGTCGTCTTGTTTATATAGTATTTGAATTTTAAATATTAACGATTTTTAACAGGCAGGAACTAGTGGAATGGTGTCAAGGAAATGTAAAACACAGTACAACATTTTTCAGTTCATTGATTTGGGACTTAAATCTGAGAACTGCACTTGAAAGTAGCCCCAAAAAGAAGAAGTTATGCATCATTCGTTTTGTCAAGTTACATGCCATTATAATTTAATATCCATTATAAGTTAGTAAGTATCGTATAGGGGAATTTGTCACGTTTCTATAAGGCGTTTTTTATTTACTTAAAATTATTTAAAATTTTAAATTTCTAAGTTACCCACAGTTATAACCCCCCCCACACACACACATTAACATTCATGTCAAACATTCCAGTTTTCCATGTCAGACAATGGTCTTCCGCCACTTTAGGTAAACGCCAACTTATGCCATCAACCCCATCCGGGGGCTGCGCCTTGTCGCCAACATTCATTGCTCGTTTCACCGCAGTGGTGCTGCATTTGTGTTTTTTTTTGTCCTCTATCATGACCAGTCCTTTAGTCACTTTTTTCTTTGTCTCTCCTCAAGATTATTCCTTTGTGACTCACTCATAACGTACGAGCACCCTGTACACTGGCTGTGATAGTCGTCAACCGACCATGTAACAGAAACACTAACCCCAACTGCTTAACCTACTACCTACCCCCTTTATCCCCTCCCTATGCTTAACCCGCTCGCTAAATTTGTCATCACATTCTGGCAGCATTTCAGTATTTTGTTTAGCTTGAGAGAGTTTTGCTGGAAACTTTACAAATATTGGCATTTTTCACACATGAACAAATTAGGTTTTTGACGCGATTCAAGTAAATTGCACATTTTATTAATGAATTCTTAACAGAATGCATACAAAATACCCAACAACAACAGCAAAAACTGTTTACATTTCAGAATTCTAAAGTACCTAGCAAAAAAAAAAAAGGTTAACAGCTGTTTTAGCAAACAGTCACTCAAGCAGCTACTAAATCTTTAAGAAATACAAAAAAAATCACTTGGGCCAATGCGATGATGGCGGCCATAAACTCCTTTATTTTATTTTTGTGTTCCTAGTTATTCAAAATGTTTTCCGTTGTTGTTGCTATTGTTGTTGGCAAACAAAAGCGCCAAGAATGAGGTGTTTATTGTGTCTGCATCAACTACCACGTAATGTTTCTTCGACCGTTGTTTTTGTTGGAGCTGTTACAACGTAGCCACCAACGTCATGTAGACGCCACTACAATTTTTAGTTTTCGCCTCCTTCTTAACCGCCACCTCCTCGTCATCGCGTGTGTGTGTGTATTTGTGGTGGCGAACGTATGGATGGTGGCGATACCACTGCTCGCGCTCCTCCTTGGGAGAAGCTAAACTACTACTGCTGCTGCTCGCGTTTATAAAAAAAAGTTGCATAAATGTTATGAGGATAGAATATGGCATTGTGTTAAGTTGCGACAGGAGCGTAGGTTCGATAAGGGATATAGCGTTCAACCCAATTTTATTTAAAGAAAATAATTAAAAAAAAAACTAAAAAAACTAAAAAAAATAATTAAAAAAAATAATTTAAAAAAAATGATTAAAAATAAATAAATAAAAATTTATTAACAAGATTAATTGTAAAATGCATCAAAAAATAATTAATAAAATAATTTATTAGAAAATTTAATTAAAACAATATTCTAAAAAAACATTTTAAAGAAATTACTTTAAAAATATGAAATAAAAAAATATTTAATAATTAAAAAACAAAAATAATTTAAAAAAAATGGTGAAGATTACGACGAATATATATTTTTAATTAATATCATCCTCTTAATCAATTATTAAAATTAAATAAAAAGCATTAAGTAAATGTAATACTATTTAAAAAAAATATTTTATACATAGAATTGTACAGAAAAGTACATTTATGAGAAACATTTTTATTTTTTTTTTAAATTTTACACCCTTTATGATCATCCCATGTAAAATTTTTTGAGCAAAATTTGTGTAGAACATTTGAATGTTGTAAATTCTATTTCGAACTTTTCTTGAAATAAGGACGAAAAGGACATGTAAGGAGTAGAGATAGAGAATTAAAATGTTCATAAGTGCACTAAAACAATAAGAAACTCTGAATGTTGACAAAATGATTAGTAAAATTTGAAGATATTGATATTTGGTCTTAGAGCACGCCAAGTAAAATTTTCTGAACAACATTTTTGTAAAACATTTAAATATTGTAGAGTCCTATTTTAAATTTTGTTTCTGCCAATTATTCGAGATAGAGAGTTAAAATTGTCCACGAAACAAAAATTCCTCTTAAATATTTTTTTATTTTATTAATACTACTTTCATATTATTAGTATTATTTTTTTACTGCTGTTTTTTTTTTGTTCTTATTTCTTTTAATTTGGCGGATTGGTACATCTGTATGAGAGGTACCAGAAGGGGCGTGCCTAGACTACCAGTTTTTTCTCCAAAACTTTATCCTGATATAGCTTTACTAAATACAGAATTTGGACACGATGGCGTTGGGTGTATTAATAATATTAATCGATTTCTAAAGTGGGCGGTACGAGATGGGTATGGGAGGTACATGATTAAGCGTGGATTTCCAAATGTTTCTCCGAAACGTTATCCTTCTATAGCTTAACTTAATACAGAATTTGAGCACGATCGCGTTGGGTCTATTGATATTATTACCCGATTTCTAAATTAAGCGGAATGATATATTTGTATGGGAGCCCATTTTCAATTCAATTATACCAAAATACTTGAAAATTATACATTTTACTGAGGGTGAGGGTACATTGAAGACTGAAACTTTCTTACTGGGTTTCTTATTATTTTTGTTTTATTAGCATTATTTTTAATTTATTAGAATTATTACCAAAAAGTTTGTATTTTTATAAAAATTTAAAATATATTTTTTTTAATATTTCTTTTTATATTTTTTTATATTTTTTTTAAAATATTTTTTTATATTTTTCTAATATTTATTTTATATATTTTTTTTATTTTTTTTGTTGATTTTTTTCTGAGTAACTTATTGTTATTTTTTAATATATTTTTATTTTTTCTTGTTATATTTTTTATTTTTAATATATTTTTTATTTTATTAAATTTTTTTGTTTTTATATTTTTTATTTTATTATATTTTTTATTTTCTATTTTTATCTTTAATTTTTTGTTATTATTTTCTACTTTTTATTTTTATTGCTTTAAATTTTTTTAATGTGATACTAAAAAATACGTTTTTTTTATTACACTGCGAGCTCGATTGTCGCAATAATTTATGCCACAGCTAGTAGCTACAATCGCAAAAGTTTTGATAACCGACCACCCAATTTTACATATAAAGTAAAGAGTCGATTTGTTTACTTTTAAAGTATAAAAATGTTATTGTTATCAGAATTAACTAAAAACTTCGAAAATTCTCTTTCTATTTTTGTTAGTGTATCAAACTAACTAAACGATTAGTTTTTATTGTTGATGTTATTCAGTGTCACACACATGGATGGGACGTTTCGAACCCCGTGACAGGTTCATCACATGATCCCCTTGTGACTAAAAAAAAATTTCGTGAAAAAAACCGAAATAAAATTCGTAAAAGAAATGGGTATAGGGTACAATGGATATTGTAGTTCCCATATCTACTTGTTATGTATTGGAATTTGTTCTAAAAAAATCTTATCTAACTTGCCAGTCATTGTGCTCTGCAACTTTTTATTTATTTGTTATTTTTTTAATGTTTTTTTTTTGATTTTTAAATTATTTTTGAATATTTTGTTTCTATTTATAATATATTTTAATCTAATTTTTTACTATATTTTTTTATTATATTTTTTTTTATTTTTTTTTATATATTTTCTATTATTTCTTTTTATAATTACAAATTTTCCTTTTTTTTTATTGTTATTACAAATTTTTTATTATTATTATTACAAATTTTCTATTATTTTTATTCATTTGGTTTTTTCATTATTATTAAAAATGTTCTATTATTTTTATTAATATGTTTATTTATTTTTATTACAAATTTTCTATAATTTTTTTTGTTTTTTTTTTTTATTATTATTACATATTAAGTTAGTTTTTATTAGTTTATTATTACATATTTAGTTTATTATTTAGTTTACTATTATTACAAATTTTCTAATTTTTTTCTTTATTTTTTTATTAATATTTTTATTTTAGTAGTATTATTTTTTATTGCTGTTTTTTTTTTTATTATATTTTAGATATTTTTTAAATGATTTTGTAATTACATACATCATTATACATATCAATAATATTATCTATCGACGATAAGCAGTATATGGACAACAAATCTTAGCGCTTAGATCTTCTGCAGTGCTTTTAGTAACATTAAGTGTTATATGGCTCTAACTATGGTAGCAGTCATTTTTACTGCTACTTTTCCGAGCAGCACTCTATACTACCCATTCTAAAAGACCAACCTTTAGGCTTCAATAACATAACATTTACGCTCATATCCTGATATTCGTATGCAAAGCCATATCCACGATTTGAAACTCTTCCTTTAATCTTGCGAGACCCTTGCAGCTTGTTTCGACTCCTTTGTTGTACTCTTTCTTCTTCCACGCCCCTGTGCTATCATTCGGCGTTTTTATTTTGTGGGCTTTACTGATTGTGGCTGCCAGCCTGACTACTACCATTGTTGGTGTCTTTCGTTTCGTTTTTATTTTTACATCATCCTGCCTGAATCACTCGTCAGTCGCTGGTCTGTGGGCTGGTGGCGGCGGTTAGGTTTGCATTGTTTCCACCATTCAACCATTCAAGTGTATTGACTTTTGTTTCAACTACCAAGAATTCCGGATATTTGCTAAAGGTTACTAAGCAAATTTCTAGGCGAATCTTTTGTATTACTGCCGCTGCTTTGGCTGAGAGGGGGAGTAGGACATTGTTGGCGGCGGCGGTGGCGGCAGCTCTTTACTATAAAAGCACAAATTATCAATGATGACCTTCACAATGTGTGTTGCAGTAACAAACAAATGATGAACATGTTTCTTTGTGGTGTGTAACTACTTTACCTAGATTTTTACCAATGGACTCAATGATGTCAATGCAATACAACGTACGGGGGAGAAGTGTGAGGGGGTGAGGTTATTGATTTTTATTTCTTTACGCTGCCAAAAGAGGAAATGCTGCTACTTGAAAACTATTGTTTCAGCACCAAGCGAGAGAAAGTTTATTGTGTTATTGTAGTGTCACACCCTTTTGTTTTGGATGAGGTATGTTATTGAACAAACCTACAACCACCTCTCCTATGAATTTTTATTGTGTTTTATAGCAATAATTGTTTTATTTTCCGTTGTAGATTTTTGTAGAACATTTTTAAAGATTTAATGAGGCTTAAAATTAAGTACATAATAAATGTTGACATCCTAAAGAAATATACAAATTTAAGAATATCTATTTCTGTTAATAGCCCAAAATTTTTATTCAGTGTCGCCATTTGCCATCAAAGTGACAAAAAGTTTTGGTTGAATGGTTCGATTGCCTAAACAGGAATGTTGGGATGACTTCGCATCATTGACTTCTAACGAGCAGATATTTGTCATCTTAGTCATCTGCTGCATGTGCTCCTATGACCGCTGCGCCCATATGTTCTTGTATTTGGCAAAGGTATTTATACCTAACAAGAAAAACACACAAACACACACATTATTAACCAAAATAGGTTTTGTATCAAATTTGAAATGTCTTTTTGTACATTACCAGCAATCGTCGTTTGTCTCTGTTGGTAATCTGGCAATTATAGTTAATTGTTATTACCATTTCCTCTTAATGTCCAGAGAAATAAACACACCCCCTGATTTGACTGCTCCCTTATAACAAAGAAGTAAGCAATAAAAAGTCACGAATGTGTTGGCCCACACAGTGTCATGCAAATGTTGAAATAGGGGTATGCTTTTGAATTTCCTTCTGCTCCTCTCTGCTCTGCCAAATATACCACCGCCACACAAATGCCCTCATCATGTTGCAACTTGTCTCGTTTGTTGTACTACTATCTTAGAACAACATAATGTTTTAAGTAAATATTTGAATTATTTATAGGTTTCCATTTCCAAAAAGGGATATTGAGAATTCAAAGGAATGAATGTGAAGGGATGTTTTAGTCGCCGCCGCTACACAATATGTTGGTATGGTGTGGTGTTTGTTGTAGGAGCACAAAAACTAACACAAAGTGCAGTCATCGGAATATTGACAGCTGTCGGTAGAGTAAATAAATTTTATAGTGGCTGTCTGTCTGTCTGACTGGCTAGCTGGCTGCCACCACCGCCACCTGCTTCAGCGATCGCATGACGTTTGTGTGTATACATTTTGTTGTGGGTGATACGATACGATATCCTAGTATTAAGGGACGATTGTCGTATCCCCGGCTATAGTAGTAGTAGTAGGGTCCTGTTTGGTTATTGAGTTATTTGATGAAAGCAATGAAAGGCACTTTGCCACGACAAATTTTGCCAGTGTATTCTCCAATTTTTTTAAAATTAAGTTTGCTTTGTATCTTCTTAGCAAAATTGCTAAAATAAAGTTTTTGAGTAATAGCGTGTATTTGGATATGTCCATTAGTTTGTCTCTTATCCTTATGTAGCCTTTCAAGCTACTTGACTAATATTAGGGTAAATATTTTCTTTGTACACGAGACGATTGATAATGCTACAGATATCTAATACAAACAGGTCGTCTAATGTTTTCATAATCCTTGTATCTTGTGGTCGCAAAATTAACTGTATTACAACAAAGAGCTATTCTTGCTTTTGGCGAATATTTTTAATAAGACGACGCAGGATCATCAGATTGTAATGAAAACATTTAATATAAAAAATATAATGACACTACATTAAAAATATAAAAACAATTAATATAAAAAATTAAAAAATTATAGATAGTACAATTTATAAAAATATTTAATATGCAGGAATAATTTATATAAAAAATAAAAAAAAAATTTCATATTCAATATAAAAAACGTATACATTAAGGTGGTGGACCTTATTATTTATTTTTTGATTTTTCAAATTACAAAAATATGAGGTCGATCGGTTGAAAAATCTTTTTTTTTTCCGATTTTCCAAAAAAAAATCGGTAAATTTTTTTATTAGGCCAATAAAAATATTGATAAAAAAATAATGTGCTCGATCGGTAGAAAATTTAAGTGCCGTCCGCGGTTAGAAGTTTGGGAAAACTACTGTCACTACTACTGTAACATTTTTTTTTCGTTTTTTAAATTTAAAATTTTTTAATTTATTTATTTCGAATTATTTTTTTATTTAAAAAATTTTAAAAAAAGTTTTAAAACTTTTAAAATTAAAAAATCAAAAAATTACCCTTGTTGTCAGAAAGTGCGAGCGGCACGTCAATTTTCATCCGATCAAGATCATATTTTTGTATTTTTTTTAGCCTAACGCTTCACAAAACACGGTTTTTTTTTTTTGGAAAATCGAAATAAAAATGTTACACTAGGATCTACAAGTTTCAGACCAATCGAGCCCGAATTTTTGTCAATTTTTTTTACCTTAACCTCGTTTTTTCTTGGAACAGATAAGTTTTCAGTTCTCCCATTTATGATGGTCCACCTTAGTATACATATATAGGAATTGCCCGGAATCAAATCCGTTCCTTGGTGTTGTACAAAAAAAATTTGAAATAATATCTGCATTCTCCAATAGTTTTGGTTTTCTTATTTTTTTGTGTGTTTTACAAGCCGATACTTTTGGAATTCCATTTTTTTAATTGTTATGTGAAGACCCTTTTTTTTGCTCATTTCCTTTAGAATAAGTTCATATACAGAATACATTTATTTTAAAATCTCTTCAAGAAATACCAAATAATTCGTATTGCGACAAATATTTAGAGGTAGATTCTTGCCGAAAATTTCGCCTCGGTTTCTACTTTTCTGCTTTATTCGGTCTTTGACACAAAATGGCCGAAATCAAATATAGTTTTAAAAGATTTTAATTTTTGTCAAAACTACAAAATTAAATTAGGATAATTTTGAGATAAAAAAACTAAATTTTATTTGATAAATTTTTTTTTACATTAAATTTGTTTTAATTGCTTTTTTTATATTTTTTAATTTTTTTTTATACCATCACCGTTAGGGATGATGGTATATATCATTTGATACGACCCAAAAGTGTAACACATAGAACCTTTAGACCCTAGGTATCTTTGAACCAAGTTCGATACACGAAGTCGTTTGAGCCATGTCCGTCTGTATGTCTAACTGTCCGGCTGGTTCGCACGATAATTTTCGAAAGTCGCACCAAATGTTTTGAAATTTTGCAAGAGTTAATATTTCCCCAAAACTACTTACGGTATTGAAAATGGGCTACATGACCACGCCCCTTCTGGTACCTTCCATACAAATGTATGTTTCCGCCCACTTTAGAAATCGAGTAATAATATCAATACATCGAACTCGATCGTTCCCAAATTCTATATTTAGTAAAGCTATAACAGAATAAAGTTTTGGAAAAACAAATTGGAAGTCTAGCCACGACCTGTCTGGTACCTCTCATACAAATGTACCACTCCGGCCACTTTAGAGATGGAGTTTTAATATCATTACACTCGACACGATCGTGCCCAAATTATGTTTTTGTTAAGTTATAAGAGGATAAAGTTTTGGAAAAAATATTGGAAGTCTAGCCACGCCCCTTCTGATACCTCCTATACAAATGTTCTTTTCCGCCCACTTAAGAGATGGAGTAGTAATATCAATCAATTCAAGGCTATCGCACCGAAATTAATTATTTTTGTAAAGCTATAGCAGGATACAGTTTTTGAGAAAAAAATACTGAAAGTCTAGCCACGCCCCATCTGGTACCTCACATCTGGTATCGCCCACTTTAGAAATCGATTAATATTATTAATACACCTATCGCGATCATGCCCAAATTCAGTATTTAGTAAAGTTCAAGCAGGATAAAGTTTTGGAGAAAAAATCTGGAAACCTGGCACGTGCCATACAAATGTACCACTCCGCAAACTTTAGAGATGGAGTTATAATATCAATATACTCGACACGATCGCGCCCAAATTATGTATTTTGTTAAGTTATAACAGGATAAAGTTTTGGAAAAAATATTGGCAGTCTAGACACGCCTCTTATGGTACCTTCCATACAAATGTACCTTTCCGTCCACTTTAGAGATGGAGTAATAATATCAATACACCCCTCGCGATCGTGCCAAAATTCTGTATTTAGTAAGGCTATAACAGGATAAAGTTTTGGAGAAATAATCTTGAAGTGTAGACATGCCCCATTTGGTACCTTCACAAATGTACAATACAAATGTACCATTCCGCCCACTTTAGAAATCGAGTTATAATATCAATATAATAGAAAATTTTTTGTTTTACTGAGGGTATATGTAAGTCGGGTTGCCCGACTGAAACTTTATTACTGGCTTTTTATTAATGTATTGTAAATATTTCATTACATTCTTATCTTTTTTAATTAAAAAAATCTAAAAATAATTTTTTTTGTTTATGTTATTTACTTGTAATTAGATGCTTTTCTAATTTTTTTATATTAAAGTATTGTTTTAATTGTATTTAAATTAATCTTTAATAATATATATTTTTTTAAATTTTTTGTATTTACTATTTGATTTTTATTAATTTATTCCTTTTTTATTGTTCATTTTATTTTTTATTTGTCTTTTGCTATTTATTTATTTATTTATCTATCTTTTTTTTTTTAATTTAGCTATATTTTGTTTATTGATATTTATCCTCTTTTTGTATTTTTGTTTGTTTTTTAATATATATTATATTTATCTTGTTTTTTTTTATAGTTTTTTATTTTTTGAAATTTTTTTTTTTAATTTTTATGTAGTATATTTTTTATTTTTTTTAGTTTTGTTTTATATATATTGTTAATAATAGTTTTTTTTTAAATTAATAATATATTTATTTTTTGTGTGTTTTAAAATGATTTTTTTATTTTAATATATATATTTTTTATCATTTGTTTATCAGTTTATACGACTATAAAAATAATGTATAAACATATAGATATGTAAATATAAAAATATACAAAATGATTTATATTTTTTATAATTTTTTTCTTTGCTCATTCCTCATTTAATCCTTTCTTTATGTTGTCGCACTGACCAGCTATCAGCTACCTCCTTGACCAATTTCGAATTTTTCTCATTGCGTTTATTAATTAAGGACATGTACTAACTTTCAAGTCCAATAGACTATCATAGACTATTCGCTATCGTCCACTTTGTGTTCTTTGCTAACGAAAAGTTCATTGTCCTCATTTTCCCCCATGCATTGCATACCATCGAAAAAAAACATATATTCTTTGAAATCGCTTGCAAATGATGTTGTTTGTACAAAAAGCTAAAAAAAAACACTACAACAACAATGAAGATAATATTATATCACGCCTTTTTTAGTTAGAAATCGTTACAAAAATTCAAATATCGCGTGACTTAAGGCGGCAGGCGAGCGGCGAACGAACAATGAATAAAAAACAAACGGGCGTTTTATGTACAATGTACATTGTACATACAATGACGACGAGCGATGTATGAGTTTGATGGTTGTAAACAACGTGAACATGTACAACAACATTAGCCAGCCAGCCAACACATGTTGATGATACAACACGGAAAGTTTAATGTCCTTTTTGATCAGGCACGGCATAAAAGACAGAGAAAGAGAGAGAGCAAGAGAGTGAGTGAAAGAGTGATACTTAAACGACTTAATTTCAGGTGATTTAACAAATAATAAAAGCTATTTCAAAACGCAACACACAGGATGGTGAGAAACTATAAATTTTGCTATATATTCGTTTAATGACTACCTGGCTGGCTGCCTGACTGGCTGGCCCGATGTAATCACCACCATCAATCAGTTGGTCAATTAATGGCCAAGTAAATAAAAATTAAAACAATTTTCAAAATGTCGTTATAATATAAGAGAGCTGCGCGCAGACATTTGGCAACATCGTTATCAAATGTGTATCGCCATAAAGTGTTGTCGTCGTCATCGTCGTCGCCTTGTACATTAGTTAATCCTCATCCTAGATCTTTGTGACACGGTCAGTACAAGTGAGCGGCGGCGGCTTAGCTCACTCAAATTTGTTCATTGACTTTGTCAGGCTACAGGCTAACTGACTGTCTAACTCCTTACACACTATCATTAATAATAATTGTAGTGAAGAAGTCATATGTATGTACAAAAAATTACCAATATTTGGTATGTACGAACCGATATCTACTTGTACTCCACGTTTGTAGCTATCTATTGTTACATTGAGTTTAAGTATTGACCATTTATGGCAAACTTGAGGCAAAGTTGTTATGGAGCTTAGAGCTTACACAAAAAATAAAAAATAGAGGAAAAAATCGAAAAATTCAAATTCAAATTCACTTTCAATTTGTATTGAAATGACGTCGACGACGACTACGACATACATACGTTGGTTGCTCTGTCTTTGGCTGTATACAGTGCAGTATGTTGTACTCCTACAGCCGTCGCCAGGCACTGTGTGACAAATATGGTCATGATTAGCTTTTAAAAGAGCACCAAAGAGTTTCAAAGACAAACATCTTTGAAGCAAGGAACCAACCAACAACAACAAAAAAAAAAGTAGTGGTGGTGTTTGTTGCCTGCCATCAATATCACGAGTGACATAAAGACTTTGCGTTGAAAACTTTTCAATTTCAATTCAATTCAATGTCTATTTTCATGATTGGCGGTTGTCTATTCACTTAAAGAGGCCCATAAAGACGATAACCACAACAACATCAACACAAACCTCAATGGAGGAACACAACTACGACGACGATGGTCTGAAAATACATTATTTGAAGCACTGTCAATATTTACACAGCACATTGTGTTTTGGACGATATGTTGTTGTAGTGGCGGTCGCGGTGTCGGTGACGGTGTTGGTGTGCTTAATATCGTCGTAATTGGTTAATGAATATTATCAAAAGACATTTATTTATTTATCAACTGCTTGCAATGAATTGAATTGATTTGAACTGAATTGAATTTATTTAACATCTGCCTCTCCTCCCGGCTCTACAAAAGGGGCCTTCATCTCAGGAGGAAGTAAATTGCAAACGCGCGCTGTCAGTCAATTGTGATTGCGAATTTAAGAACACTTGGGTAGAATACAAATAAAATTACCATCTCACGATTTAATGAAGTCTGCAGTATGACTCTAATGATCGTGGCATGATGCGGGATGATGGTTCATGAGTTCATAACTAAAACAACTTTTATTTCCAAAGGATTTCATGATTCTGAGATATTAAAGAGTTTCTCGGATTTAGAGACGTAGACAACAGGACCTACAGTTTTACGGCGAATTCGAACGCCAGTTTTTTTTTAAGAAAGAAACTTTTACTAGACAAGGCGATAGGTTCGAGTACTTGTATGTTGCTGACTACAACATCGAAGGGGCTGTCAATCAAAGTACGACGTTATACTACAGTAGATGACTGTAATAAAACTCATTTCACGATCAATCGCTATGCTCAGTTTCGGCCTCGATACAAAAGAGTTCATTTGATCGGCTGACAACTCAACTTTGGAAAAGAGGTTCAGATTAGAGTATCGTATATAATGTGTAAATTTTGTTAATATTCTCTATGCATGGATTGGCCAGAAGATGCATATTTAGGGCAAGGAATATTTACCAAATGCATATATTAAAAGGGCATCATAAAATGGTTATGTTATCTTTACGAATTACATTTTCTTTAAAATGGCATCGATTTACTATTGCATATTTACAATATTTTGCATATTTTATATATGTTGGATATTTTAAATTTTTTGCATATTTTACCGGTTACGTTTACGAATCATGGATTCCCTTTAAAATGGCACAGATTTGATACTGCATATTTAGCATATTTTACATGTTTTGCATATTTTACTTATTTTGCATGTTTTACATATTTTTTATATTTTGGATATTCTTACGGCTAAGTTTATGAATCATGAAATTTCCTTTAAAATGACTTAGATTTTATACTGCATATTTGCCATATTTTACATGATTTGCATATTTTACATGTTTTGGATATTTTACTTTTTTTAACGGTTGTTATCTTTACAAATCGTGAAATTTCGTTTAAAATGACATAGATTTGATATTGCAAATTTACCTTATCTTACATATTTTGTATATTTAACATATTTTGCATATGTTACATGTTTCGCTTATTTTACATATTTCGCATATTTGTTTACATATTTTGGATATTTTAAATATATTTTGGCTATTTTGCATATTTTAACGGTTAAGTTATCTTTGCGAACCATGAAATTTCCATTAAAAAGCATAGATTTGATATTGCATGTTTACCATATTTTGCATATATATTTTACATATTTCGCATATTTTTTTTACTTTTTTGTTTTTTGAATATTTTAAATATTTTGCATATCTTTAGCTATTTTGCATATTTTAACGGTTAAGTTATCTTAGCGAACTATGAAATTTTCATTAAAAAGCATAGATTTAATATTGCAAATTTACCTTATCTTACATATTTTGTATATTTAACATATTTTGCATATGTTACATGTTTCGCTTATTTTACATATTTCGCATATTTGTTTACATATTTTGGATATTTTAAATATATTTTGGCTATTTTGCATATCTTTGGATATTTTGCATATTTTAACGGTCAAGTTATCTTTGCGAACCATGAAATTTCCATTAAAAAGCATAGATTTGATATTGCATGTTTACCATATTTTGCATATATATTTTACATATTTCGCATATTTTTTTTACTTTTTTGTTTTTTGAATATTTTAAATATTTTGCATATCTTTAGCTATTTTGCATATTTTAACGGTTAAGTTATCTTTGCGAACCATGAAATTTCCATTAAAAAGCATAGATTTTATATTGCATGTTTACCATATTTTGCATATATATTTTACATATTTCGCATATTTTTTTTACTTTTTGTTTTTTGAATATTTTAAATATTTTGCATATCTTTGGCTATTTTGCATATTTTAACGGTTAAGTTATATTTGCGAACTATGAAATTTTCATTAAAAAGCATAGATTTGATATTGCATATTTACCATATTTTGCATACTTGGTATATTAAACATATTATACATATTTCGCATATTTTGGATATTTTACATATTTTAACGGTTAAGTTATCTTTACGAATCATGAAACTTCCTTAAAAATGGCATAGATTTGATATAGCATATTTACCATATTTTGCATATTTTACGAAAAATACGTGATTTTGCGTATTTTAGCAAATTTTACAATAAATGCATGTTTCTTTTGCATAATATTACTTTTTTGACTAAAGACAACTTTTAAAATTAGACGACTTAACTTTTTGTCGGGCAGCTAAATGACATACACCGATATCATAGGGGTTAAGAAGCCAATTTTATTATGGGAATTTTATATGAAAAGACGAAATGCGCGACAAAAAAAATATTTGCCCAAAGTCAATAGACAAAACCAATCAACAATTGCCTGGCTCGGTGAGGATTTCGACAAATACAAAGTTCTCTCTTCTTCTAGCAAAAATTTCGAAGAATTTGGCGAAGCATTGAAAGCGATCCAAGTTTCCAATTCGACATAGATTTAATATTAATTTTATATGTACGTATACGAGAATAAAAAAAATTTTTTTTAAATTTTTTTTTTTTTTTTTTTTTTTTTGCTAAAATTCATAAATTTGTTTTGATAAAATATTAAATAATTGTTATTTTGCATTATTTGTGATGTCAATGTATATTTTGTGATGTTTATTTATTGGTACAAAAAAAATTATTTTGGTACAATAAAAGTACTTTTGAGACAATATATTTGGTTACAATAAAAGTACATTTCTGTACAATAAAACTACTTTTTAGTACAATAAAATAACTTTTTAGTACAATAAAGAGGTCCGCCCGTGACATGATGTCTAAAACAAACGACTACCAAACGGGTGATCCATGGTTCGATTCCTGTCAACATTCATCTAAATTTTTCTTCCATCGCCGGATGTTGTCGACAGCAAATTTGCAGTATAGTTTCGTAAAAAAAACACTAATATTATATAGCCACTACATAAAACGCACTTAGTATTTGGATTTGCTGCGGTTTTCTTCTTTAGCTGCACTACAATTGAATATTTAATTAATTTTCCCACTGAGTTTATCTTTGTATCATATACATACATATTTCTGTCGCCATCACTTTAATTACATTTAGACTCATAGCTGGAAAATAATAAGATTTAATTAAGATAAATATTTAATATTGATTATTTTTAATAAGCAAATGTTTTTCATTGCCATACTACGGACAATACTTTAAATAATTCTCATAGTTCATTGCAATTTTGTGTTGTGGTGCATATTCGCTATCTCTCCCCCCTCTCCAGTATTGTCAGTCGTATCTTCAGTAGGCAGATCTAGACAAACATAAACTTATTGGGCGTCTGCTGTAGATGAATGACTCAGCTAAGAGCTCGCTAGTCGCAATGCAACAACATCATCATCATCAACATAAGGTAATCCAACATTTGTGACAGTCGAAAGAAGGCAGACAGACGTTGGCGGGGGACTGCTGCTACACAGACCAAGACTTAGACCAACTGATAGGACACAAATTAAAAGCCTACAAGACGCAGACAATGAGAGACAGTATATGAAATCCATAAAAGACGTCAGAAACCTAAAAGACGGACATTTGTGTAACACATGTTATGAACAATGTTGTTCGCTTAGCATAAGACTGGAATACCGGCCGGTACTCTCATCATCATGCCTACATACATTTACAGGAATGGTCTTAAAACCGGGTGTTTTCGTTTTTTGTTGTTTTTGTTTATTTTTATGAAATTCAACCTCTTTCTTTCTGTCAATGTTGTAAACTTAAAATATTGGCAAAAAGAGAACAACAAATCTATAGAGTCATGTATGTATGTGTTGTAAACATATACCAGGGGAAACAATTGGGGGTAGGTAGGGGTAAAATTTTGCATTTGCATTATGAACAGTGGGAAGAAATTTCAAATTATACTGGTTATCAAATGCAACAATTGATATGCAATTAATACAAAATTTATGGCTGATGATATGATTAGTACAATTTTATGATTTTGGATTCTTTTTTGTTTTATATTGTGTATTTTTTACTTTTTAACTTTATACAGTTTTCTAATAAATTTTGTTTTTTTTCATCTCTTTTTAGGTAAGTTATAATTCGATGTTATAATTTTCCCCACTTTTCTTTAATGCGGTAAGATCTGGAAGAGTGAAATAAGTTAAATGTTGGTAAACAGTTGTTTTAGATAAAAAGAAAATTATTCTTGATGAAAAAAAAAATTTTTTTTTTTGAATAATAATAAAATAACTAACAAATATAAAAAAAAATATTTTTTTAAAAAAGTGAATGTAAAATAATTTTTAAATATTAAAACATTTTATAAAATATTAAATGCTTTAATAAAATATTAAAAGCTTTAATAAAGGTTAAAACATTTAATAAAATACTAAAACATTTAATAAAATAATTAAACGTTCACTTAAATTAAAATATTATAAAATTAATAAAAAATATAGGAAATATAAAAAAAATATAGGGAACTATAAAAAATTATAGGGAAATATAAAAAATTATAGGGAAATATAAAAAATATAGGAAAATATAAAAAAATGTAGGGAAATGTAAAAAATTATAGGAAAATATAAAAAAATATAGGTAAATATAAAAATATATAGGGACATATAATAAAAAATATTGGAAAATATAAAATAATAATAGGACTATATAAATAAATACACAATTACACAATTAAAATAAAAAATATAAATAAATATACAAATTTAAAAAAATAATAAAAAAAATATGAAGAAAAAAAATAACATGAAAATAAAATAAAAATATAAGAATGAAATAAAAATATAAAAATAATTTAAATTTTAAAAGTAAATATAAAAATATAAAACAGAATAGAAATTTAAAAAAATGTCAAAAAATATAAACCTGTACTGAAAAAAATATTTTTTAAAAAGTGTTACGGGATATAATAATATGTTACAAATATAATTAACATTTGATAAAATATTAAATAAAATGTTAGAACATTTATTAAAATGTTAAAACATTTAGTAAAATATTTAAACATTACATAAAATTTACGTTAGTGTATCGTATGATACATCAAATTCGGCTAATGATCAGAAAAATGTTTTTTTTATTTATTGTTTGATATTTTTGGTCAAATTCAGTGTGTCACGCACTAGTGCTAATAGAATTTGTTTTACAAGAGTTGTGTGACAAATTCACAACAAATTCTATTAGCAATAATAGAAAAGATCTTGAACCGAACAATGAAACCAAACTCATCATTTAAAGAAACATTAAAACATTTAATAAAATAATTAAACATTAACTTTAATCTTAAAACGAAAAAAAAAAAAAATAAATTATTATAAAAATAATAAAATAAATAAAAAAAAACCTTAAA
Source organism: Muscina levida (assembly GCA_964034835.1). Classification (NCBI taxonomy): domain Eukaryota; kingdom Metazoa; phylum Arthropoda; class Insecta; order Diptera; family Muscidae; genus Muscina; species Muscina levida. The sequence continues at coordinate 16,134,647 of OZ035880.1, read as the reverse complement.
AAAATTATACAGAAATATAAAAATAAAACAAAAATATTAAAAAATTTAAAACATTAAAATTTTTATTTATATTAATGTATGAAAAATGAGAGGTAATAAAAATAAATTGATTGATATAATATAATAAAAAAAGGTCGAATAAAAAATAAAAACAAAAGGTAATAAAAATAATTAGCAGAAGAATAAGAAGAAAACAAATAGTTTATATATGTAAAAAATAATAAATAAAGATTAATTCATTAAAAATAATATAAAATATATAATAAAATTTTAAAAAATTAAAAATATAATAAATACAAAAATAATGAATAAAAAAGTAATATATAAATTTTTTTAGAAAACTATATTATAAAATAAATATTAAAAAAAGGAAATAAATATAAAAAAATAATGGAAATAAATATAAAAAAATAATGGAAATAAATATTAAAAAAAATGGAAATTCATATTAAAAAAATGGAAATAAATCTTAAAAAAATTAAATGGAATCAAATATTTAATAAAAATTAAAGGAAAATAATAATTTAATAAACATTTAATTACATAAATATTTTATAAAAAAAACCGTAGTAAATATTTAATAAAATAAAAAATTATTTATTTTCACATAATGAAATAAAAAATTTAAAAAAAATAATATAAATAAAATATAAGAATAACAAATAATATTAATAAAAATAAAATAATTAATACAACACATATTAATAAAAAATAATATAAAATATAAATTTAATTACAAAAAACTACTATAATTAATAAATTTGATTCCAAAAAATAATAAAAAATTTAATTACAAAAAATATTATAAATAATAAATTTGATTACAGAAAAATAATATAAATAATAAATTTATTTACAAAAAATTATATAAATAATAAATTTAACTGCATAAAAATAATATAAATACTCAATTTAATTACAAAAAATAATATAAAATATAAATTTAGTTACAAAAAAATAATATAAATAATAAATTTAATTACAAAAAAAATATAAATAACAAATGTAATTACAAAAAAAAATAATAACTTTAATTACAAACAAAAAATAAATTTAATAACAAAAAAACTTTAAATTTAGTTACAAAAATAAAATAATTAATTAAAAAAATAAGAAAATTAACTACAACAAAAAAAATTTTAAATAATTTAAAATTTAAAAAATAATTTAAAATTTAAAAAATAATTTAAAATTTAAAAAATAATTTAAATTTAAAAAATAATTTAAAATTTAAAAAATAATTTAAAATTTAACAAATAATTTAAAATTTAACAAATAATTAAAAAATATAAAAAAATGAAATATTAAAATAAAATATTTAAAAGAATAAAATATTTAAAAGAATTAAATATTTAAAAAATAAATTGAATGTGTTTTCATCGTTCTGTTCAAAATCTATTCAATTATTGCTATTGTCAACATAATCCATTTCACACAACTCTTGTAACACAAATTCTATTACCAATAATAGAATAGATCTTGAACCGAACGATGAAACCACATTCATTATTTACACATATAGATCAACGATACAAAACAATAATTTAAAATATTAAAAAAAAAAATATATTAAAACATTAAAAAAAAATAATTTAAAATATCAGAAAGAAGCATACAAATTTCAGGTTGAGGTTTAATATTTTTAATATTTTTTAAATATTCGAATCAAACTTTTTAAAAAATGTGCTACTCAATTTTCACTTCATTTACATTGAAACTAAAGCAAGTTTAATGCAAAAAAATCTAATTTTTTAAAATCGTTTTTTTTTACTCATGCCCCACTGTGCCGGTCTTACCATTGAAAGGCTTCCTTCCTTCCTGAGCGCACAAAAAATATATTCAAAATAAAATAAAAGGCAAAAAAAGCACAAAGGAAATATATTATGATTATTTGATGCATTTTGTGTGTGAGTGCAGCAGTTTTGTGAATTTATAAGGCTTTTCTAGACCTCCGCCCTTCTCTTTGGGCGAAAACCTAAAAGAAACCTGAAAGAAGGAGTCGTTTTTTTTTCTTCTTCTCTCTATTCAATGCGAAAGGCAAAAGGAACTTCCTACTCAATTTACATGACATGACAAAGACACCACAACTAAGAGAGAAAAAAAAAAGTAACGCTCGAAATAACCATGATGAGAATGACAGTTGGATTGTTGGATGGTTAGTTACAATATCTACGGAGGAGTGTGTAGGAAGGACTCAGGTGGGGAGGGGGACTTGTCATATCGAATTTTGTGTATAAACGAGATTTACACCAAATGTGAGTCTATAAATTAAAAAAAAAACCAACAACAAATGACAAAATATATATAATCACCATAAAATTTAACAGTAACAGCGACTACAAAAATAAATAACTTAACGTACATATGTGTTTCCTCAACTGGAGTAGGTAGATAGAATCGTTAACCATCATAACGATACCAATATAAAAACCATGCAACCAACCAATCCAACTTCACCTCAAATCAACTCTCAACCAGATGTGGGTTGTTGTTGTTGTGGTTGTGCAGGAAGAAAATAATTCTTTGTGATTGCGCCCAGGGAAGGATGTTGCTGCAAATTAAACTTAAAGTTGGTGATATTGACATCGTAAAACTCGTAGAAATGTTAAATAAAATCAGTGGGCTGTTTTAATTTGTTAACAGCAGAAATATGAACTTCTTGTCTTTGTCTTCAAGGCATTCTCTGTCTTGTAGGCTGCCAACTCCTACTCCTACTTACTTCATTAAGAACCGCCGACATGATTTGTTTATTAAATCTGACAATGAAAGGGTGTGTTTTGCGTGAACTTTCTTCCCAAGAAATGTAATCAGGAAGAGAAGCCGTGACGTGACGGCAGCTTAGCCAGATAGGTTGCATGATCATTTTGTCGTCATTTTCAAGCTTCAAAGTGAATCACATAAAAAAGAGAGTGACTGTCTCAGTGAAAAATGTAGGTGGGTGACAAATTGAAGCTGTGCACCGTCGTCGCCGCTGATGTTCATCGGGTTAGTTGCGGCAAGATTATTATCACCGTAATTTGTTATAACGATTTCCTTATGGCTGTTAAAATGACAGCAATACGGCACTTTACACAAAGTGGTGGCTGTATTAACTCAAGAGAAAAATTTATTTTTTCCTTGTTTTTTTTTAGTGAGTTACTTGGCGAACTTACAATGCAACAAAAAAAAAAACAAACAGATTTTTAGTTTATAAGAGATTCTCATACCAGTTTTAATTTTATTGTTAGTTTGCATATGTCCAGCATGGTCGTACAGCCATCAAAATGATTTTTTCATAGAGTTCTCTTGAAAAGAAGGATAAAAAAATGCCATGTTGATATTAAAAATGCGTAGCTGAAAATTATTTAATAAAAAAATAGAGAAAAAATATATATTAAAAAGAGAGAACAATTAATAATAAAAAAAAGAGACAACAATAAATAAATTAAAAAAAAAAAAAAAACAGAAAATAAATAATACAAAATTGAGAAATATAAAAAAAAATAGAAAATAATTAATAAAAAATAAAAATTAGAGACATATTAAAAATAGAAAAAAATTATTAATTTAGAAAAAATAAAGATAAATAAATAATCATAAAATAGAAAAAAAATAATAATAAAAAATACAGAAAATTAAATAATAATACAAAATAGGGAAAATTATATCTTAAAAAATAGAGAAAATTAAATAATAATAATATAGATATAATAAAATAGAAAGCAATAAATAGTAACAAAATTAAAAATAGAGAAAATAAAATAATAATTAATAAAGAGTAAGTAAATAAACAAAAAATAAATGATATGTAGAAAGTAAATAATGTATAGAAAGTAAATAATATATAGTAAATCAATAACTAATAGAAAATAAATAATAATAATAATAATAAATAGAAAATAAATAATAATAATAATAAATAGAAAATAAATAATAATAATAAATAGAAAATAATCAATAAATAAATAAATAGAAAAAAAAAATAAATAAACAGAAAATAATCAATAAATAAATAAATTGAAAATAATCAATAAATAGAAAAAAAAATTAAAAATAGCAAATAATGCAAAATTAAAAGTTTATAAAATAAAATTTAAAGATTTATAAAATAAAATGAAAATATGTGTATTTGTGTTTTTGTTAGTCGATCTTACATTACATTATATTAATTTACGTTAAGTGTATCGAAGTGATACAACAAATTCGGCTCAAGATCAGAAAAGTGTTCTATTATTTATTGTTTGATATTTTTGGTCAAATTCAGTGTGTCACGCACTAGGATGACGCGTTTCGAACTCCATGACGAGTTCATCTTCAGACCCCTTTGTGACTAACTGATGCACAATGGTACATCATCAGCTGTATATATATCTACAATTATGCCAAACATATGCATGTGAAGTAGATATCAGCCGAAAATGTCCAGCATAGTTATGAATTTGACCATTCACAATCAAACATGAGAATGGAGGATATTTTATCCCCACGATTCCCTTTTTACCTCACAAAGCTCAAGCTTTACCATGGCTTTTCACCACAAAACTCAAGCTTTTCTTACAAGGTTTGTTGTTAAACTAAGCTTACTATTGTTACTGAGCATATACAGTGTTTGCTCACTACTAACTACTAAGCATATATAGTTTGTTAGGCCGTGCCGTGCCAGTGTATGTAATGTAAGATCGACTAACAAAAACACAAATACACATACACTGGCACGGCACGGCCTAACAAACTATATATGCTTAGTAGTTAGTAGTGAGCAAACACTGTATATGCTCAGTAACAATAGTAAGCTTAGTTTAACAACAAACCTTGTAAGAAAAGGGAAAAGGGAATCGTGGGGATAAAATATCCTCCATTCTCATGTTTGATTGTGAATGGTCAAATTCATAACTATGCTGGACATTTTCGGCTGATATCTACTTCACATGCATATGTTTGGCATAATTGTAGATATATATACAGCTGATGATGTACCATTGTGCATCAGTTAGTCACAAAGGGGTCTGAAGATGAACTCGTCATGGAGTTCGAAACGCGTCATCCTAGTGCGTGACACACTGAATTTGACCAAAAATATCAAACAATAAATAATAGAACACTTTTCTGATCTTGAGCCGAATTTGTTGTATCACTTCGATACACTTAACGTAAATTAATATAAAATGAAAATATTTATAAAATAAAATTAAAAATAATTTTGTTATTAAATAAAATTAAAAATTATTTTATTATAAAATAAAATTAAAAGATTTTTAAAATAAGACTAAAAATTAAAAATGTAAAAAATAATATTAAAAATTAAAAGTTTTATAAAGTAAAAATAAATAGTTAAAAGATTTTTCAAATAAAATTAAAAATTAAAAGATTTATAAAATAAAATTAAAATATTTATAAAAAAAGTTAAAAATTGTATAAAATAAAATTTAAAATTAAAAGATTTATAAAATAAAATTAAAAGATTTATAAAAAAAAATTACAAGTTTTATAAAAAAATTTAAAAGATTTATAAAAAAAATTAAAAGATTTATAAAATAAATTAAAAGCTTATAATCTAAAATTAGGATTTATAAATTGAATGAAAAATTAAAATATTTATAAAATAAAATTATAATTTATTTTATTATAAAATAGAATTTAAAATTAAAAATTATTTTTTTTATAAAATAAAAATAATAAAAATTAAAAGATTTATAAAATAATATTAAAAATTAAAAGATATATAAAATAAAATTAAAAATTAAAAGATATATAAAATAAAATTAAAAGATTTATAAAATAAAATTAAAAATTAGAAGATATATAAAATAAAGTTAAAAATTAAAATATTTATAAAATAAAATTAAAAATTAAAAGATTTTTTTAAAAAAATTAAAAGATTTATTAAATAAAATTAAAAATTAAAAGATTTATTAAATAAATTAAATTAAAGGATTTATAAATAAAATAATAATAATAATTAAATTAAAAGATTTGCAAAATAAAATTTAAAATTATTAAAAAAAATTTAAGATTTATAAATTAATAAAAAATTAAATTAATAATAATATTAATGAAAAAATTATTAAAAAAAAATTAGTAAAAATTAATTTAATAATAATATTAATGGAAAAATTATTTTAAAAAAATTGTAAAAAAAATAAATTAATAATAATATTAATGAAAGAATTATTAGAAAAAAAAAATTAAATTAATAATAATATTAATGAAAGAATTATTAGAAAAAAAAATTAAATTAATAATAATATTAATGAAAGAATTATTATAAAAAAAAAATTATAAAAAATTAATAAAAAAAATAATATAAATATTAATAAAAAAATTAATAAAAAAAGTAATAAAAAAATTAATAAAAAAATTAATAACAAAATTAATAATAAAATTAATAACAAAATTAATAAGAAAATTAATAAAAAATTAATAAAAAAATTTATAAAAAATTAATTACAAAATTAATAAAAAAAAAAAAATTGTAAAAAGTACATTAATAATGAAATTAGTAAAAAGTACATTAATTAATAATAAAATTAAGAAAAAAAACTAATAAAAAAATAAAATTGTATAAACAATTAATAAAAAAAACTAATAAAAAAATTTATAAAAAATAAATAAAAAAAATTAATAAAAAAAATTATTTTAAAACAATTAAAAAAATTAAAAGATCAATAAAAAAAGTAATAAAAAAATTTAAAAAGTAAAATAAAAAATTAATAAAAAAATTAATTATTAAAAATAAAAAATGTAATAAGAAAATTGGAAAGTAATAAAAAAAAATTAAAAAGAATAACAAAATAATACAAAAAATTAAAAAAGAATAACAACAAAATAATACAAAAAAATAATACAAAAAAATAATACAAAAAAATAATACAAAAAAATAATACAAAAAAATAATACAAAAAAATAATACAAAAAAATAATACAAAAAAATAATACAAAAAAATAATACAAAAAAATAATACAAAAAAATAATACAAAAAAATAATACAAAAAAATAATACAAAAAAATAATACAAAAAATAATACAAAAAAAAATAATACAAAAAAAAATAATACAAAAAAAAATAATAAAATAATAACAACAAAATAAAACAAAAAAATAATAAAATAATAACAACAAAATAAAACAAAAAAATAATAAAATAATAACAACAAAATAAAACAAAAAAATAATAAAATAATAACAACAAAATAAAACAAAAAAATAATAAAATAATAACAAAAAAATAAAACAAAAAAATAATAAAATAATAACAAAAAAATAATAAAATAATACAAAAAAAAAAAAAATAATAAAAAAATACAAAAAAAAAATAATACAAAAAAAAAATAATACAAAAAAAAAATAATACAAAAAAAAAATAATACAAAAAAAAAATAATACAAAAAAAAAATAATACAAAAAAAAAATAATACAAAAAAAAAATAATACAAAAAAAAAATAATACAAAAAAAAAATAATACAAAAAAAAAATAATACAAAAAAAAAATAATACAAAAAAAAAATAATACAAAAAAAAAATAATACAAAAAAAAAATAATACAAAAAAAAAATAATACAAAAAAAAAATAATACAAAAAAAAAATAATACAAAAAAAAAATAATACAAAAAAAAAATAATACAAAAAAAAAAAATAATAAAAAAATACAAAAAAAAAAAAATAATAAAAAAATACAAAAAAAAAAAATAAAAAAATACAAAAAAAAAAATAAAAAAATACAAAAAAATAATAAAAAAAAATACAAAAAAATAATAAAAAAAACCAAAAAAAAATACAAAAAAAATAATAAAAAAATACAAGAAAAATAATAAAAAAATACAAAAAAAAATAATAAAAAATACAAAAAAATAATAATAAAAAAATACAACAAAAATAATAAAAAAAAATAATAAGCCACTGCAATGCTAGATGCAAATTAGATAAAAACTGATATACAGTATTATTGGTCGTTAAAATTTGCGTTTTTCTCTTTATAATACTTTATTTAGAGTTGTCGGCTCCATATCTTGAATATTGTTTGACGATTCTAAATTATTGTTTACAAAAGTCAGCTGTTGGAGTTAGCAAAAAAACCTAAACTATTTAGATTTCAACCGATCTTACTCATCTTAGGATTTAACCATCGCATAGATGATAGAAGTTTGCATACCAAATTTCAGTTCGGTAGCTCTTAAACTTCGGCTGTAATAAGGGAACAGGACACAAAAAAAAAAAGCTTTCATTAATGTCTATCAGGGGAGGCAGGTTTTGATTTTAGAACTATAGTTTTTTGGGGGAATTTTTATTAAAAATTTTTGTACATTATGTTTTTGCTATACGCGATTTGACAAAAACAACTAACAACTACCTACCCTAGTGCTGATATTATTAAAAAGTATTACCTTTTTACCGATTTTGCTCTGTTTTCAAACCGAATTGTGTTCCAGAACATGGCTATTAAACAAACTATCATTACGGTTTGCAGAACATGTTTTATTTGTATATATTTTTTCTATGTTTTATGCAATTGTTTTATACTTTGTATGAAATATAAATGTATTTTCTATTTTTGTTTTATGCGCAACTGCATATGCGCTTGCTCACATGTCTTTAACGAGAGAGAGAGAGAGAGAGAGAAAGAAAAATGAACACATTATTGCTGGCATGACAACACACTTACTGTACGCCACACGTATGAGACATCATTAAATTTTACATGCACATTTATCATTTTCTATTAAATTTGCACATCTTTTAAACCAAAAAATGTTTTAAAATACAAAAAACAACAAACTCTGTGGGAATGTCAATGCTGACATGGCAACAACCCTAAGATACTATAAAACAAATGAAAAACCCGAGGGGACTATATTTATTGTAAAAAAAATATAAGGGTAGGTCAGGCATTAATTCTATGTCTATATATACATTCCAATGCAGTCTGTCACTTAGAGATATTTACACTTCAGTTTTTCACTTTTATACACTTTGATACTTTGAATCTCATGAAATCAATGTTAAATCTGCATAATTTGCAAAGAAATCACAAACAATTTGTTAAGTCATTCCCACAACATTCTCTGTTGTTTGTTTGTGTTTTTTTGGCCACAGGGTTCGATATCACTACGTGTTCTTCTCAAAAACCAATGTAAGCCAATAAAACAGATAAGGAGAATCTTTATCATCATCAAAGTAATCGCAAACAAAATCTTTCCATATCGCTGCAATCTCGCAGTACTTGAACACGCAATAGCCGGGCCAGCCAGCCAGTTTGTAGAATACGCTCATTTTTGTTTTTTTTTTTGCTGTTTTTGCGTACAAGTAAAAATAAACGTGAGCAAAGTGTGTATTACCTCTGGTGTTGATCCCCTGCCGCTCGCATTGCCAAGCAGTTGATTGTGATTAAATATGCCCTGAAGTTAGATTCCACTTCATGTAGTACTACATCATGGTAGTCGTCGTCATCATCATCTCGTGTATTTCTTATTGCTCTACACCAGAGAAAGATGTGAAAAACATCGAAGTGAAAGTCCAAAAATAATTTTAAGAAAACCATTTATTATTTTGACTTAATCAATACAAAAAATAAAACTCTTTTGAACGAACTTTTTTTTTGTCAGCATATCGTCACTGTATGTAAAGTACGACGTATAAATGTTTAAATGACATTTGATTTTATGGTGCAAAATAAAAAAAGTCTCTAAGTTTGTTTACGTTGCTAAATAAATAGTACGAGTAAATACTGTAAATAGATCTAAAAACAGATCTGTAAAGATCAAGTGCCAATGTCTGAGAGGGTCAAGATCAACGACCGACTGGTGTATTGCATTTAGGAAAACGATGCCGATCGACGTAAGATCAAATACAGATCTTTTGCGTTAGAATAATTTTTTTTTATCTGATCGCCCACTTTAGAAATCGAGTAATAATATCGCTAAACCAACGCGATCGTGCCCAAATCATATATTTTGTAAAGCTATAACTGGATAAAGTTTGGGAGAAAAAAATTGGAAGTCCATACTTGCAAATTATATATTTTTTAATATTTTAAAAAGGTTCTTTTAGTTTATAATATTTAATATAATAAATATTTTTAATATTTTTAATATTTTTAATAATTTATAATATTTTTAATATTTTATAATATTTTTAATATTTTTGAATATTTTGTATAATTTTGAATATTTTTAATATTTTCGACATTTTTAATATTTTTTAATATTTTTTAATATTTTTAATGTTTTTCATATTTTATTTTTTTCATATTTTATTTTTTTTCATATTTTTAATATTTTTATTTTTTTTAATATTTGTAATATTTTTAATAATTTTTAATATTTTTAATTAATATTTTTGAATATTTTGTATAATTTTGTATAATTTTGAATATTTTTAATATTTTCAATATTTTCAATATTTTTAATATTTTTTAATATTTTTTAATATTTGTTCTTGATTTTGTTTTTTCTTGATCTTTAATGAATTATGATATTGTCATATTTTTAATATTTTTCATATTTTTTAATATTTTTAATATATTTAATTTTTTTAATAATTTTAATATTTTTGATATATTTATATTTTTGATTGTTGACCTCTTAATTATAATATTGGGCTTTTAGTTCGGCAATTTTTATGTTGCTCTTTTTTTACATTTATTTATTTTCGATATTTCGACTAACATCGTTAGTCATCATCAGGGTTATAAAAATAATACAATAATACAATAATACAATAATACAATAATACAATAATACAATAATACAATAATACAATAATACAATAATACAATAATACAATAATACTGTCCTGAGTCAGCTTCTGTAAACTACTACGATATATTTACTATTTTTAATAATTTCAATATTTTTAATATTTTTAATATATTTAATATTTGTAATATTTTTAACATTATTAACATTTTTAATATTTTTAATATTTTTAATATTTCTAATATTTTTAATATTTTTACATTTTTAATATTTTAAATATTTTAAATACTTCTAATATTTTTAATATTGTTAATATCTTGAATATTTTGAATATTTTTAATATTAAAAATATTTTTAATATTTTTAGTATTTTTAATATTTTTAATATTTTTAATATTTTTAATAATTTTAATATTTTTTGATATTTTTTAATATATTTAATATTTTTAACATTTTTAATATTTTTATTTTTTTTTAATATTTCTAATATTTTTAATATTTTTAGTATAATTAATGTTTTTAATATTTTTAGTATTTTTAGTATTTTTAGTATTTTTAATATTTTTGATATATTTAATATTTTTAATATTTGTAATATTTTTAATATAAATAAAATTTTTGATATTATTGAACTTTTTAAAATTTTTTAATTTTTTTAATATCTTTAATATTTTTTATATTATTGATATTTTTAATATTTTTAATATTTTTAATATTTTTTAATATTTTTTATATTTTTAATATTGTTAATATTTTATTTATAAAATATTAAAATAAAAATAAAATAGTTTTATAACCATTTTGACAAATGATGAAATGTATCTGAGCTTCTTCTTAGCCAAAGATCATTATCTTAGTAGTTTTATTCTAGAATGTGCTCAACATTTCATATCATTCGCATCTCGTATTAGATATTATTTTCATTGCAACGAAAAACCGTTGCGTTTTTACTAAAAATAAATCGCACAAATATCTCGATTGCAAATACTTAATATCTGAAGAAGAATAAAGAATATCTTCAATCATGATAATTATGGCTGGTTATGAAAGTTCATAATACATATATCATCAGGCAGTCAAGCGTTTAATTAATTCATTTATGAATAAGGCAAACTTACACGGACGGACAGACAGAGAGACAGACAAAGAACCACCAGACAGAGGCCCAAGAAGACACGACAACGATCACTTTATAACTTATTCATTCATATACAAGAAAACACCAACAACAACAACAGAAAAAAAGTCGGCTTCTTCTCCAACAGCCGGCTGATTAAACTTTTGGTTCTTTTGTTTGTGCAAAAAAATATTTTTGAATTAATTGAAGTTATTATTAATGCTTATGGATGGTTAGGAATAATAAAGAAGAATAAACTATATCGAATTAAGACAAAAGAAAACTGTTATTAATACAATATCAGACGAAAACTCCCTTCTCCTACTCCCCCCGTTGCAATAAAGCCTCAATAGAACAACGAACCTGTAGTAACTACTCTACTCCACACACACACACACCACCGCCATTACCAGGAAGTGAGTGAGTGGCTGACTGAGTGACTGTAGGTTCACATTCCTCTTCTTCTAGTTCAATAACCGGCCAAATTATATATATACAAGATGCCCATATATAAAACATACACGTATATAAATAAATGGATTTAAACAACAACAAAAACCCACTATGGGCTGGCCATGTAAAAGAATACATATTGTTGTTGGCCATTTTGCCGCTTGCAATTTGATGAAATTGTTGCGAAGTGCACGAGCCAACAATTTCAATTTATTTTCATTCATTCCCAGTGATTAACATGCGATCTTTTACTCGTTTATGGATTTTAAATTGAATGCAAATGCATGTACGGCGATCATGTATTGTGTCTGCCTCATTTTTCTCTCCTCTCCCTCCTCTCTTCTTTTTATTTTTATTTGATCATGATCATGATAATGGTAATGAAGTTCTGTGACTGTCAAGAAATCCTTAAACTTTTACAATTGTTATTGCAACAAAGGTGTTCGTTCCATAGGGAGAGTGATGAGACACAGGACGTGGTATGAGATTTATTATAGATTACATGAGAATACAAAATAATTGTTTAAGGTGCTGTGTGTTGTGCTGCGGTGGCGTTGATTGAATTATTTTTCATTATCTATTATTTATGCAAAACTTGTAAGTAATCATAGGAGTGGGGGAGGGAGGCATTGTCAGTTGGTGGGTTTGCTGCTGCTGTATTGTTATACTAAAGTAAATCAAATTAAAATTCATAGCACATCTTTTGTGTTATATGATGAAGAAGCTAAAAATGGTTGAGAATTAAGATCATTAATAAATAATAAAAGAATGGCTTCAAAATTATGGTGAAGCTATGATAAAAATCAGAAAATATTTTATTAATGGCGCTGGGCTGTTAGTGGTCATAAATGAAAATGGCCTTTATTATATTGCACATTTTTGCAATAAAAGAAAGAAAGAGTTTTAGATGTTGATGAACCCCAATTAATTATATTGAAGAATTTAAGGAAGCAGATTTTAAAACTTGCCGATTGTTATAGCGTAAAACAATAACAAATATTAAAATAATATTAATAAAAAATAATTCTAATATAAAAATAATATTTATTAAATAATAATATAGATATAAATATAATATTAATAAATATATAAAATATAATATAATAATAATATTGGCCATAGGGCTTTTAATTACAAGATTACATAAATGAAAAATAAAAAAAATAATATATTAACATAAAACTAATAAAATAATATTATCGTAAAAATAATAAAATAATGTTAATAATGAAATAATAGTAAAAAAATAACAATAAATAAAAAAAAATAATATTAATACAAAATAATTATAAGAATAAATAAAATAAAATAATATTAAAAAATAGTAAAAAAATATATAAAATTGTATTAATAAAAAATAGTGATACAAAAATAATATTTTAATAAAAAATACAAAAATACAAATACAAAAAAATAAAAAAAATAATAATAATAAAAAAATTATAAAAAAAATAGAAAAAAATACAAAAAATAAAAATAATAAAAAAATAATATTAATAAAAAAAAATTAATAAAGAAATATAATAATATTAATACAAAATAAAATATTAATAAAAAATAAAATATTAATAAAAAAATAAAATAATATTAATGATAAAAATAAGATAAAATATTAATACACAAATAAAATAATTTAAAAAAAATAATATTAAGGAAAGAAAAATGAAGTGATTTTAATTTAAAAAAAAATAGTAAAAAATACATAAAGTTGTATTAATAAAAAAAAATAAAATTATTCTAATAAAAAATAAAATAATATTAATAAAAAAAATAAAATAATGTAAATAAAAAAAATAAAATAATATTAATAAAAATAAAATAATTTTAATAAAAAAATAAAATAATATTAATAAAAAAATAAAATAATATTAATAAAAAAAAAAATAAAAAATTATGATATTGTCATAGTTCGGTTTAAGATAATTTCTTTTGGCGTTTATTTATTATTACCAATACGTTTTTGCTTAAGAGTTGTGAAATGTATTATGTGAACTACAATTCTGTGTACCAACTGCACTGTTTGTCATTTCTTTGATTAGTTTATTGTTGATCTGTTGTAAATTAGCCAGATTTAATAAATTATAATAAAAAAAGTAAAAAATTATAAAAAATTATAGTAAAAAAGTAAAAAAATTATAATAAAAAAGTAAAAAAAATTATAATAAAAGAGTAAAAAATTATAACAAAAAATGTTGAAAAATAAAAAATTTTATAAAAAAATTTAAAAAAAAATATAATAAAGTACAAAAATAAAAAAAAATAATAAAGTACAAAAACAAAAAAAAATAATAAAGTAAAAAAATAAAAAAAAAATAATAAAGTACAAAAATAAAAAAAAAAAATAATAAAGTACAAAAATAAAAAAAAATAAAGTAAAAAGATATAATAACAAAGTAAAAAAAATATAATAAAGTAAAAAAATAAAAAAAAAATATAATAAAGTAAAAAAATAAAAAAAAAATATAATAAAGTAAAAAAATAAAAAAAAAATATAATAAAGTAAAAAAATAAAAAAAAAATATAATAAAGTAAAAAAATAAAAAAAAAATATAATAAAGTAAAAAATTAAAAAAAAAATATAATAACAAAGTAAAAAAATAAAAAAAAAATATAATAACAAAGTAAAAAAATAAAAAAAAAATATAATAACAAAGTAAAAAAATAAAAAAAAAATATAATAACAAAGTAAAAAAATAAAAAAAAAATATAATAACAAAGTAAAAAAATAAAAAAAAAATATAATAACAAAGTAAAAAAATAAAAAAAAATATAATAACAAAGTAAAAAAATAAAAAAAAAAATATAATAACAAAGTAAAAAAATAAAAAAAAAATATAATAACAAAGTAAAAAAATAAAAAAAAAATATAATAACAAAGTAAAAAAATAAAAAAAAAATATAATAAAGTAAAAAAAATAAAAAAAATATAATAACAAAGTAAAAAAATAAATAAATATTTAATAACAAAGTAAAAAAATAAAAAAAAAAATATAATAACAAAATAAAAAAATAAAAAAAAAATATAAAATAAAAAAAAAAATATAAAATAAAAAAAAAAAATATAAAATAAAAAAAAAAAATATAAAATAAAAAAAAAAAATATAAAATAAAAAAAAAAAATATAAAATAAAAAAAAATATAAAATAAAAAAAAAATATAAAATAAAAAAACAATATACAGTACGAGCTCGATTTTCGCAACTACCGATTATAGCAACACCCCGATTTGCGCAACAGCTTTTTTTTTACAAATGAGTCTTGTATGTTATAATTATAATTATAATAATTATGTTATAATTATATGTTTTTTTATTTGCATGCAATGTTCCGCCATTGTTCAATGTGAGTGAGCAAATGACTGTTATAGTACAGTTTTTTTTAGTGACGTGAGTCATTTTGCACAAAGTAAAATAACGATTTTCAATAGAGGTTCGGTAAGCGCAACAATCTCGGTAACTGCAACCGGCTTGGGCTGCTATCGGATGCGAAAATCGAGCTCGTACTGTAATAACAAAGTAAACAAATAAAAAAAATATATTAACAAAGTAAAAAATATAATAAAATAACAAAATAAAAAATATAATAAAATAACAAAGTAAAAAATATAATAAAATAACAAAGTAAAAAATATAATAAAAATATTAAAAAAAAAAAATTTAAAAGTAACAAAATAAAAAATATAATAGAAATATCAAAAAAAAAAATTTAAAAGTTACAAAATAAAAAAGTTAAAAAACAAATTTTTTTTATATAAAATATGTAAAAAATATATACACATTTTTAATAATTAAGGTAAAAAATATATAAACATTTTTAATAAAATAGTAAAAATATATAAATTATAACAAAAAAGTTGAACATGATAATTACAATAAAATATTTACAAATTAAATAAATAATAATGAAATTATAAAACAAAAATAAAGAAATTAAACAACAATGAATAATAATATAAAAACAAATTAAAACAAAATAAATAAATAATAAAACAAAATAAAACAAAATAAAACAAAATAAAACAAAATAAAACAAAATAAAACAAAATAAAACAAAATAAAACAAAATAAAACAAAATAAAACAAAATAAAACAAAATAAAGCAAAATAAAACAAAAAAAAACAAAATAAATAAATAATAAAACAATGAAATTATGAAAAAACTAATAAATAAAATACTTATTTTATATACTTGTAATCATTGTACATATGGGTAATTCTTTTTTTACTTTTTTTATTTTTTTTTTTTTTACTTTTTTTTACTTTTTTTTTTTTACTTTTTTTTACTTTTTTTACTTTTTTTTACTTTTTTTTTTTTTACTTTTTTTTTTTTTACTTTTTTTTACTTTTTTTTTTACTTTTTTTTTACTTTTTTTTTTACTTTTTTTTTATCTTATTGTGAAATACTTAAGAAACTCTATATTTAGTAACAGAGACGAAATCCTCTGAACTGATGGACCTAAAATATTAGAAAATAAAGAGGGTGACGTTACGTGACAAAAATAGAAGTAATTTTTTCTTTCACAAAAATACATACCAGAGCGAATTGACTCTGGACTTTTTTTTTTGGTGGCATTTTCTAATTTCTTTTTACAAAATTTTTTGTAAAACGTGACGTGATAAATTTCCTTATTGATAATATATGACAAAATTATTTAAATAAAAATAAAATTTTCATTAGCGAAATCAAGGAATATTATAAAGTTTATATACAAAAAATTGTTGATCACGAATGTTACATTAGATCGTCAATAAAATAAAATCAAAATTTTGCAGCAAACTGATCATTTTTACTATTATTGGAGTTATTAACTGTTGTAACAAGTATTTTATGATAAAAGAGCACTTCCATCATCTGTAAATATGTTATAAGAAATTTAAAGAGGTGACCAGATCGTCAATGCAATTTTGCAGTCCGTTTTATCATAAATGAATATATATAATTAAAGT
Source organism: Muscina levida (assembly GCA_964034835.1). Taxonomy (NCBI): domain Eukaryota; kingdom Metazoa; phylum Arthropoda; class Insecta; order Diptera; family Muscidae; genus Muscina; species Muscina levida. The sequence goes on along the minus strand of OZ035880.1, from coordinate 16,117,459 downwards.
ATTCGTCATTTCTAACAAAAGAAAAAAAAAAGAAAATTACAACATTTTTTGTTTCGATCGCGGTGGATCTTTCTGTGGAAATACCCATATAATATATTTTTAATTTATACTTTTTTAAGTTTAGTTTTTTTTTTTATTTTTTGTAATGGCATTTTCGTCTAGGTCATTTGATGTCATAATTTACGATTTTAAATTCTAAATATTTGAAAATACTACAAAATATATTTTCTTCTCTTTTTAGGTAAGTTTGATCAATTAATTGCTAACTCTTGTCAAGATTACCAACTTCAAGTAAGTACATTTAAAAATATCTTACAGAAATGTAGTTATCTTTAAAAAGGTAGGGGAAGTATTATTTTGAATGATAAATAGAGAAAAAACTGATGTGTATCAGAAAATTTTAATGTTGTGAGTAAACAAACCTTAGTTCATTATTTTTAAGTGCAGCATCAATAAAAATAAATTGGACATACATACATATCATTTGGATTCTTAGCTGACAATTTGCATTTTCAAAAGAATGTAAAAGAGTAATGGCAGAAAAAAACCATTATTACAATCCGCCGGTGCCTTTTCCTATACAAAAGACAAATTATTAAATATTTTAGTATTTGCTGAAACTTTGTGCCCTTTTTTGTATCATTGATTACTGCAATGACGACGGGTACAGCAACATTCCACTTGGCAAATAATAGATATGAATATGAAATTAATACATTTAACTCTAAAAAATATTTCTATGTAACGACGGCGAAGTGTTTGTTCGTTGTGTATGTTGGTATTTGTTTTTTTTTTTTATTAATTTGTCAGCCAAATGAATTATGTGGTTCCAAAGACACTAAGCGACACATGCTAAATAAAATATAGACACGCGACGGCGCAGTGACACTTGTTTAGAGTACAAACAGCTTCAGCTTCGATGTCGTCTAAGTTGGAGATTTGGTTTAGTTGGTTTTTTCTGCAATGTTATTTTTTTCTATTTTTTTTTTTAGTAATTGTAATGACGCCAATTGTTGTAAAATGCTGTAAATACATGTATGAATGTGGTAAATTATACCCAAATGCAATTGTCACCGCCGCTCACTGCTCTGTGAAGTGTTTGAAATGCTCCAATTACAAACAGCACCACAAATCTTGCGAATTATATTTGTTTTTATTTTTTTAATGATAATATAATGTCTAATTGTTTGATAACTGGAAAATTTCTAAGATTTTATTGTATGAGTTATGTTTTGTGGAATACAATTAAAATTGTTTTTTTTTTTTTTTGCAACCTTAACAATGGTTTGCAAAGATTGTGAGTGTATAATACAGTAGAAGATGCAATATTGCAACTAATGTACATAAACGAGAGAGAAAGCGAGAGAGTAGAGGCTATTAAAATAATATAGGCGTTTAAGAAAGAAGAAGATATAGTTACTAAAAAAAATATTTAAAAAATAAAAACAAAAAAAAAAAAGAATAAAAAAAAAATAAGTAAAAAATAAAATAAAATAAAAAAATTAAATAAAAAATAAATTAAAAAAATAAATAAAAAAATAAATAAAATAAATAAAAATAATTAAATAAAAATAAATAAATAAAAATAAATAAATAAAAAAATAAATAAAAAAAAATAAAAATAGAAAAAGAATAAAAACAAAGAATAAAAAAAAAATAATAAATAAATAAAAAAATTAATAAAAAAAAAAATTAAAACTTAAATAAAAAAACAGTAAAGAAATAAATAAAAAAAATAAATAAATAAACAAATAAATAAATAAAAAAATAAATAAAAAAATAAAAATAAATAAAAAAAAAATAATAAAAAAAATAAATAAAAAAAAATAAATAAGAAAATAAATAAAAAAAGTAATAAAAAAAATAAATAAGAAAAAAAAAAATATTATAAAAAAATAAATATAAATCAAACAATTAGCTAAAAAAATAAATACAACAAATAACTAAAAAAATAAATTAAACAAATAACTAAAAAAAATAAATAAAAAAAATAAATAAATAAAAAATATTTTAAACTGTTTGTTTGTTAGTTTTAGTCGATCGTGTTTTTTATATTAAATTTACGTTAAGTGTATTGAATGATACATCAAATTCGGCTTACGATCAGAAAAGTGTTTTTTATTGTTTGATATTTTTGGTAAAATTCAGTGTGTCACGCACTAGGATGACGCTTTTCGAACTCCATGACGAATTCATCTTCAGACAAACCATATCAACATCTCACTGCAGTGAACCATCCACCGACCACATTATATGTGATTGCCCAGCGCTATACAGAAGGAGACTGGAAACCCTGGGGAAACCCTTCCTAAATGTTGCAGAGGAACTTGCATCGTTGGATATCGGAAGGATCAACAACTTTTGTAAAATTATTAACTGGACGGATTGGATCGAAACTCCGGATACCCAATCGACAACTGGCAACGCAATCAGGCAGCACACGCGCTGATAGCATAGGTTGAAGGGATGGCGTAAATGCCCAACGGGTGTCACAATGGGTCCATAAGGACCTAAGTGTTCTCCTCTAAGATGGAGATGCCCGCACACCAACCAACCAAAATAGTAAAAAAATAGTAAAAAAAAGTAGTAAAAAAAGTAGTAAAATAAATAGTAAAAAAAATAGTAAAAAAAATAGTAAAAAAAATAGTAAAAAAAATAAAAAAATAGTAAAAAAAAATAGTAAAAAAAATAGTAAAAATTATTTTTATTAGAATTTTATATGGGCCAAGATCGTCACTAAAATATTGTTTAACAATTTAGATTGATTATCATTTTTATTTATATTAGCTTAAATTCAATTCATATTTTAGAGGGGGCAACAATTTCTCCTGCATTTTCTGTACTAGATTCGTATTAATTATCTCTATATGGTAGTGGTCCGACTGTCTACTATTTTTTTTTTTTTTTTTTTTTGCTAACAAATAGTTTCTTTAATGTTACCCCGAACTGTTATTGTTTTATTACATGAGACTGAGCGAGCTATCAACCCACAAATGTTTGCTTCTTAGTATCCGTCGCTGCCATTATTTTGTTCTACATGTTGTGATTATATATTAGAACAAAATATATAATTTACCGCCCTCAACCCCCTCCCACTTGCAATGAATATTCTTAGTGCATTGTGCGAAATACGGCGGCAGCTAGCAAATAATTATATTAGTTTAACAATTACATACATAGGGTGAAGGTATTTATCAGTTAGCGGGGTAAACCCTCCGGTTTGTTATTTTAATTTTTTTAATTTTTTCCGAATTAAACCCCCCCCTCCCCCCCCCCCCCCAAATTATAAGACTGCAGATATTAGGGTAGCCAAAGTTTGAGCCCTATTGGAGTATCTTAACCCGTGCCGCTTTGGGCTTAAAGTTTTAAGCTCCTATAGCCAAGTTTTGGGGGCATACGTAAAGAACGACTAGTCCAATTTTGATGAAATTTCCTAAATTTAAGAATTAAAATTACTTTTATATATATAGAAGATTTAAAATTTTGATGTTGCAATTTTTAATAGATTATCGTTCAACGCTCGATCACAAAATGCTTGTCCGACCTTCTTAGCAGCGATTATATTATCTTTAAATCTATTTTTAAGTTCAAGTTGCCCTTGATTTTAAAACTCAAAATTCTACGATTAATTCTACACACAATCCTTTTTCACACCTTTCCTCATAACTTCCTGCCCTGAGAGAATACTACACCGCCATACATTAACATTTACCTCCTGCAGCTTTGCAATATCCTAAGCTTCCTTCACACAACACATGCATGAGTAGTGTACTCTGACACTTTGCATATAATTTCCGCCACCAATGAGTGGATGAGTGAGTGAGTGCATAAAACTGTCAAGGAACATTCGCCCTCCATCGATAATAGTCCATCCGCCCGCTCAGTAGTGATTGGAATTGGTTTCATTATTACACTTGGCGTCATCCGTCTGTCCTTCCGTCCGTCTGTGTGTGTGCCCGCCTGTCCTCTCATTCGTCGCCATTGTAATTAACAAAAGTTGGCAGCAAATGAAATTTATAACCGTTGGGTATTAACATTTAATGGCGTGTTATTAAATGGAATTTACATTGTTCAGTTACTCCTTTCTCGCACACTTGAGTGTAGCAGCAGGCAATGAGGCCGTCTCCCCTTTTTGACTTTGGTCGTTGAGACAATGAAGATGGCCCTTCTTGAGTTGAGTAAGTAGAGGCGATGGTGGGAAAACAGACGAGGCGTGGGTGTGGTGGCAATGGCTTTGAAGAAAAAGTGAAAATCTACACGTTCGCCGGTCATATTATCCCATTATGACATGACAATTCCCATATGCGCCGCTGCCCTGCCCGGGGGGTTATAATTTTGCATTCTTTTAGCTTTGACGTCGTTGGTGGAGATTTTTTCGCCCAGCCAGCCAGCCAGACATTATTGACACTCTTGACGAGTAGCAAAAGGCTTTAAGGGCTAACATTTCATACCTCATCCGCTACAACATCGCCGCCTGCTTAGACACCACCATAGCACTATGAGGCATGGTTGGGGGGTCGAGCTGCCAGCCGAGTAGTGAGTGGATGGATTTGTGAAAAATTTGCATACGACAGCAACCGGTAAAATGAATAAAGTGCATTTTTTCTGCATGACTATAACTTGAAATCGTTGTGTGGCTACTCGCTCGCGTCGCACTGATGAAAACCTCAACCTCAACAATTCCAATTCTTTGCACAATTGCAGAAAAAGGGTTGATTTGCAGCCAGATGGTTAATACAATCAAATGTATTTGCACACACAATTCGTGGTTGTTGTCGATGGTGTTTTTGTTGCTTTTTTTGGGCACATTTTGTTGGTACATTAATTATTACAAAAGAACAATTGCAATCCCTCCGACCGACCACGTACTATTGCTGCCCTGGCTGTTTGTTGGCAATAACTTTTGATGCTGAGAAGCCTTCACTCTTTTTTATTTCGCCCTTTCAAGTTTGGAAAACGAGCGTAAATAATTATGAAACGTGCAGATTTTTTTTTGGTCTGATTTCTCATACCAAATTACACGAATAAAAATCGCAAAATTGAACGTCAACTAGACCGCGATTGTCAAATAAATTTTAAGGGCTTAGCTGTAAATAATAAGTTTTGTTGATTATAAGCTATAAATCTTTTGTTGGAAACACCCAAAGAAAAATTAAATTAAAAAAGTAATATAATTATAAAACTTTAGCGTTGCAAAATTAAAAGATTTTTAAAAATGTAATTGAAAAAATTTATAATATTTTCAAATTTAAAATATTCAAAATAATAATTATATTTTAATTAAAATATTTTAATAATATTTTTAAATTGACATTTTAATAATAATTTTTTCATAATATTATAATCTAATGCATATTTAAAAAAAATTATAATTAAAAAATATTTTAATTAAAAAATATTATTAACAAACTAAATTTGAAATAATAATAAAAAAAATAATTGAAATTATAAAAAACAATAATTTAAAACAATAATAATAAAAAAAGTTAATATTAATATAAAAAAAATAATTTAAAATAATAATAATAAAAAAAAATAATTTAAAATAATAATAATAATAAAAAAAATAATAATAATAAAAAAAAATAATTTAAAATAATAATAATAAAAAAAATAATTTAAAATAATAATAATAAAAAAAAATAATTTAAAATAATAATAATAAAAAAAAAATAATTTAAAATAATAATAATAAAAAAAAAATAATTTAAAATAATAATAATAAAAAAAAAAATTATTTAAAATAATAATAATAAAAAAAAAAATAATTTAAAATAATAATAATAAAAAAAAATAATTTAAAATAATAATAATAAAAAAAAAATAATTTAAAATAATAATAATAAAAAAAAATAATTTTAAATAATAACAATAAAAAAAAATAATAATAAAAAAAAATAATTTAAAATAATAATAAATACAAATTATTTAAAATAATAACAAAAATAAAAAAAAAAATTAAAATAATAAGAAAAATAATTTAAAGTAACAATACTAAAAAAAAATTCTAGATCCATTTAAATAGTTTTATAGTTATTGTATCAAAACATAGGCGGCCATAAACTTTAAATCATCAATAGCTTTAAAACACAAAAAGTGTACTTGAGAACTTTTTTTTTTGCAAAAGTGTCCCGAAAGTCATATTCTATGCCGTGTAAAAAATCTTATGTCTGTTTGAAGTAGTTTTGTAGTTATTGTAAAAAAACTCAAACAGCCGTAAACTTTAAATCATAAATAACTCAGACACACAAAATTGGAGTTGGTCAATTTACGCAGTATACCGACGATATGTATATAACGTATAATGAAACAAAAAAATTAAGTTTAAATTGAACCGATTTTTTATTGATTTTTTCGGTTTTTTTTATTATAAAATAACTATCTTTAGGGAATATGTAAGTCATTATTAAAAACAACGAAGTTGGTTCTTGGTATTAGTACATTGTGGTTTTAAAACAGTTTTTGGAAAGCATTTTTTTATTCTTATTTATTATTTAACTATATTACACTATTTTATAAAGTTATTTTTTTATTCTTATTTATTATTTAACTATATTACACTATTTTTTAAATTTATTTTTTATATTTTTTATATTTTTTATATTTTTTTTTAATTAATTTTATTTTAGGTTTTTTTTTTATTATAATTTTATTTTATGTTTTTTTTTTATTAATTTTATATTATTTTTTTAATTTATATTATATTATTCTTTTAACTTAATTGTTATATATTTTTAAATTAATTTTATATATATATAAATATATATTTTTTTTATTATTTTTTAATTAATTTTATGTTCTTTTTTTAAAAGAATTTTTTATAATTTTTTAAAATTTTTTTTTTATTGTTTTCGTAATAAATTTTATATTAATTTTTATGTTTTTTAATTAATATTGTATTGTTTGTTTAATTAATTTTATATTATGTGTTGTAATTAATTTAAATTTTAAAATGAAAATTCATATTTTTATTTAATTTAAAAAAATTAATTTCATATTTTTAATTAATTTTAAAAAACACATTTCATATTATTAATTAATTTTGAAAATTAAATTTCATATTTTTAATAAAATATAAATATTAAATATTAACGGTCAAATTCAAACTATAATTGGTGCTGGACATTTTCAACTGATATCTACTTCGCAAGTTAAGTTTGACATAATTGTAGATTTATATACAGCTGATGATCTACCAATGTGCATCAGTTCGTCACAAAGGGGTCTGAAGATGAACTCGTCATGGAGTTCGAAACGCGTCACCCTAGTGCGTGACACACCGAATTTGACCAAAATATTAAAACAATAAAAAACACTTTTATGATCGTTAGCCGAACTTGATGTATCATTTGATACACTAACGTAAATTGTGATAATTTTAATAAATTTGAAAATTAATATTTATATTTTTAATTAATTTAAACAATTATTATGCATATTTTTAGACAATATTTTTGATTAATTTTTAAAAATAATATATATATTTTTTTAATTTTAAAAATTTATATTCATATTTTTATTTCAATTTAGAAATTATATCCCAATTTTTAATTAATATGTATTTTTAATTAATTTTAAATATTAATATTCATATTTTTAATTAATTTTAAAAATTGATATTCATATTTTTAAAAATTAATGTTCATATTTTAATTTAATTAAAAAAAATAAAAATTGATATTTTGTAATTGATTTAAAAAATTAATATTTTTAATTAATTTTAAAAATTAATACAGTCGAAACTCTCTATAACGAACTCCTATATAACGAAGTTTTGTTTATTGCGAAGCAATTATAAGAACACTGTGTTTTGGGTCTACTTTTAGCGTATAATAACGAATTATTAACGAATTTCCCTATAGCGAATATATCCTTATAGAGACTGATGCTTTGAATCGTTGATTTACTATAAAATTGAAAGTGTATTTTGGGGAACCACCGAACTATGCAAGTGACAACTGAAATTATAACCATCTCTCACATTTCTTGCAGTCTCTACCACATTGCCTGTGCATATCTCGATATGTACTGTGTTTACTTCTCTAAATGTATTAGAAAATTATATTGAAGAAGAAAAGTGGAAAAATTTACTTCAAACCAGAATAACTACTGACTACTACAAATAAAAAATGTTAAAAGGAACAAAATTGTTTTTCTTTTCTATATAGCGAAATAAATATCCAGTCCCTTGGCATTCTTTATAGAGAGTTTCGACTGTATATATTTTTTTAAATTTATTTTATGTTTTTTTTTTAATTTATTTAATTTTATTGTATTTTTTTTTTGTAATTTATTTTATTTATATTTATTTCATTTATTTTACTTATAGTTTGTTTAAATATTTTTTTTTATATATTTTTACTTTTTTAAATTTATTTAATTTTATTTTATTTTTTTTTTAATTTATTTTATTTATATTTTTTTTAATTTATTTTATTTATATTTTTTTTATTTATTTTACTTATAGTTTATTTAAATATTTTTTTTTACATAGTTTTTTTTTTTTATTTATTTTACTTATAGTTTGTTTAAATATTTTATTCACATTTTTTTTTATGAACTTTTTTTTGTTGATTTATTTATTTTATTTATTTTTTTTTGATAATTTATTTTATTTAAAACTTGTTTGTTTATTTTATTTCTATTTTTTCCCTTTATTTTACTTATAGTTTGTTGAAATATTTTATTGATTTTTTTTTATAGTTTTTTTAATCTATTTATATGATTTTTTTTCATTTATTTATTTGATTGTTTCTTTTATTTAATTTTTTTTTTCATTTATTTATTTGATAGTTTCTTTTATTTAATTTATTTTTATTTACTTTTTTTGTTAATTCGTTTTATTTAAATTTTGTTGTTAATTAATTTGAATTAGATTTTTTTTTATTTATTTAACTTATATTTTTTCATTTATTTTATATTAATTTTTTTTAACTTTAACCAAAACAATTATTGAAATCGAAAGTGTTCCCATAAAAGCACTTGAAAACTTTCCAATTTTCCCCCAGTGTACTCTTTGGCACTTCAAGGTTACCAGATGTTTTTTTTTTTGCTCTGTGCCTCACCATCAAGTAATAAGCATTGTCAGTCAGTCAGCCCGAAGAGGCAGTCAGTCTGCCGACGACGACCCTAGAACATTCGCACAGTACACAGTCGTTTGCTATTATTCTTTGTTTACATTTGCTTGCACTTCTTGTAACTGATCTTGTAATGATGGCCATGGTGGCACAATGATGGTGGTGGTCGCTGCGGCGACGACGTCGTCGGCATCCGTACTGCGAGTGCTGCAAGTATATCTCGAGACTGAAGTGCATAATTTTCAATGGGGTATATGTATTTCTTTGGAATCATCTCTTGACTTATGATTATTACGACTGTAATCATGTGGTTTATGATGATGATAATGACACCAACAGCACCACCACCACCACCGCTACTGATGATAATGATGACGAAGACGACGACGATGATGTCGTCGGACAGGCGATACGGCGACGACGGGGTGTAATAACTTGTGGTTTTTCTGTTTCTTGTATAATGTCTTGTTAATTCCTTGACAGGGAAAATAAAAATTGAATTTGTATGGGATATTAACTACAAGAGTTTAGTAGCTGGTTAATGCGCCCAATCTATCTAGTGTACACAGAGAAGACAACGAACAACATATGATAAGGCGGATGGAGGGAGGGGAATTGACGCCTTGCAGCAAGATGGGAAGTGACTGGCAACAGCGGTTTGTTAAGTATTTAAGAAACTATTTGTTTTATTATTATAACGATATGTTTGAATCAGAGGGAAAAATATTACGATGTTTATAGTGGGGCTCGATTAAAGCTGTAAAAAATAAATCCAATGGTGCTTGTAATATCCAATACTGGCACTGCTATATATAAAGTTTTTAGGATTAAAATTGTTATGATACATTTGGATATTAACCAACTTGAACTGCGCAAGGATACCAGAAGGCTTTTCAACAAAGCGAAGAGAACGGAATGAGAGGTGGACTGATAAGCTTATAGAACCAGTTTTTACAATTGCAAATGAGGCATTAAAAGCTCAAAGAGAGCTACGTGGATTAAGTGTTGCGAGGTCATAATAGGTCTCAATGATGCAGGTCGATTCAGAAGGGTTTTGTCTAAGGTCCAGTAGGGTTTGAGCATCATTCGTAGAACAGATGGGTCATGGACCGAGTCCACCACTGAAACACTGGAGCTTCTTATGGACACACACTTCCCGGACTGTTATGATGCAGATAATGCGGTCCATGCGAAGTCCAAACCGCCCACCATGTCGATCAACTTTATGAACTGGAATGTTGTGAATAATATGGTGGATAAAGAAAGGGTAAAATGAGCTATAAATACTTTTGAGCCCTACAAATTGCTTGGTCGGAATGGTATAATACCTATCATGCTGCAGACCTCTGTGCATGATATAATTCCGACATCTTCAGAGCTTGTATCAGGCTATGTTGTGTATGTTGTGTTCCAGAGAAATTGGGGGAGGTTTAGGTGGTTTTTATACCTAAGGCGCTAAATCCCGTTCATGCTTCTGCAAAATACTATAGACCAATTAGCTTCTCATTATTTCTGTTGAATGTTTTGGAGAGATTAATTGATTTGAATATAAGATCATCTTTAAGCTCTCACACTCTGAGCACCTCCCAAAATGTATATATCGCAGGGAGATCAGTTGAGAGTGCTCTCCATTACATTATTAAGGAGTTTTTTTAGTGAAACTTAAATTTATCACGTCAGCTAGTGAATTAGGTGGATTGTAGGCTGCAAAATCGTGTCGTCTACTCAGAACTCGGTGCTTCGATGAGCCAATGCCTGTGGTTTAGGAGGGGGTCAACTCTCAGAAAACGGATTTGGTTCTCTTCACTAGTAAATATAAAGTATAGGACATCAGGCGTCCAGACTGAACGGGTTGGAACTGTAGCTCTTAACGAGGGCGAAGTAGCAAAAGGTTGTCCTTGATCAGAAGCTAAATTGGGCAAGGATTAGCTACTAGAGGAACACCACAGGGGGCAATCCTTTCCCCTCTCCTTTGGGTCCCTGTGCTAACCGGAATTGGTTCTCTTCACTCGTCAATATTAACGCCGAGGCTAAACGGGGTGAAACTAAAGCTCTCAACGCAGGCCAAGTACCTAGGGAATGTCTTTGATCACAGAACCCTTAATGCGTGCCGGAACACTATAGGTAATGTAAAAATGTTGTCCCCTCATTATAACACCGATTACAATGCTATTGCTCGTGGTATCGAGCTAGCTTAAAACTCCTCTTTTAACGTAATTGGAACTGAAATGACACTTACTGGCATCGTTGCTTACTTTGTAATCGAGAGCTCACCGATTATGACACTCCTATGCTAAATTTAAGAGAATATAATATAATAAGCGAGGTAATTACAAGCGAGACAATCATCACTGATTGCTATCAAATATAGCTGACATCAGCGGGACCGGCCGTGGCATTGTGGTTAGAACACGCGACTACCATGCGGCAGATCACAGGTTCAAATCCAGGCTCCAGTCAAAAAAAAATTCTTTTATTGTCGGCTCCCCTCGAATGTTGTTGACAGCAACATCGCAGTATAAGTGTCGAGTCAATCGGCATGTCTAGTAAGAGCTTCTCAAACAGTGAAGTTCGCATTCGTCGATAAACAAGTAGGTGCCGTTAGTTGTGAATCTAAAAATAGAAAGCGTGTTAATTCACATCAACGCGAGAAGCTATCCCATACCTCATTCATGGGGTGTAAAGGAAAATTAAGTTTTTTTTTTGAAGTTTTATATTTTTACCGCTGGGATCTTCTTCTAGCCCATAGGAGGCTAAGACATTTTTGGGAAAGTTATATAGAAGTCACTTATTTTGTAATCAGGCGTGTCATCAAGCTCGTTTAAAACTTCGCTTATAACGTAATTGGATCTGAAATGACACTGACATCGTCGCTTACTTTGAAAGCGAGAGCGCACCGATTAAATGGCCTAATGGTAATTTAAAGGAAAAATATGAGCGAGAGAATCTTTGAACTGATTGTTACCAAAAATAGCTGACATCAGCGATTACGTATTGGGTAATTTTACCGCTGGGTCTGATTGAAATGGCACATACTGACATCGTCACTTACTTCGTAATCAGGCATGTTATCAAGCCTGCTTAAACCTCTGCTTATAACGTAATTGCAACTGAAATGACACTTTCGGTCATCGTCGCTTACTTTGAAAGCGAGAGCGCACTGATTAAACGGCTTCTAAGCGAGAGGATCAACACTAATTGCTGCTAAATATAGCTGACTTCAGCGATAAAGTAATGGGTATTTTTGCCGCTGGGTATCTAAATTGGCCAATATATCTATTCCTACGATTTCATCTTTCTATTTAACTATCACTCTCTCTCTTTTTTCTACCGGACATTCACAATGGATCAGCAGGTTTTGTACCACATTACACTTGTCCACAACCTAACCTAACATAATATCATCTCTTTTTATGCAAATAATAAAAAGTAATACATACCAATAAGTAAATATGATCTCTCCTCCTCTATCACAATACAGTTAGTTTGCCATGCCCACTATAAAGCATCATCTTAAAACATTGCCAGCTATCACACAAGATACAATCAATGTCAATAAAAGAGATTCCCACGCATCATCAAGATCATGCATTGAGAGAAAAATTTCTCTCAGCTTAATATAATCATTTGCCGTAATAGGTTAAAAAAAATCATAGCTAAAATTTAACATAATTTCTGTTTCTATGATAAACGATAATAATAAGAAAAATTGTGGTGGGTCACCTACCTATTGTGGTCTCATTACCACCACACACACACACAACTAACAAATTCTCTAATGTGACAATATTTTAAGTGACAAACGGCAGAATGACAAACGGCAGAATGACACAACAACAATAACAAAAAATAACAAATTTACAAATGTTAAATAAATTTAACAAATGGCCATTAGGGCCAAAGGCCTATCCCGTACGTGCATTACCTTTTCCTCTTAAACATGGTTTTTTTTCTCTCTCTCTGTTTACTTGTACTCCTCTCATACTCCAACAATCAGCTGCAGTTACTGCCATAAAGCGATCATCATATTTGTAATGATCATTTGGTTATGTTTTGTGGTAGAGTTAGGCCAGGCTGGGATTGAATGACTGACTGCCAGCCGTTCCGTATTGTGTGGGAGGGAAAATTATGTTAAATGTTTGTTTTTTCCCCAACTAAACATACAACTTAGAGCTCCCGAGGCGGACTACTGACTTGTAGCAGCAGGCAAAGTTGTGAATTGTTGCGGCTGCTGCTGCGACAGAGCACTGATGGAGTGATTGAGTGATGGTGGTGTGACAAACGCCCGCCCCTCGTCGACATCAAACCCCCACCAGCTCAGTATGAAATATTGACTGCAAATATTGGACTTATTGCCTTTGCCATTGGTAGTAATCGAAAGTATGGTGTTGGAAAGTTTGAAAGGCAATGACGTTGATGACATCGTCATAATTTTTGTATTTGTAATTCTTTGTTCTCGATTTGATTGTCTGGAATGGATAAATGCCCCGGCTGGCTGGATGCATGTACGATTATAAGGTTTGATACTTTTGTCTTTGTCTTTGGCATTTTTTTTTGTCTTTGTGAGATCCATTTCCTGCGTGTTGCACATACATACCTACATATGTATGTAAATATGTATGTCGTTGTGGTTGATGATGATAATGATGATGAGCGATAGCGATGACTATGTGTATGAGGATGTTATGAGGTGCGGCCAGGCTTGGCCTGGTCGACAGCGTCTTTATTTGGTATCTTTGTGTGAGTGTAATGAACTTTATTAAATATGAAATTTAAATTTATGTTTAATTTCAGTTTATATGCCGGTTTTTTTTAAAATTCCCAGAAATTTGCTTTAAGAAGCAACTTAAGGATGTGAAGAAATGTGAATAAACTTTAAACGTATTGATGTGACTAATTACTCAATGTATACAGAACACGCGGCATGGTACTTGTTGATTTGAATACTATATTCCTGTGTTTATTAAACGGCGAATGACAAATTATGTTAAGTTTTTGCTGAAGTTTATAAAAATAAGAGGTGCAAAAGAGATTACCTTTGTAATTCGCTCTAGGCTTTAAATTTTAACAATTCAATATTATTCAATATTATGACGCCCCTCTTTCTGGTAATTTTTAATATTAATATTTAATATTTTCCCAAAACTATTTACAGAGTTGCATATGGGCTACATGGCCACGCCCCTTCTGGTATCTACCATATGCACCATTCCACCCACTTTAGAAATCAAGTAATAATACTAAAACATCCAACGTGATCGTGCACATATGCTGTATTTTGTTTAGCTATTACAGCATAAAGTTTTGAAGAAAAAAAATGAATATCCAGCCATGCCCCTTCTGGTACACCCCCAAATGTACCATTCCGAGTAATAATACATGCAAATTTTTTGTTTTTTTACTGAGAGTGAGGCTATATGTAAGTCGGTTTACCCGATTAAAACTTCCTTACTTGTTGTGGTTGAATAGCCGTTTGATCTCTTTAGCACTCAAAGTACTTAGCTGGGACTTCTTTGCAATCCTATTATATTATATGCGGTATATAATTATATTAATATTATAAGCGCTTCGATCTTCTGCGCTTTTTCTCTAGTAACTTATATCAAGTTCTGCAAGGTTCTCAGTAACCTGGTCTTTCCAACGGAGTTTTTGTCGCCCTCTTTTGCGCCGTCCATTTGTTTCATTGTCGATGACTTTTCTAGCTGGAGCATTTTCGTCCATGCGTACAACATGACCTAACCAACGCAACCGCTGCACCTTAATGCCATATACTCCTTTAACGATGATGCGCCCATATATTTTACGGAGTATCTGGTATAGCTGGATTTTTGTTCGACGAGAGAGGGCTCTGTCATAAAATCGCTAGCTTAGTCCGTAGTAGCATTTGTAAGCAAGCAGGATTGGGACCGGCCGTGGCATAGTGGTTAAAACACGCGACTACCATGCGGGAGATCGCAGGTTTAAACCTGGCTCCAGTCAACTTAAAAAAGAAAAAATAAATAAAATTTTCTTTCATTGTCGGCTCCCCTCGAAGGTGTTTTGACAGCAACTTCGCAGTATTAAGCGTCGATTCAATCGTCGTGTCTAGTAAGAGCTTCTCAAAACAGTGACGTTCGCATTCGTCGATAAATAAGTAGGTGCCGTTAGTTGTGAATCTAAAAATAGAAAGCGTGTTAATTCACAACAACGCGAGAAGCTATCCCATACCTCATTCATGGGGTGCAAAGGGAAATTAAGTTTTTTTTAAGGATTCTTCTCCGGAATTCGAAGCTGACATTATTTGTTTTGTTGATGGCGGAGTCTAGGAATATAAAATTATCTACCACCTCGAAATTATAGTTGTCAACGTTCACGCAGTTTCCCAAACGAGTAGATTCTTTGTTCGTTGAAACTAATAACTTCTTTTTGTCCTCGTACATCATTTGACCCATTTTCGCTTATTCCTTCTGTATACTTGAGAAGGCTGCAGTCACATCACGCAGTTTTCGACTGTCTACCTCATCAGCATACGCTAGTAGCATTTGTTAAATATCGTGCCACTCATGTTTACAGCAGCTTTCCTCATTATCATCTCCATAACTATGTTGAAGAGGTCACACGATAGGCCGTCTTGTATAGAATAGCTCCGTAAGGGCCTTGTCAATCTTCACTGAAGATTTCGTGTCAATCAGCGTTATTCCGCAATGGCGTATCAGCTTCGCTGGAATACCAAACTCAACCATAGCTTCAAATAATTTCTACCGTATCGGGCTGTTAAAGCAGCATGGTACGTGTCGATCTGTTTCTCTTGTGTATTTTCCAGGACTTGCCGGTGTGAATATCTGGTCAGTTGTTGATTTATCAGGTCTAAAGCCACACTAATAAGATGCCGTTGGGGATGTAAAGTGAATCTTGCATCTCAAGCCGACTCACAACCTCCTTCGTGGTTGTCCTATAAAATTAAATATTCTCACCTCTTTTCGCGAATCTAGGCCTTTAGCCGTTAGGTCTGGGTGATGATGGTACCAGTTTTAATCCCATTTTCGAACTTTTAGCCCTAAAACTAAAAAATTTGTGCAGCTATTTAAATCTATAGAGATTATGTTTATGTAAATTTTCGGGATTATAATTTTAGCCATTTGACGTGAGTGAAGTTAACAGTTTTAAACCTTTATCCATCCTTTTTTTTTTTTTTTTTTTTAATTTTTACCTTTCGAAAAAAGTCCTTCGTGCAGCTCTCTCATTACACAGTGCAACAGTGAAAAAAAACACCCGAACGTGACTATATAGATTCGATATTACAACCGGAGCTGAGTAAAACCTTAGCCTCAGTTTGCCTAGATTGGCTACCAAATAATTTGTTTGGCCCTCTAAACTTTTTGGGTCCCTTAAAAAGGACGACATCAGTTTTTGGCCAACAATTCCTACAGTTTTTCATTTAGCGCCTTCTCTTCTTAAGCAAAGTTGTAGCTAATAGTCCGCTTAAGAATTTGGTATATTAGTATTTCCCAAAAAAAAATTAGACTTCCCTCGTTTATTTTCTAAAAACTTCGAAAAAAATTCTTTTTCTTTTAACTTTTTATTAAAAGTCGTGGGAAATCCAGATTTTTTCCATACTCTAATCAGTGAAATTGTAGTTTAGGTAAGATCGAATAACTTCTCTGAACAAATCTATGCAATCTTAACAAGTCTAGGGATATTAAATAGCTCCCAAAACACACTATTTTCTTTAGATGAAATCCTTTTTTTTTTTTTGGAGTTTTGGGCCAGTGTGCAATGTTTTTTTTTACTATCTTTACCAAAAACGTACTTATTGCATACCTTAACAACTTCTGTAAACAACCAATATGATCGGAACACTTCACCCCTTTAATTGCTCACAAAGAGCATAAGGGTGTTCCTTATATGTTATTTTTTCGAACTTCGTTAAAAATAGGTAATATTAGTGTTGTTGGTCACCTAGCTTCACCTTATGTTTGTTTTTGCTAAATTTACAAATATATTGTGAGAAATTTCGTATCGATAGCTAGACATTAGATTGTGCCGAAATGAGGTTAAGCTTCGAATTTGTTCTCAAATCCGTTTATTGTCACTAATTACTTTTCTTTTTTTTTAAGACAGAATAACTAGAAATAAGTCGTTTAATAGCTGCAGTGAAGTATGTGTTTGCTATTACCACATCTCTTATAGCTGTCGAGATATTTGTTGAGAAGTTGGTGTATTTTTAAAAAAAATTATTAAAAATTTTTAAATTGGATTCCGAAGTAGATTATTATGGACCATTATACGTTAAAAGTTTAAATCTATATGTTAAAAAAGTGTATGTGTATATTATCAATATCGTACAATTCTCTTAATGATGGATTAATATTAAATTGTTTATATTTCATGTTAAGGCATAGACTAATGTACGCCCCCTATAGCGCAATAATTGAGCTATTAAAGAAATCATCAATTTTTAAATAAATATTTATATAATCATATTAAGATTGCTAAGATTATTTATATAACAAAAAGGCAACAAAAATTTGTTTAAATTTCATATTAAGGCATAGATTAATGTACGCCCGCTATAGTGTAATATTTGAACTATTAAAGAAATCATTACTTTTTCATTAATATCTATAGAATCATATTAAGATTGCTTAGATTATTTATATATAACAAAAAGGTAACAACAATTTGTTTGTATTTCATGTTAAGGCATAGACTAATGTGCGCCCCCTATAGTACAATAAATGAACTATGAAAGAAATCATCACTTATTAAATAAATATCTATATAATCATATTAAGATTGCTAAGATTTAATATATATAATAAAAAGGCAACAACAATTTATTTATATTTCATGTTAAGGCATAGATTAATGTACGCCCCCTATAGTGTAATATTTGAACTATTAAAGAAATCATCACTTTTTAATAAAAATCTATATAATCATATTAAGATGGCTAAGATTATTTATATATAACATAAAGGCCACAACAATTTGTTTATATTTCATGTTAAGACATATACGAATATACGCCCCCTATAGTGCAATAATGGCACTATTAAAGAGATCATTGCTTTTTATATAATAATCTATAAAACCATATTAAGATTACTAAGGTTATTTATATATAAACATTTCGATTGTTTTACAGTGTTTGTATAAAAAAAATTGCTGTGGATAACGAATTTCACATAATTTCTTTTTATTGAGTACATCATTAGTAACCAACTCTCACACTTATAATTAAGTGTTTTTTATTAATTGTTTGTATAACACCATAATTATTTAAATTTTGCTACAAATTACCGTTCAACACACAGTGTTTATATTATAATTGTATAATTATACATCGTATATCGAAAAAATCCTCTTGGCGTTAAAGAAATTAGAAAAAAAAATCATATAAACGGCATTTGAATAATCTTAAGAATATAAAAAAATTCCCAAACAAGAAAACACAAAGTGTAATAACAAAAGAAGTGTTAATTAAATGTGTGATGTTTACCCTAAAAAATCCATTCATTAGCAAAGCTAATGATAAACACACCCAACCCAAACCAATCCAACTGACTGACTGACTGGCTTAACCACTTTCTTCTATAGTCTATAAACGTTAGACAGCAGCATGTTAGACGATGAAGAACAAAATACTATATACTAAAACAAGAAAAATTCTAGCGGATAGGCAAAATTTGTATGCTAATAGGATTAACACAACAAACTAAACGTGAAACAGAATTTGTCCAAGCTAGAAAAGCAAAACTAAGCAAATTAAATGTCTTTCCCCTCCCCTTCCTCCACTGCTTTTCATTTCTATGATTATCATGCCCATGCACTTTTTAATCGGTAATGATGATCGGTTGTTAGTAAACGGACATGTTTTAGAGCTTAAACTTAATATGGGCTAAAGATCATTGACCACAAAAACCCTTAATGTAAAAAGCGATGAAGATTTCCCAAGAATTAAGTTCTTGACAAAATGGATAGTTAACAAAGTAGCAGATGACGACAATGATGATGATAATGATGGTGGTGTTGGTATCACAGCCATCGAAAAAAGTGGCGACGGCTTTAAGCTCGTTCACTTGGTCACCTTATTAAGTATTCGTGTGGAAGACTTGGGGGGGGGGGCTACATTGCAGTGCATCAACTACTTGTAACAGAGTAACTAACTGACTGATAGTAAGTATGGTACTCCTCTCCAGTTACCTTAAGCCAACTAATCCATCATTAAGACTTTGTGCAGAGGGACAGTAGTGATGAACCACCAACAAAACCAATACCACTCTACCTCTACTGCTGTCATTTCAGCAACTTTGCATAACAATTCCATAGCCCTATCTGATGGCAACGGATAAATGCAAACGAAAGCTTCAATTTGTACTCTTGCCATTTGAATAGGGGGAGGGAGGGTGGTGATCAAGGAGTAGCAGTGGATTACTATCAGAAACTGAGAACTTTTATGTTTGCCATTTCTTAACACTGATTAAGTTGTTATGTCTCGCTCGCGGTACCTTCTCCTCTGCGAGCTCTTGAGGTTTAGATGGTAATTTAATACTCCTACACCATCATCATCAGCTCGCCTAATACAATGGACTGTAAAGCCATTGCATTATGCGATTACCTTAATGGTCGCATAAAGGAAAAAGCTCAGGGAAATCATGTTGTTATAACCCTATCTCCCCCACCAACCCGTCCAGTCTCGTCCCTCTTCTGCCTTGTGTGGAATTTTTAATGTTTGAAATAAAACAAATATTGACATGTTCATGGCGCAGCAGCTTCCAGCAGTTAACAGCAGCTACCGCAAAGCGAACAAACCGCCGTCTTGTAGTCTATGCGACTGGCCACCAATAATAGGAGGGGGAGGGAGAGAGGGGTGGTGTACACACTGTCTGACAGCTGGTTATAAGTAGAAGCTGCAGTCATAATAATGAAATTATATTTTATGAGATTTTTTTGTTTAATGGTCTATCTCTGACTGCTGCTGACTATTTGTTGTCTAATGTCATGATTATTGTTATTGTTTACATGAATAATTAGATGGAATCGTTTTTTTTGCATACAAATGTTTGTTTGCTTTTTTTCATATTAATTTCGACCGTTAAATAGTGCTGAGGAGGTTAAAGGCTATTGTTGTTGCTGTTATCTATTGTAATGTTGATGTAAATATGATTTCCAGACCCACAACACAAAGATCAATGAACCGTGTGTGAGGGCGTGTGAGAGGGAACTAGTCTGTTGTGCAGAAACATGCACTGTTATGATATGTAAGGAAGTTGTAACGATTATAAGAATATATAATGTATAATATTGGTTTCTTGACGGAGAGAACAAGTGGAACTATCGTGAGAGTGAAGGTGGAGGTGACCGGAGTTGATATTATCTTACAATTAAAAGGAGTTAATTTGCAGTATATGAGAATAACATTTCTATAGAGAAAAGAAACTGAGTTATCGAGATGTAGAAGAAGTTTTATAGAGAAAAGAAATTGAGTAATCGAGATTAAGAAGAAGTTAATTTGCAGCATATGTAAAACATTTTTATAAAGAAAACAAACTGAGTAATCGAGAGCGCGACTCAGAAGATGAGCGTGGCAATGCAACTGTTTTTTTGTGTGTTAATATTAACATAAATGTTCATATTTTTAAATAATTACATGAAGTAAATTTCACATTTATTTTTTTTAATGGTATTTTAGGTTTGATGCTGCAATCTGGTAATAGCCATATGCTCATTACTTTAAAAAAATTATAAAATGCGAAATAATAAAATCCAAAATTTGTAAAATGCTGAAGCCGGAAATTAACAAAAATTCAAAATGAAAAAATATAAAAATTAGAATTCTTAAATTTTGATCATTAAGGAATTCAATATTGCAACATTACATTAATTAAAATTTACAGAATTTTATGATCTAATGATATACATACCTATATATCAAAAAAGTTTAAAAAATATATAAAAAAAAATATAAAAAAAAATATATAAAACCAGTACAGAAATTTCAGTCAGGTAAACTGACTGATAAATACCATCACCCAATATAAGATATTGTTGAAGTCTTGAGTTATTGAAATGAATAGATTTTTAATTAAAATAAAAATACTTATGTATAATTTTTCCCTGCTTGTGGTGCAAAATCGTCCAAAACTTTACTTATTTGTGTAGGGGGTATAGGTGCCGGTTTGGAATTTATGTGAGAAATATAAATTTTTCAAAAAAATTTAATTTTGATAGGGGGTACCAAAAGGGGTGAACCGATACAGTCCTTATTCATACCTGACTCAAATTTTCATACGTACAACTTACGAATAATTTGACTGAATTCAGTGCACTTACAAAAAAAAAAATATGTATGTAAGACTATGGTGGTGATTTCGGTCTTTTGTATGGGAAGTACCAGAAGGGGTGTGTGAAATAGTTAGGTTTCGCCTCCTATCACAATATAAATTAACCGACTAATTTTCACCCCTAAAATGTCCGTTTGGAAGTTATGGAAGAATTATTAATTTTCCAAAAATAGGTCAGTTTGTATGGGATTGAATTCAGTGTACTTAGAAAAATGATATGTTTGTAAGACTATGGGGGTGAGTTCGGTCATTTGTAAGGGAGGTACCAGAAGGGGTGTGTCAAATAGTTAGGTTTTCTGGGGTTTTGCCTCCTATAATAACATAAATTAATCGACCAATTTTCAAGAGTCCGTTTGGAAGTTATAGGAGAAATATTAATTTTCCAAAAATAGGTAATTTTGTATGGGAGGAACCAGAAGACGTAAACCGATATAGTCCATATTCATTCCTGAGTCCTATTTTCATAAGCGAACATCATACTCAAAATTTGAGTAAACCAGCCAGCCAGCCAGCCAGCAAGACAGACGGACATAGCTCAATCGTCTTAAAAAGTCCTGAAACGAATTTGGTCTTAAGATACTTGGGGTCTAACTCGTCTCCTTTAATGCGTTACACTTTTTTCGTATCAAATGATATATACCCTCATCCCTAAGGGTGATGGTATAAAAATATATAAAAAAATATAAAAAAAATATATAAAAAATATATAAAAAATATAAAAACACATCAAAAAAATAAATATATAAAAAAGGAAAAAAAAAATTAATTTATAATTCTAACGAAACATCAAGATTAACAAAATATCAACATATGAAATAATAAAATATAAATAAATAAAATGTGGAAATGTGGAAAAAATGTTTAGAAATAAAAATCTGAAAAATATTGATTTGTAGAAATGCATTAAGAAAAATTATAGAATGTAAGAGAATAAAAAAAATCTGAATAAAACATCTAAAAAAAAATGTTGGGAAAAAATAACAAAAATCTGAAACAACAAATAAAAACATTTGAAACAAAAAAAAACTAAGTCATTTGAAATAAAAAAAAGAAATAAAACCAAATTTAAAAAAAAATTATGTATGAAAATAAAAAAAATCTGAAAAAAAATCAAGCATTTAATTTAACTAAGTAAAAGCCGAACCAATAATTCACATTAAATATCAAAAATATTCAAAATTTTAAAACTGTTCAAAGTATGAAAACTATAAAATAATAAAAAATATTAAAAATTCTATAAATATTAACAATATTAAACATATAAAAAAATGTAACAAATATTTAAAATATAACAAAAATTAAAAATGTAAAAGATTGAATTTAAAATATGCAAATTATTAAAGATATTATATTATTATATGTTTGAATATTAACGGTCAAATTCAAAGAATACACCACTGGTGCTGGACATTTTCGGCTGAAAATACATCACTGGTGCTGGACATTTTCGGCTGATATCTACTTCGCATGTACATGTGTGACATAATTGTAGATATATATACAGCTGATGATGTACCATTGTGTATCAGTTTGTCACAAAGGGGTCTGAAGATGAACTCGTCATGGAGTTCGAAACGCGTCATCCTAGTGAGTGACACACTGAATTTGACCAAAAATATTTAAACAATAAAATAAAAAAAAAAAAACACTTTTCTGATCGTAAGCCGAATTTGATGTATCATTTGATACACTTTAACGTAAATTTGATATTGAAAATATTAAAGATATTGAAAATATTAAAAATATTAAAGATATTAACAATGTTTAAAATATTAAAAATACTAAAAATATCAAATATATTAAAAAAATAAAACTTTAACAAATATATAAAAAATATTAACAAAATTAAAAATAATACAAAAATTAAAAATAATACAAAAATTAAAAATATTAACAAAATTAAAAATAATACAAAAATTAAAAATATTAACAAAAAAAAAAAAAATTTTAAGTACAAAGAATACTAAACAAAATTGTTTAAAAATTTTTTCAAACATTAAGAATTTTGAAAATAATAAAAATATAATTATTTCTTTATAAGTAAATATGAATCGAAGCGTATTGCAAATAAAAAAATTTGTAGAATTGTATGAAGATAAAAAAATTTTAGAATTGTATGAAAATAAAAAAAATCTGATAAAATTAAAAAAACCTAAAGAGTATTTTAAAAAAGAAATTCAGAAAAAATAACTGAAATAAAAAAAAATCAAAATAAAAAGAAATCTGAAATATGAAAATAAAAAATCTTAAAGTATATAAATCAAAAAACGTCGAATTTTTAATAACATCAAATTTCAAAAAATATTCAAAGCCTTAAAACTATGCAAAATATGAAAACTATGAAAAAATATAAAAAATCCTATAAATATTAACTATTTTAACAATAAATATAACAAATATTAAAAACATTAAAAAATTTAAAAAAAATATAAATTAAAATATATAAATTATTGAAAATATATAAAATATTAAAAATTCAAAATATAACAAATATAACAAATATAAACAAAATTAAAAATATTTTTTTTCCTGGAAATTTAAATGGCCCTAACCCGGTCCAGGGAACCTAAAAATAACATCGTTGGATTCGTCTCGAAAATATCTTTCATTTGAGTACCCACATATTAGGGGTCATCATAGAAACCAAGGGGCCCCATTTTTTTCCCCCATACAAATTGCTGTCACCCTAATATGGACCCATTGTGATACTCTTCCGATAGTACTCTTACAGGTGGATATAGGTCAAAGTGCTACGTGTTCAACGTCGCTTTCATGCAGGTTTGAGCCTTGTCGGACCTCTTCATCCGCTCTACAGTTGCTCTCAAATCCGCTGTGTCCAGGTATACACGTAACCAGGACACTGTTATTCCTGGATATCTCGTTAAGATATTTCCGGCAGGCACTGCCCCTTTTCGATTTGATGTCACAAAACTTCAATAAGTTTGCCGCCGCTAAACTGTCCGTGAACAACAGAAAATCCTCGTGTGATGCCTTTCTCACTTGGAAATCGCTGCAGAAGTCTGAAATCCTTGGATCTTATTTTTATTTATATTTTTTATTTTTATTGATATTTTTTTTTTGTTTTTATTGAATTTTTTTTTTTTTTATTAATGTTTTTTTATTTTTATTCATATTTTTTTTATTTTTAATAAAAATTTCATTAATATTAAAAATATGTATTAATAATATACTACATGTATACCTCTAACCATTACAATCTTTGTTATTGGCATTAATGTGGAAATATGTGTATTAAGGTGGACCCTCATCTGTTCCAAAAAAAAAAAAAAATCGGACAGTTTTGTGAGGTTAGGTTAGCAAATTTTTTGGTCAAATATGTGCTTGTTCGGTTGAAAATTGACGTGCCGCTCGCGGTTTGAAGTTCTAGGGCAAATTGTTTTTTCAATTTAAAAAATAAATGATTTTTAAAATTTTTTAAATAAAAATAATGAGGGTTGCTTATACAATTAAAAATAATTTAAAATTTATGGTTCGCTAACTTCAAACTCCGAGCGGTAGGTAAAATTTGAAACGATCAAGCTTATATTTTTGTAAATTTTTTTTCTTAACCTAACCTCACACAAAGCTATCTATTTTTTTTTTTTTTTGAAAAATCGAAAAAAATTATATGATCCTCTTAAATGTGTATCTGTTTATTTGCTGTATAACAATGTATTTATGTATTTGAAACTCATGTCAAATTTGATGTCTATCCGTTGAACTTATGTACACTTTTTGTGCCCTAACTAGATATATATGTAACCAATTTTTTTCTTGCCAACTTTAGGTATTCCACAAAATTTAACCCATGTCAATTGCTGTGACAGTTATCTGTATTGTATTCTCCAGAAAATTATCACACATTATATCAGTTTTTATTTTTAGTTCACAGTGATAGGTAGAAATGCTAACATACAAAATTCTAATAGCAATCGTCGTTTTGCTAACAGTCTTGTATGCCATCAGTATTGTATTGAATCACATTAAATGCTGAACTTTGTTTTTATTGCTTTGTTTTGTTACTTCAATATTGTGTGATGTTCTTTTATAACGCTTTTGTTTTGGTCTCGTCTTCGCTTTATTCCTATACACATAATTATGAATGGGTTCTTCAATAAATATATGTGTGTATATTTCGTTGTAGTGCCTTGATACATTTATACTTTCATTTTACATTTGTATTCTTTGAATCTTGACAATTCATTCATGATTCATTCACTCGTCATTTTGAGTGAGCAGGGCGGAAATTTCTATGAATTTTGATAAGGAATTTTTATGGAGCAAAAAAAAAAAACTATTGTTTATTTACTAGCTTATATACAATATGTATATCAGTATTTTCAAACTGAGTGCGAAAAGTAGTGTAGTACTCAGTGATAGATAATTGTATTGTATGGATATAATTTTGTTCAAAGTAGAACACTGGAGAGGGGACATTTGATGTACATAGTTGATTATAATTTTTTATATGAAAGATTTTGGACTTAAGATGTAATACGTATAAATGTATGCCTTATGCCTTATGCCTTATAAGAAGATAAATTAATATCGATACCATTGATCTGTAGCGATATTGCAATAACCTGCTCTGTAAACTATTTTTGTTTTATTTTATATTTTTTTCTCTCTTTTGCTAACTGTCTTTACTAATCAATTGTATTCCTTTTTTTCTCTTTCCAGGTATGTATTTCAATTGTTAATTATCTCCGACATGGTTTCCCAATGGGGTTGGTAATATAAAAATATATAATAATATCAATAGAATTCATTTTTTAAAGGTAATGTAATAAAATCTTTGGGAAAACGAATCCCAAAAAGGGTTAATTTTTATCATACTGTTTTTGTTTGTTGGGAACAAATTGTATAAGAAATTTATTTCCAGCAGGCTACCCACATTATATTACCGCGGTTTAATTTTAATGCATACAATTGTCATATAATATATAATATAATCAGATAATTGAATGGGATGTCTCTTTTCGTTTTTTTCTATCATTGATAATTTAGGGTTAACTTTATGACCTTTAGGTTTCCGCCAAATATATGGGGGACAAGATCATAATGAGAACTTAAAACCATAATCATTATGAGGGGATACACAACGATTTCATGAACTTTTGTATCATTCAAAAGACATTTATAAGATCTAATAGAGATTTATTAGATGCCCCTATATTTGGTACCAATTGTGTGACAATTGATAAAAAAAAATTATTATACTATAACCAAATTTTTTGTCTTATGTTTGTTTACAAAATTGTTGAGCGCAATTCATTTAAGGATCAATCGAATAATTTGTAAATTTTAAAAAAAAAGTGTTAAAATTATTAAAAATATTAACTAAACAGTAAATTAACATAAAATAAAATAGTTGTATTTCTTCGACCTTAAAGCCGAACAATAAAAAACATTAAATAAAAAAAAATTGAAAATTATAAAACTATTTAGAGGATGAAAGCTATAAAAAATATAAAAAAAATTTTAAAAGTACAACAAATATTAAAAATTTCATCAAATAATAATAAAAAAATATATAAAAATAAAAATAGAAAATATATAAAAATAGAAAAAATATAAAAATAAAAAAAATATATAAAAATAAAAAAATATATAAAAATAAAAAAATATATAAAAATAAAAAAAAATATATAAAAATAAAAAAAATATTTTAAATTAAAAAATATATAAAAATAAAAAAATATATAAAAAACAAAAAAAAATTATAAAAATAAAAAATATATAAAAATAAAAAAATATATAAAAATAAAAAATATATAAAAATAAAAAATATATAAAAATAAAAAGATATAAAAATAAAAAAATATATAAAAAAAACATTAAAATATAACAATTAAAAAATATACAAAAAAATTAAAAATTTCAAATATTATATATAATATATATTTATATTTAAAATTGCAAATATATGAGCAATGTTAATATTAAAAATCTGTCTTGATTTTGTTGATCGATAATGAATTATGACATTGTCATAGTTCGGTTTAAGATCATTTCTATTGGCAATTATTTATTATTGCCAATAGGTTTTTAATTAAGAGTTGTGTATTGTGCGACAGCAGGTTAGGCGTATGACGTCATTTCGACATTAACCACTATATCTCGTCAGCGCCCTTTGATGTGCCTTCTCCTCTATCATCACAAACCTTAGGGGAAGAAAGCATCTCAAAGCTAATAAGAACTTTAACCGACGGTGCGTAGAAAGCATCCTCGAAGCGCACAAGATGCCAGCAAAATATTAAATATATAAAAAATATTGGCTGAAGTGCAGAATATGGGGCGGGAGCCCGATTAAAAAAAAAGAAAGAAATTTTTTTTGGGCTCCAGCCCCTTATTCTGCTCTTTTGCCAAAATATTAAAAATATTTATATTATTTAAAATATACTAAATTAAAAATTATTAAAAATACTTAGAAATACATACTTAAAAATACTAAAAAATAATTAAAAATATTTAAAAATATTACAAATTTTAAAAACATTACAAATATAAAAAATGTTAAAAAAATATATCAAATAATACAATTATAAAAAAATTAACAAAATATAAAGCAATAAAAATTTTCAAAAATATTAAAAATTATAGAAAAAAATATATCAAAATGTCAAAAATACAAAACTATTAAAAGTAAGAAAAGTATAAAATATTTAAAATTCTACAAATATTAAATATATAAATAATATCAAAACTATAACAAATATAAAATATATAAATAATATCAAAACTATAACAAATAAAAAATAATATTAAAATTTTTACAAATATTGAGAATATTAAAAATAGAGCAAATATAACAAATATTAAATATATTAACAAAATTAAAAGTATTAAAAATAGAATAAATATTTAAAATATTTAAAATATTTAAAATATTTAAAATATTTAAAATATTTAAAATATAAATATATGAAAAATATAAATTTTAAAATTTTTGTAAAATATTAAAAATGCTATAAATTTTGAAATGTTCAAAATAATAAAAATATTTAAGGTATTAAAATTAAAAAAAAAAAAATATAAATAACATAAAACATATTTGTAATTGTAAATAAATAAACAATGTTAAAGTATTAAAAATATGTAATATATTTAAAACTTTACAAATATTGAAAATATTAAAAATATTAAAAATATTAAAAATATTAAAAATATTAAAAATATTAAAAATATTAAAAATAATAAAAAAAATATAATAATATATTGTGAATAATATTAATATTTAAAATTTTTATTTTATTTTTTTTATTATTATGTTGATTTTTTTTACAGAATTTTATTAGTTTAAATGTGTTTAATAATTTTAATATTTTATGGCATTTTTTTTTTAAATTTTGTAAAAATTTGTTTTAATACTTTTATTTTATTTTTTATTATTTTTAACATTTTTTAACATTATTTTAATATTTTTAACATTATTTTAATATTTTTAAAAATTTTTAACATTACGAGGGCTGCTATATATATTTCTGGCCTAATAATGAAAATGCGAATATTTATCATCAAAAATTGTTTTATTGTTTTTCAAAGTATTCTCCAGCCTGATTTATACACTTTTGCATGCGCTCAAACCAATTGTCGAAGCACTTTTCCACTCCGATTGAGACACCTCCAAAACATGGTTTTTGAACGCTTCAACAGCATCTTCTGGGCACGAAAATCGTTGACCACGCATTTTTTTCTTGATGTGCGGGAATAAAAAGAAGTCATTGGGTGTCAAGTCAGGGCTATACGGCGGATGACCCATCAATTCGACGTTTTGGCCGGTCAAAAAGGCGCTGGTTTGAGCCGATGTGTGAGAGCTCGCGTTGTCATGGTGAAGAATGATTCGTCTTCTCTTGTTTGTTTTTCGAATTTCTCCGAAGACTTCAGGCAAACAAATTGTGGTGTACCACTCAGAATTGACCGTCCTTCGTTGCTCAAGCGGAACAGTCGCCACATGACCAGTTTTGCCGAAGGAACAGGCGACCATTTGCTTCGAAGTGCTTCTTCCACGAACAACTTTCGTTGGATTTGGCTCGTCTTCGAAGACCCACACGGTCGATTGTTGTTTTGTTTCGGGCTCATACGCATAGATCCAAGATTCGTCACCTGTGACGATCTTATGAACATCTTTTGAAGCACCGCGATCGTATTTTTTCAACATTTCTTTGCACCAATCGACACGAGCCTTTTTTTGAGCGATTGTCAAATTGTGCGGGATCCAACGACAACAAACCTTTTTTACGGTATGTTTATGTAATATCGAATGTATGCTGGTGGGAGAAATGCCCAAGGATGCCTCTATCTCCCGGTATGTCACATGACGATCTTGCATTATTAGTTCACGCACGGCATCAATGTTCTCTGGCACAACGGACATTTTTGGACGACCTTCACGGAATTCGTCGTTGAGCGAACTGCGACCACGATTAAATTCGTTATACCAGTTTTTCACGGTGCTATATGATGGTGCTTGATCACCATACAAAGACTTAAGTTCATCGATGCACTCTTGTCTGGATAATCCACGTCGAAAGTTGTGAAAAATGATCGCACGAAAATGCTCACGTGTCAATTCCATTTTTTTAACGGAATTGAATTGTTCAAAGCTCTGTAAGTTTAACAATTCACGATTAAATGACAACACGTTCTGAGTGATGTTATGCTAAAAAATGTCAACCTTTCCAATGGAAATATCAGATTGCACCTGGCAACACTTATTGTTGCCTAGGCCAGAAATATATATAGCAGCCCTCGTATTTTAATATTTTTAACATTTCATACAAGTTTTTAATATTTTTTTATATTTTGAGTATTTTTAATATTTTAATTTTTTCAATATATTTAATATTTTTGTTTTTTTTTTATTTTTATTTTATATTTTTAATATTTTAATTTTTTTTTTATATTTTATTATTTTTTTTTTTTTTATATTTTATTATTTTTTTTTTTTAATATTTTAATATTTTAAGTTTTTTTTTATATTTTTAAAACTTTTTGTATTTTTCATATTTTCAAAAAAAGAATTTTTTTTAATATTTTTAATTTTTTTTTTATATTTTTTAATATTTTTTAATATTTTGTATATTTTTTAATATTTTTAATTTTTTTAATATTATTAATATTTTTCCAACGAAAAAATGTATAACGCATTAAAGGAGACGAGTTCAAATTCGTGTCAGGGCATTTTAAGATGTCTATCCGTCTGTCTGGCGATCTACTATTATAAAGCGATCTACTATTGGACTGTATGCCATTGCGATTTAGACAGTCGAACAGTCGGTAGCAACGACTAGTTTGTCTAGCAGCAAATCGGTTAACGATTTTGTCCTGTCTGGCTGGTTAGCTGTCTAAGCCACAGTCGGTCGTTGTGACTCAGTGGTTTTTGCTGCTCATCTACTACCGGCTTTTGTTTACCACATACAGAGCTAGTACATCATTTTGCTGCTTGATGTTGTTAATGACCAAAAAGACAGTTTTGCGCTGCCAGCCATGGAATTTTATGTGGACAGTATAATCCAGTCCCTTTTTGTATCTCCCATACAATACGTTTAATTTTTAAATATTTTATTTTTCTTTTCTAACTTCCAAAATTAATGCTGCAGGATATTTAAACTTGCCAGGGGAATAACCTCATAAAAGTAGCTAAACCCCTAGAAAACCGTAACATTTGCCACACCTCTTCTGGTACCTATCATACAAATGACCTTATCAATCTACCGTATAAATATATACATACATTAAATTTTTTATATTAATTATATTTTTGTACATAAATTATATTTTTTATATAAATTATATTTTTTATATAAATTTTATTTTTAAAATGTTTATTTAAATATTTTTTTAATTTTTTTATATTTTTTATTTATTATATTTTTTAATTTTTTTTTATATTTTTTATTTATTATATTTTTTATATTAATTATATAATTTTTTTTTTATATTAATTATATTATTTTTTTTATATTAATTATATTTTTTTATATGTATGTATATATTTTTTATATCTGTTATATTTTTTGTATTAATTATATTTTTTTATGTTTATTTATATATTTTTTTAAATATATTTTTTATTATTTTTCATTTATATATTTTTTTTAAATATATTTTTTATTATCTTTCATTTACATAATTTTTTTTTATATTTTTGTTAATATTTTTTAATTTGGTCTAAATATTTAAATTTTTTTTTTTTATAAAAATATTTTTTTTTGATATTGTCATAGTTCGGTTTGAGATCATTTCTATTGGCAATTATTTATTATTGCCAATAGTTTTTTATTCAAGAGTGTGAAATGTATTATGTTGACAGCAGGTTATTTTCCTATATTAATATTTTTAATATTTGTTATAAAATATTTTCATGTAATTTATATCGAATATTTAATATGTTCTAAATGTATAATATTTAGTATTTTTTTAAAATATTTTTTTTTTGATAATATTTTTTTTAATATTTTTTAGAAATTTATTTAGTATTGTGGAAAATAAACATTTAAAATTAGAATAACAAAATTGTCAACGATTCAAATTTTTCTTGTTTCGTCTTCTGTGATGGCCTTTCTTCTCCAGTCTGAGCTATATATGCAATTTTAGTTGCATTCGGTTGCTACATGCCATGGAAGTTGATTTCGTCAATTGATTCCATCTAATCCATAACACAATAACCATTCAGCAGGCAGACAAGTCAATTACGTTGTAATGCTGCAACTACTTCATAATTCACTTGGCCTACTCGTTACCAAAAGACAAAGTTAGAAACAAAGATGCAATGACTGGGTAGGCAGGCAGTCAGTCGGACCACCCGGACTCTTGTGCTGCGACGTAACAAAACTCTTCTGGACGACGATTATCAAATGATAAATTGCTTATGCGATTATGCCAAGAATTATAGATATTCTTGAGCAATCCAAAATACAATGAAAAAAAAGTTGCAAAGAAAAACTAAATCAATACTCTCCTGGAAAAGAATCAAGATTCTTTTGTACCAGAACCAGAGAAACCAGTAGTTACAAACAGAACGACCGCAACTTTTTAAATTGGTGGATCGCATGTGGATGCTTGAGATGACGCGTTAGAGATCTGTGACGTTTGATAGTTTATGTTTGATCATGCGTTTTATGAAAGAATGTTAGAAATACTTTATAATTTTAAAATTTCTTTGTGAAATTCTTAAGAATATAAGTAAATTGAACCTGTTTCTCTGCTGCTGTAGATTTTT
Organism: Muscina levida; assembly: GCA_964034835.1. Lineage (NCBI taxonomy): Eukaryota > Metazoa > Arthropoda > Insecta > Diptera > Muscidae > Muscina > Muscina levida. Next base: position 16,084,832 of record OZ035880.1, on the reverse strand, counting down.
TTTTTGCTGTTGTTAAGCTCTGATTCAGTTAAAATGTTTTGGCCTCTACGTTTTTTTTTGTGTGCAGTTATCTTAAGAGGTTTTTTTCGCTTTGCTGTTATAACAGACGGCTCTGGCGCTTTTTTTTGTTATTGTTGTTGCTATGATCATAAAATTGTTTTCAAGATTAAGATGAGGATGATGATGATGGCAATTTCGCTAAGCCATGGACGGGTTTGTGGTGAAGGGAAAAGATCCGGAGGATGGTTTTCTGCTAAATTATTAGGTGACGAGCAAAGTTTGAGAAATAACTGGGAACAGTAGTAAGCAAAGCTTGACAAAATTATAAAATGTTAAAATTATAAAATTATAAAATTATAAAATTATAAAATTATAAAATTATAAAATTATAAAATTATAAAATTATAAAATTATAAAATTATAAAATTATAAAATTATAAAATTATAAAATTATAAAATTATAAAATTATAAAATTATAAAATTATAAAATTATAAAATTATAAAATTATAAAATTATAAAATTATAAAATTATAAAATTATAAAATTATAAAATTATAAAATTATAAAATTATAAAATTATAAAATTATAAAATTATAAAATTATAAAATTATAAAATTATAAAATTATAAAATTATAAAATTATAAAATTATAAAATTATAAAATTATAAAATTATAAAATTATAAAATTATAAAATTATAAAATTATAAAATTATAAAATTATAAAATTATAAAATTATAAAATTATAAAATTATAAAATTATAAAATTATAAAATTATAAAATTATAAAATTATAAAATTATAAAATTATAAAATTATAAAATTATAAAATTATAAAATTATAAAATTATAAAATTATAAAATTATAAAATTATAAAATTATAAAATTATAAAATTATAAAATTATAAAATTATAAAATTATGAAATTATGAAATTATGAAATTATAAAATAATAAAATTACCAGACCATCAAACTTTTCAAAGTTAAAAAATTATCTGAAAGTTAATCTTATATATAAAATTCTCGTGTCACAATGTTAGTCTGCATACTCCTCCGAAACGGCTTGACCGATTCCTCTGAAATTTGGTAAGCATATTGGGTAGGTCTGAGAATCGGCTAACATCTATTTTTCATCACCCTAAATGTTAAGGGTGGTCCACCAGCGCCCGGTAGGTGGCGCTGGGGTGGGTTTATAATCAAAATTTGAACAAATGGACCAATTCAACTGAAATTCAGAATGTATGTTTGTTTGATCATCAGAAAAAATTGTATATACAAATGGAACCGGTAGGTGGCGTTTGGGTGTATTTTTAACCAAAATTTAAATGAATGGACCAATTTAACTGAAATTTAGTATGTATATTTGAGTGATCATGAGAACAAAGTTTCTGTATAACTGGACCCGGTAGGTGCCGCTAGGGTGGAATTATAATGAAAATTTTAACGAATTAAACAATTTGACTGAAATTTAGAATGTATATTTGTTATAATATGAGAAATTTTTTTCTGTATAAATGGACCCGCTGTTGAGTTGGCTGTAGTTGAATTATTTCGAAAATTTATATCGATTGTCCGACATTACTCAAACTTAACATGTATTTTTGGACATGAGAAAATGTTGGATGTATGTTTTTATTCAGTTGCCGGTGTTTAGATTATGATACACTTAATTTTTGCAATGTCATTTAGTCACCAGTGAGAACATTACATATATACATCTTTAAAACATCAATATTATTGAGAAGTCAATATATAAAAATGGATGTATATTTTAATGTCACCACTAATTGCGAGAACGGTTGAACCGATTTGTACCAAAATGTCAGTGAAAGTTGGTGATGGACTATAGATGGTCACCCAGACCACAAAACGGCTTAAGGTAGAATGGCGAACATTTGTATTGGCGACCGCTGGGGTCGGTTTACAATCAAAATTGTAACGAATGGGCCAATTTAACTGAAATTCAGAATCTATGTTTGTTTGATCATCAGAAAAAATCGTATGTATAAATGGACCCGGTAGATGGCGCTAGGGTGGATTTATATTGAAAATTTGAATGCATGTATCAATTTTACTGAAATTTAGTATTTATTTTTGTGGAACCTTGAGAAAATTTTTTTGGTATAAATTGACCCGGTAGGTGTCGCTATGATGGAATTATAATGAAAATTTTAACGAATTAAACAATTTGATTGAAATTTAGAATGTATATTTGTTTTATTATGAAAATTGTTTTTGTATATATGGACCCGCAGTTGATTTGGCTGGGGTTGAATTATTTCGAATATTTGTATCGATTGTCCGATTTTACTTAAACTTAAAAAATATGATTTTTTTGGCATGCGAAAATTTTGAATGTATGTTTGGAACCAGTTGCCGGTGTTTAGCTTATGATACACTTCATTTTTGGAATGTCATTTAGTCACTTTTTTTAACATCATAGTTATTCAGAAGTCTATATATATAAAAAGATGTACATTTTGATGTCACCACTAATTGTGAAAACGGTTGACCCCATTTGTCCCAAAATTTCAGTGAAAGTTAGGGATGGGTTGTAGATGGTCGCCCAGACCGCAAAACGGCTTTAGGTAGAATGGCGAATATTTATGTTGGTGCACTTCCTATAGAATTAGAGAGCTTCACAAAGTAGTTTTTCGCATTTCGAATTTAGGGGACAAACACGAAAATGGGAACAACAGTTGCTCTCACCCAGACCAAACGGTTTATAGGGTTGTTGAGCCAAATGAAGGGATTTTTGGAAACTGGAACTCCTTGGAAAAAAAAGAAGCAAGGTACTATCATGGCTCAGACCAAACACCTAAAGTATCAATCACCCAGTACACCAATACAAAAAGTTATATGTCAGCCAATCGACTTAAAAATGTGGTTCTAAAATATATGCCTATCAATAAGTAAGTTTTTATCATATCCTGGACGACACTGCTGAAACATTTTAGCAATTCTTACAAATGTAATTTCTTAGATTTATATAGATTTATACGAAGTACTGAATATGTCTGGGAATACCTCGCCCTTTTAATTTCAATATTTCAGAGGCCAAGTAATAAACCGATCGTTATTAGATTTCAACTGCACTCAAAATCTTTTAAAATAATTTGGAGGCAGGACGAAGTCTGCCGGGCCAGCTAGTATTCTTATATTAGTAAATGACGAAATCTGCAACCTACCAAACCACTGTGTTCTTTGCACCTAACGCTATATTATTTTTTGCTCATCTTTCTTATTTCTATTGCCCGCAATGCTGCAGCCGGCATTTCTCGTGGTTGGGAAGATGATTCGCAAAAAAATAACGCCCAAAGAACAGAGTCTATGACTGGCTAAATGTCACACCACCATCATCGATAGTTTTGCACAGCCATAAGCATTTAATATTTGAAGCCTACAGCTCTTTGGAAAAAAAAACTGCTGCAGTTGCGCTTGTTATAGAAAAAAAAAATAAAAACGCAAAGACAGACACACCAACAAACCTGTTACTTAACAAGGTCCAAAGACAAAATTGTCTTTGCCGCCAACCAACCAACCTCTATCATCATAATCATCATCGTTGTTACCCAAGGAGGCAATCATGGCAATATTGATTTTTTTTAGTGTTGCACAAATAAATGCGAAAAAAAAGAGTCACCTTCATTGCACATTTTCCTTATAACTGACCAACTAGACTGACAGTCCGACCGTAAAAGTGGTTAGAGTGTGTCTTAATGCCATTGAGGCAGTCGAACAGTCGGTCGCAACGATGAGTTTGTCTACCAGCAAAACAGTTAACGATGGTCACTCAACATCAGAGTAAGTGTCTCGTAAGTATGAATGAAGCTCGTTTTGGCTGTCTGTCTGGTTGGCTAGCTGTCTGAGCCACAGTCGGTCGTTGTGACTCAGTCAGTGGCTTTTGCTGCTCATCTACTACCGGCTTTTGTTTACCACAGACACAGCCGGTTCATCATTCTACCGCTTGATGTTGTTAATGGCCAAAAAGACAGCTTTGCGCTGCCAATGTAGTTGTTCTCGTTGTGCTCTATATCACGTTAGCTAATATTATTATTAATAATATCACCCTGAAACTGGCAAGAAACTGTGAATTCTTCCAATTCACTATTTCTCAGTTTATTCTGTGGATTGCCGTCGCCCGCCCGACCATCTTCTGTTGATTCCTGGACCGTTTGTGTTGATTCTTTGGTATCTTTCCAGCTATGAGTTTTCATCTCTTTTGCTGTCGTTGGAATAAAGTTTTTTTTTTTTTGGTTTTTCATTAAAATATGATGTGAGATAAGAGAAACATTTTATTAAATTGCGCTACACTTTGCAAAGGTATTTGAGAATACGTCGGGATTTTGGTAACACGAGCAAGACGTATCTGCATACATTTTTAAAACATTTTATGTAAGAATTCAAAATTAAAAATATTCAAAATTACATAAAAATATATAAAATATATTTATATATTTATTTATAAAAAAATAATTGAAATTCAAAATTATAATAAAAATAATAATAATAATAAAATTATATAAATATTTGAAATAGTTTACATAAAATATTTTGAATATTAAAACTATAAATATTTTTAAAATATTTTAAATAATAACTAAATAAGTAAATATCTATATATATAAAAGAGGATGTGTGTATGTATGTAACGTAGGGACTCGAAAACGGCTGGACCGATTTTGATGAAATTTTCAGGGAATCTTCCGAATAACCCCGCGAGTAACATAGGCTACACATTGTTTGGATTTTTCTACATTTAGGGGGTGAAAATGGCAATATTCGATAATATGCAATAGCGAAGCATTGCCGGGCCCACTAGTTTTAAATAAAAATAAAATTTATGTTTTTGATTTGTTGACCTCTTAATTATAATATTGGGATTTGGTTCGGCTATAGGGTCTGAATTTAAAGACAATTTTTATGTTGTACTTTTATTCCATTTATTTATTTCCGATATTTCGACTAACATCGTTAGTCATCATCAGGGTTATCTATTATTCACAAAGATACAAAAATGTTACAAGTTAACACACAAATAAACATATTTTTACATTGACAGAAATTCTTACAAAAATCGGCAGCTACAATGATACTGTCTTGAGTCAGCTTCTGTAAACTACTAGCTATTTGGTCGTCTGTACTTGTCAATAAGATGTCTATACATCTGAGAGCAATTTGATGTATCGCTCTTATAATTTAGTCTCTGGTCCAACGGTGTATCAATTATGTGCAGCATTTCTAAAGTATATCTCTGGGCGTAATTCCTCTCTTCCACAAGTATCTCTACGTCGTCAAAATTTGGTATATGTCCTGTTAGAGTACTGTGGGCTGCAAGAGCAGTTTTTTGCTCTAATGGTTTCCCAGTCGCTTTCTGGTCAGTTTTGTGCGAAGCCAATCTCGCTTTTAGTTTTGTCCTTGTTGTTCCAACGTATACCTTTGGGCATATGTCGGATCCGTCACCATTGCATTTAATCTTATAAACTAAGTTGGACTTTTCTCCTTTTTCCACTTTTGCTTTGGTCTTACTGAACAATTTGTGCGTCGTATTATGGGTTTTGTGAGCCATTTCTATTTTATTTTTATCATAAGTGTTTGAATGTTTTAGTCTGTCTGAAAAACCAGGTACATATGTGACAGATTTGTATATTTTGGCCTCTTTGGCAACATTTTCACTATTATTTCTTTGGCATGCCTTGTCCAGTAACTCGTTTATTGTTATTTTTGGGAAACTGTTCATCTGTAGTATGGTCCTAATTTTGTTTTTGTTAGTATTATGAAATTCCTGGTCACTTATATTTAATGTTCTTTTTATGAAATTCATTGCTGTGTTTATTATCGTTCGTCTTGGATGTTTGGAGTAGAAGTTTATGATTCTTCCTGAAGCAGTTTCCTTTTGGTACCAGTCAAATTTAATATTATTATTTTCTCTTATGACCAGGATGTCCAAGTATGGAAGTTGTTTATTGTCTTCCATCTCCATTGTGAACTGTATTTGTTTGTTGAAACTATTTAAAATTCTAAGTGTAGTTTCAACTTCGCTTTTCTTAATAATACAGAAAATGTCATCTACGTATTTTGTCAATATTTTGGGTTTTTGTGTCATCTTGTTCATTGATGCATCTAACAACTCTTCCATCACTATATCTGCTATTACTGGGGAAGCTGGTGAGCCCATTGGCATGCCTTTTCTCTGCTCGTATATTTTTCCTTCATAGTTACCTCGTATCTTTAATGCAAAAAGTAAGAATTTCCATGAATAATTCTTTTGTAATTTCGGTGAAGTTTTTTAATGTGTCCCATTTATTCTCTATCGTCTTAAGAGCTAGATTTACTGGTACACTAGGGAACAAGGAAACAACATCAAATGATGCCAAAATTTCATCGTCTTCAACAAGTGTGTTGACAATCTTTGCTTTAAAATCTAGTGCATCATTTACATTATATTGTGAGTCCTTTGTTAAATTTTTAAGTATATTGATGACATATCTGCACAGTCCATACGCGGGAGAATTAATAGATGAACAAATTGGTCGAAGAGGTGTTCCATTTTTGTGGATTTTTGGGAGACCGTATATCCTTGGCGCAATAGCTGTTCTACTAATTAGTTTCGTCCGTTCTGTCATATTAATTATACCTTTATTGTATAATTTTTCTACTAAATTGTTGTTTTTAGTTTGGAGGGTTGATGTTGGATCCTTTTTCAACCTTTTGTATGTGCATAAATCCCCTACTATTGTGTCCATTTTATTTTTATAATCGGACTTAGTCATCGCTACTGTTTTTCCTCCTTTATCTGCACACACTATTAATATGTCCGAATTTTCTTTCAAAAAAGTTTTCGTCTGTCCCACTGTATTAATAATCAGTTTGTCTCTCTGACTTAGTTTTTGTCTCTGTAAGTGGTCGTCAATTAGTGATATGTATTTAGCTCTCGCAATTTCTTGGTGCTCTTTGTTCTCTAGTGTTTGTACAAGTTCTTCTCCTTCAGCAATACACTTAAAAAACGGAAACGTTGTTCTTGTATCCGGCAAAGCATATTTTGGACCTACCCTGCAAACATTTTTGGTTGCGGAAGAATTATCCGCGAATCATTTGGAAGAAGAATTTAATCGCGGCAATTATTATCTGGGATTCTTCCGCGAATCCCAAGGTGTGAGTAGTTGTGTCTCAAGACGATTCGCCGCACGCGAATTGCTCGAGAATTGCGTGGAAGTGTGGCAAGCAAGTTGCGAAGAAGAGTTGTAAACGAATTGCGAAGAAGTCTTATATGGGAAAAGCATAGAAGAGTTCCCCACGAATCATGAAGAAGATTCCCAAATGAATCGTAAAGAAGATCCCCAAACGAATCGTGAAGAAAATTCCCAAAAATGCAATTAAAATTCGTCGGTTATGATCCCCTTAATGGCAGATTTAACGAAGCTTGGTAAATCATGTCCACCATATCTTATAATCATTCGTTTCTGGAAAAAATAGTACAAGCATATTAAACCTTTTATTTTAATTTTCTTTTTTTTGACTTTAAATAATTTTCGCTGTTTCAACAAAAAGAAACAAGAATTTTTTACCGTTATGAGTTGGCTGAGGTGAATCTCTCACAATCTTCCACTCATTGCGTTGGGGATGATTAGATAAACATTTTTCTCAGTTAGCCTCTCTGTGGTTCTCGGAGAGAAGTGTTATGATAATCTATCCATCTTACACACGATTAACAAGCAAACAGTTGCATAATTCTTACAAAAATCGGCAGCTACAATGATACTGTCTTGAGTCAGCTTCTGTAAACTACTAGCTATTTGGTCGTCTGTACTTGTCAATAAGATGTCTATACATCTGAGAGCAATTTGATGTATCGCTCTTATAATTTAGTCTCTGGTCCAACGGTGTATCAATTATGTGCAGCATTTCTAAAGTACATCTCTGGGCGTAATTCCTCTCTTCCACAAGTATCTCTACGTCGTCGTCAAGCAAGACAGTATCATTGTAGCTGCCGATTTTTGTAAGAATTTATGTCAATGTAAAAATATGTTTATTTGTGTGTTAACTTGTAACATTTTTGTATCTTTGTGAATAATAGATAACCCTGATGATGACTAACGATGTTAGTCGAAATATCGGAAATAAATAAATGGAATAAAAGTACAACATAAAAATTGTCTTTAAATTCAGACCCTATAGCCGAACCAAATCCCAATATAAAAATAAAATATTTAATATATTATTGAAATTATTAAACTGTTTTAATAATTTATAATACAAATATTTTAAAAATTCGATATATTTTATTTTAAATATTTAAAATATAATACAATTTTAAAAATTCATAATTCTTTACAGATCAACACAAACAAACGAAAGGAATACAATTTTTAATATAATAAGTAAATATTTTAAAAGGAAAGAAAATATTGTAAAGAAGAATAAAATAAATAAATATATAAATAAATTTATAATAAATTTAATATTAAAAAAAAAATATTTAAAATTGAAAAAAAAATATTTAAAATATTTAACAAAATATATTTAAAATATTTAACAAAAAATATTTAAAATATTTAACAAAAATATTTAAAATTTTTTTTAAATAAATTTTTTTTTTATTAAATTTACGTTAAAGTTAACAAATGATACATCAAATTCGGCTTACGATCAGAAAAGTGTTTTTTATTGTTTGATATTTTTTGGTCAAATTCAGTGTGTCACGCACTAGGATGACGCGTTTCGAACGAGTTCATCTTCAGACCCCTTTGTGACGAACTGATGCGCAATCTACTATTTACAATTATGTCAAACATGTACATGCGAAGTAGATATCAGCCGAAAATGTCCAGCACCAATTATAGTTTGAATTTGACCGTTAATATTCAAACATGAGAAATAGAGGAAATTCTTTCCCCACGATTCCCCTTTTTACCTAAAAGCTTAAGCTTCTTTACAAGGTTTTTTTGGGTAAACTAAGATTACTTTTAAATTTTTTTATATGTCAAAGTAAGGCATTTAATTTTAGGCCGTGCCGTGCCAGTGTATTTTAAACTGTTTGCTTGTTAGTTTTAGTCGATCGTGTTTTATATATTAAATTTACGTTTAAGTGTATCAAATGATACATCAAATTCGGCTTACGATCAGAAAAGTGTATTTTATTGTTTGATATTTTTTGGTCAAATAATATATATATATATAATAATATATATTTTTTAATAAAATATTTATTTTTTTTAAATAAAATATTTAAAATTTTTAAAATAAAATGTTTAATTTTTTTTAAATAAAATATATAATTTTAATAATATAAATAATTTTAAAATATTAATAAATAATATATTTTAAATGTTTGAAATTTTTTTTATATATGTAAATAAAAATTAATTTTATTTTAAATCAAATATTTAATTTTTTTTAAAATAATATACATATATAATTTTTTTTTTAAATATTTAACTTTTTTTTAAATAAATTTTTTTTTTAAATAAAATTTTTTTTTTTAAATAATTTTTTTTTAAGTAAAATATTTAACTCTTTTTAAATAAAATGTTTATTTTTTTTTTCAAAATATATAAATTTTAAAATATAAAAAAATAAGATATTTTAAATATTTGAAGTGTAAATAAAAATTTTTAAATAAAATATTTAATTTAAATTTTTGTAAATAATATAAAAAGTTCTTTTAAATAAAATATTCAATTTTTTTTAAATAACAAATATCGAACAATAAGAAAAAAACACTTTTCTGATCGTAAGCCGAATTTGATGTATCATTTGATACACTTTAACGTAAATTTAAATTTTTAATTTTATTTAAATATTTATTTTAAAATAAAATGTTTAAAATATTTTTTTTAAATAAAATATCTAATTTTTTTCAATATATATTTTAAATATATTTTTTTTAATTAAGTATTCAATTTTTTTTTCAAATAAAATATATTTTTTTTTAAATAAAATATTTAACTTTTTTGAATATTATATAAATTTGAAAATATTTAAAAATTAAATATTTAAGTTTTTTTTTAAATATTTTTTTAAATTTTCTACTTAAATATTTTTTTTAATATACAGTAAAACTTCTCTATAACGCACTACTCTGTAGCGAATTTCTCTCTATAACGATTTCTGTTTTTAAATCAAAATATTCCTAATGTTTTTTAAACATTTTTACCTCAATAACGAATTTTCTCTATAACGTATTTTATATTTTATATTTTTATATTTTTATATTTTTATATTTTTATATTTTTATATTTTTATATTTTTATATTTTTATATTTTTATATATTTATATTTTTATATTTTTGTATTTTTATATTTTTATATTTTTATATTTTTATATTTTTATATTTTTGTATTTTTATAATTTTATATTTTTATATTATTAATTTTTTTTATATTTTTATATTTTTAATTTTTTTTATATATTTATATTTTTTTATATTTTTGTAATGTTATCTTACTTCATTTTACAGCCTATAAATATTCGTATTCTCTCGATTTTTCTTATTATCTTCATGTGATTCTATCCAGCTGAGACATATAAATATATAGTTTTTGTTTTCCATGGTTCTGGTTTTTAGCTAAATTTTATTTTTCTTTTTGTTGTTTTTATTGTAATGTATGGTACTTCTCTCTGTGTGTCGTCGCACCACCTGTGCAGAAAAAATAAAGTCAACCCAATTCTTTTTCTGGATAGGTTACTCGTTTTGGCTTATTAAATATTTATGAAAATATATACATACTTACATATTCATATTCTCCTTCGTGCTATTGGAGTTCTAGTATGTGATGTGATATGATATGAGCACATTGAAACGGTTTGTGTTCATATGTTGCAAGTGGCAGCATCAACAGCCTCAGCCACAGCCAAATAGTATTTTAATATATCTCTCTTGAGAAGTCTTTCAATTTTGCGCACCGGCATTAATAATAACCAGATTTTCGTTGTCGTTTTCCCATCAGTTGGAATTTTTGCCGGAGTTCAAGATTTATAAAAGTTAATGACCCGCCACCGCCGCCGCTTCGTTTTAAGAAGCTGTGTGGAGTATTTGCAAGCATCGAAGGTTGTGGGGGATGGGGGATGCCTCTTAATACCATAATGACTTGGAAGAATACTTGATTCATTTTGCAGTGCCAAATGATGATGATGATAACAATTAAACAAAATTTATGAATGGTTATTGGCATTTGATGTGTAATTTGTTCGGAAAAAGGGTGTTAAATGTAAGGCGCGCGATCTCCAGCGGTAATTTAAAAGCTTTACGACGGCAACAACTTGACCCAAAAATGATTCACGAGATTTAACAGATGTCACTGAAATGCGTCATGTTATAAATTTTGTTAAAGTTCATTTATTGTCTGGCAATTTAACGTGATGCTATAGGTTATATTACGTTACGCTAGCAAAATTGTATAATTCGTAATTGTTGATCAATTGTGTCCTCATAGGAATTTATTTATTTGTTTACATTTAAATATAAATTAAAAGGTACTGATTTACTTTAGATACTATCATCTCAGACATTTAAAGATCCGCTGGTCTTAAGTTTATGCGGCGTATTGTATAAGAGCCTCTCTTTACGTAACAAGCATAGACATATTAATTTTTACATATTGTAGAATCCATCTCATACTACTAATGAAGAAGTTTCCAAAACAGAAATTATCGTAGACAACTTAAAATCGATTGTGTGTTCTAAGTGTCTATTCATAACACACAGAACGAATTTTGCATTTAATTTATTGCTCTAGAAACCATCTCAGGCACCTCATAAAGGAGTTGTCAAAGTTTAGTCGCAGTAGGATGGGCGGTATAAGAGCCTATACGTAACACACATACACTATAATTTATTTTTTTTATGTATATCATATTTATTTTTTTATTCTTCGAATAGGTAAATTTATAATTTTCCTCATTTACTCCAGAAATCATTGCAGGACATACAAATAATATACATTCATGTTTATATAACTTACATATAAACACCATCTGGTATTTCAAATAAATTTCACCACTATTAAGTTTTATTTTTGTTGAGGAGAATTTATATTAGCCAACTCACCTTCAGATTTCCAATATCTCCAATATTTGTTATGCTGTTGGTTATGTCCACACTAATCTTTGTCGTGGTGTCTATGGTAGTGTACAGTACAACGCTTTGTGTTATCCAAAAACTATGGTTTAAACGCCAAATTGGTTCATACCTTTACTAATATTCACCTTCGAAACAAAAACCAAGTTTCCCTATTGCCATATTGAAGTATGTGGTTGTCTCTGGTTTTAAACATCGAGTTTCTCAACCCTTGAGTTGAGAACACCACAGCACACACCACAACACATTGTAGTCTGTGACACCAGTATTCTGCTTAGTCAGGTTCACAACCCATTATAATTTAGCTACCTCATTTAATTTCTTCTCCGAAAATTGCGTTGCTATTGTTTTTACTATTCTCACTTGATATAGTTTGAATTTTGCTGTGGTGTATTTGTGAATTGATTGGGGGGATAATAAATGTCATGAAACAAATTTTCGATATAAACACGTCTTCCTTCCATATAGCAATTTTCAAGGAAACCAAAATACTACTTTGTACAGAAAATTCGTAATATAGAATTATTTTGCTCTAGTGAAATGTAATTACACATTGACATTTTCCTTGTTATCAGTTTATACATCAATATTCGAAATAAGGACGAAAGGAGACAAATAAAAAGTCCAAACTTCACAGGCAGGACAGAACTCCTCCCGGAATTCTGAGTCGTTTTAATGATTTCCCTCCGTTTGTCCTGCGATTAAAGCCTTAGTGTGTGAGCAATCGAGTTGCAATTCGGTATGCAAGCTTTTATCTTCTAAGCCGGAAGTTAGTTCAAAGGTGAGCAAGATCGAAAAAAATTACACCCACCTCTCTTACAAACTCTATTGTTTTGGGGGTTACTCACGATCTTGTGTCTGGAGTATTTGTAGTAAACTTATTTTAATAATTTGTTTATCGGTTTGTGCATTGTTTTTGAAAGTATTTGAAATTTACTTCAAATACAAATGCTGGGCTAATTATTCTTTAAACCGTTTAAATTATTGCCACTTGGTTGGTAACTCTGTTTCGTTACAAGGTTTGTATCAGGGAATACTTAGGTGTTGTTATGAGTTTTAACCGCCAAATTCCTCCAAAGATGGCGCCAGCTGGTTTTTGTTGATTTATTTTGCGATGTTGATAAAACATTTCCCTTTTCCTTGGTCCGCAATCTGGATTTTTGTATTGGAAGCATCTAGGGATGAATGTTGTTGGCTGGATAACTCGAAAGTATTTGAAAAGTAATTTTTCATTGATGTTGATTTGGTCAGTGCCCCGGCCGGGAATCAAATTTTGGAAAACAAATGTTAACAAATTTAAAAAAAAAATTTTTTCTATAATGTAATTTTTGTTTGTTTTTTTTTTTAAATAAGTTTGTTTTAATTTTATATACTTCTTACTGTTTCTAGATTTAAATTTTAAAATCATTGCTAAAATACAATTAAAAAAGCCAAAAGAATAACAAATCAAACATATTGAAAAAACAAAAAAATGTTTTCATTCTTTTTTTACTAACATACTTTACTAATTTATTTCTTATTTTTTTAATTTATATTTTTTTATTTTTGGTTATATTCTTTAAATAAAATTTAATTTTGTATTTTTTTATTAATTATTTAATTAAATTTTTTTTAAATAAAATTTTATTTTGTTTATTTTCTTTAAATTTATTTTTTTTTGTATTTTTTAAATTGTTCTTACTTTTTTAGCAAGCAACAAAAAAAAATTATCTTTTTAAAATCCTGATTAAAATTCCATTAAACTAAAACATTTAAAAATTAGCCAAATAAATAAATACAAAAAAAAAAACAAAAATATTAAATGGTAAAATTAATTTTCTTCCACCTAAAATTTTTTTGCAATACATATTTTTTTATATATTTTTTTCGTAATATATGGCGCTAGATTTAATTTTTAAAAACAATGCTACAAAACAATTAAAAACAACAAAAAAATAACCAAAAGTATAAAAAAGCAAACATATAAAAAAAAATTTTTATTTATTTTAATATTTTATTTTTCTTAATTTATTCATTTTATTTTAATTTTAAAATAATTTTTTTTTTATTTTTGTTTTTAATTTAAATTTCTGTATTTTTTAGCTTTTTATTTCTACTAATTTTTTTATTTTCTTTTATAATTTTTTTTTTTTATTTTTTTATTTACATTTTTTTTTTATTTTTTTAATAAAATTTTTTTTTTGTATAATATTATTTTTTTTTTGTATAATATTATTTTTTTTTTGTATAATATTATTTTTTTTTGTATAATATTATTTTTTTTTAATATATTTTTTTTTATTTTTAATTAAAATTTTTTTTTTATTTTTTTTAAATTGTTTATATTTAAATAGAACAAAAACCATAATAGTTTTCTTTATATTTAAATTTTAAATATCTGATTAAAGTACAATTAAAACTAAAAAATGAACATTTATAAATAAACCAAATAAAAAATTACAAATATTAAAAAAAAAATTTTAACCGGTAAAAATAATTGTCATCTACTCTAAAATTTTTTACAATCCATTTTTTTTATATTTTTTATATATGGGTATTTCCACAGAAAGGTCCAATGCGTTCAAAAAACTCATTGTCTCATTGGTAAAGACAAATACTTACATTTTATTAAATTATAATAGTGATCTGGTCACCTCTGTGAATTTTTAATAATAGATGATGCGAGTGCACTCTTATCATAAAATATTTGTTACATCGTTAAATAACTCCAATAATATTAACAAAAAGCTGCAAAATTTTGATTTAATTATATTGACGATCTAATGTAACATTCTTATCGACAATTTTTTTTATATAAACTTTATAATATTCCCTAATTCCGCAAAATAATATTTTGGAAAATAATTTCGTCATAAATTACACTATGACACAATTTGAGGGTCATTGTCTCGGGGGTGAACCAAACCAATATCAAACGATAGCATTTGACCTCAGTAACAAAACCCTATACTCCATTTTGATCCACTACGTCACAAATTTTTTTTACAGTGGATTGAAGTTTGAATTTTTTGGTCAAAAGTCGATTTAAAGAATATGAAAAATCATCTATAAAAGTATATTTGGGGTATTTCATGTCTTCTTAGCATTTTATATTTATTTTATTTTATAACCGTTGACTCGTAGAGGCTATTTGTCTTCGGTGACTCTTAGTGAAATTTTCCGGAAAATATTTTTATCGAAGATTTTAAGCCTTGACCTCCCTCCAAAGTTGACATATAAACAGGTTTTCAAAATTGGGCCAAAAATGTCCCACACGGGTGGCAGCTAGGGGGTTAAAATGTTCCGAGGAAATATTCCCCTGAATGTTTTAGAATTGGTCTCCAAAGACATGAAATACCCCAAATATACTTTTATAGATGATTTTTCATATTCTTTAAATCGACTTTTGACCAAAAAATCAAACTTCAAACCACTGTAAAAATAATTTGCGACGTAGTGGATCAAAATGGAGTATAGGGTTTTGTTACTGAGGTCAAATGCTATCGTTTGATATTGGTTTGGTTCACCCCCGAAAAAGTGTGTTGCACTGTGTTATCATAAGCTACGCCACGTTTCACAAAATGGTTGTACGAAGAAATGCCGAGACATTTGTTACACTTTTTATAGAATCTCTCATACAAGCGAAAAACTAATCTTTAACTATTTACGTTCGTTCCACAAGCAGGCAAATTATTTCAAAAACCTCGGGAGTTAAACACATCATAGGGTGATGGTATTTATCAGTCAGTTCAACTGAATACTATTTCCGTACTTTGTTTTACTTTTAAAAGAATAAAATTTTTAAAAATTCAATCTATTCAACAAATCCTACCTTCAATCCAACAAATCCTACCTTCTTCCCTTCCCATTGCCCATTGTCCATTGCCCATTTGTAAATGATGACATTAAAGTGGACACCTCTTGAACACTGTGTTTACGCTTCTACCACTGCTACAATCCAAATTCATACAGTTGCAATTTAATATGCCAGACTGGCAGACAGACGGACAACTCCATACTACACACATCAAATGCATCTCAAATGTAATCCATCAAAAAATGTTAAATAGCTTATAATTCACTCAGTCACTTTCAATGTGACTACGACCGACCGAGACTTGCCCACAGACAGCAGAGTCCGACTAGACTAGACTAGTCAAATTCACTTAAAATCAAGTGAGAGATAATCAACTGAAGAGGTGACACTTGACGAGAAGACAAATGCACACGGGAAAATAAGATGAAGAAGTAAACCTGTTCATCATCATCCTCGTCGTCGTCGTCATCGTGTCAAGAATTTGATGTTTAGCTGCTGGTCTAAGTGTCAGGATTTGTAAAATAAAAACAAAGACGACTGACTGATTGACTTTCCTTAGAAATCAATTTCGTTAATTTTGAATTTAATGCAATCTTAATCTTGGTTGTCTCCTCCTCCTTGGTATTTAATCATTACATTGTTATTCCATCAAATCTCACCGTGACACCCATCAAATGACACTTTTACGTTGCATATTTGATTAATTTCGTTGATATAAATTGATTGGTGAGCAGAAAGCGCGCGCGCATGCGTCTGCGCCAGAGCATGAGCATATTTAGTATTTTTTGAGTGACTGAGTGTTTAATGCAATTTACGTTATTATGACGTGCCAATGATTTTTGTTTTTATATATTAGATTGCCATGAGCCATCATTACAGGCCGAAAGACAGACAGACAGTCGGCTGGATGGATGTATGGACGTACATACACAGGCATATAGGAATGAATGGCGCGGCTTGGTTGGCCACTCGCCCGGTTTGAATAGGATGGGACGGACAGGTATTTAATCAATACCTAGCACATGTCCAGTTATTGAGGTTACTCATTTTCGAGTGTTTTCTTTACACTTTTGTTAACTTTTCTTTCTTAACACTTTTCTTTATACAATTCAGTTGTTGGTGCTGCTGCTGATGCCGCTGTTGTTTATTTTATCAAGAAATGAATTGTTATGAAAATACTACCAACCATGCCACCACCTCCACCACCAACATGTGCAATTAGGCGAAGGTGTGGTTGCTTCGTAGTTGTTTTAAAAAGAAATTTCTGCGACTAAATTTTTAATGGAATCCAAAATGACTAAAGCTTAAGAAATACAACAACAATATGATAAAATGCCAAGACTATCATATTCTCACGGGCCATTGATGACTGGTTCTTTGAAGGCATTTGCCAATAGGTTAAAGTACGAAATGTATAACAGAACGCTTTTGAAACACAAGATATACTTATAGACGCAAATCTTAGAGTAGGCTTATTACACAGTTTATTATGCAGGTTCGCGGTCAAACACCTTTCTCGCTGGAGCATTTACATCCATGCTGGTAACATTTCCCAGCCAAAGAAGTCGTTTGATTCTGACTTTTTTTAGCTACGTCGATGTCGTGGTAAAACTCATGGTTCATCCGATGGCGAAACTGCCGAAGTTAAAACATCTATTGGCTAGCACTATTTTCCGTTTAATTTCTTGACTGACACTATTTTTCTTATTGACGGAAGATCCGAGGTAGGTAAACTCATCTACTACCTCAAAGCAATTATTGTCAACGTTCACGGTGCGTCCTCATCGAGAGGACTCTATGTTTGTCGAAATCATTTGTATCGTTTTGTCCCCATTGACCGCTAAACCCATTTTTGCTGACTATTTTTCTAGCGATGAGAAAACTGCAGTAACATCCTGCAAATTTCGGCCAATGATGTCTACATAATCGGCATAGGTTAGTGGCATGTGACTCTTGTGGAATATGGTGCCAGACATGTTGACACATGCCTTTCTCATCACCTTGTTCATAACTGTATTAAATAGTGCACAGGACAAGCTATCACCCTGCCTGAGACCTCTTTCCGTGTTGAGTTTTTCAGAGTGATCCTATTTGAATAGAGGATTTAGTGTTTTTCAAGATGCATCTGCAAAGTCGAAATAGTTTTGGATTGTTTGGATAGTTAGTTATCGTAGAGTCGAAGGCAGCTTTGTAGTCGACAAAGAGGTGGTAGTTGTCGATCTGTTTTTCATGAGTTTTTTTCCCCATGATTTGTCGTAAGTTGAATATTTAATCCGTCGTTGATCAATATGGTATGGTTCAATTAGTTTTTCTACAATTGGCTTTAAACGTTCACACAATACTCTCGAAAGGACGCAATGGGCGGTAGTTCTTACATTCACTACGATCTCCTTTCTTGTATATAGGACATAACAGACTGAAACTCCAATCCCCGGGCATGCTCTCCTCTAGCCAGATATTCTCCATGAGCTGATGCATGAACCTAATCAACTCCACGACGCCTGTCTTAAACAATTCAGCAGAGAGACTATCGGCTCCTGCCGCACACGTATCTTCTTTATGGGGTCCGTCACGAACTGGCTATCGCTGTCCTTGCAGGAGGGCATGCATTCTCGCCTTAACTCTCCGGTTTCCCCTCTACTTCGGAGCAACTCTGAGCACTCATCCTATCTGTTCTTCAGCTCCTTCATTTTTCGTCTAAAAAGTCGAGTTGCCTCTCGTCTCTTCTTCCTGTACCGTTCACGAACAGCTCGCGTTGTCATTGGTTGCAGTTTCGCTCTGTATGCAGCATCAGTCTCTCTAGTGGCATTACGACATTCATCATCTTACCAGGCTTCTTAATGAGACGGCTTTGAGTACCCAAGTACGCTTCTCGCAGTTCTTTCTATGGAGTCGGCTATATTTTGCCGGCTCTATGAAATAAGGCCCCAAGAAATAAGGCCCCAAAACAAAATTGAAATAAAGCCCCAAAAATTTGTTCAGAAAACAACAACAGTGAAATTTGCGGTGTTTTTTCATTTTTTTGGGACATTATTTCATTTTTGTTTAAGGGCCTTATTTCGGTATGAAATAAAGCCCCAAATTTCGAAAATGAAATAATGCCCTAATCTTGCAACTCTAATTCTCTGACATTATTAAAAGACGAATGCGGTGGGGGGCACGCCTTTCTTTACCACTTTTACTACCCCTCCCACACGTATCTAGCCTTTTTATTATTTGAAAGGCTTGCCCCAAATATGGGGCATTATTTCATTTATGAATTGGGGTGTTTTTTCATTTAGTTGGGGTCTTATTTCATTCTTGATATTGGGGCTTTGTTTCATAACGAAATAAAATCCCATTTTTGGGGCTTTATTTCATTTTGGATTTGGGGCCTTATTTCGTAGAGCCATTCACTGCGAGGTAATATTATAAGAGGTTGGAGCATTCCGTAGCAGTTGAGTTAGGTGGTTGGAGTAGGCGTACGCTACCTCTGTGGTCCGCAGTTTACCGATGTCCAGTTTTCGTTGTGCCTGATTACGTACGTTTTTCGCCATGCTTAGCCTTGTGCGTACCTTAACTGCGGTAAGGAAGTGACCGGAGTCAATGTTCGCACCCCTAATCACTCGTACGTCAAGAACACTCGATGCGTGCCTTTCATCGACTACCACATGATCTATCTGATTCCTCGTCAATTGATCTGGAGATAACCATGTTGCCTTATGAATATTTTTATGGCCAAATCTAGTGCTGCTAACTACCATATTTCTTGCCGCAGAGAAATCAATCAGTCTGATGCCATTGTTGGACGTTTCGGTGTGCAGACTGAATTTTCCGATTGTAGGCTCAAATGCGGTCTCCCTGCCTATTTTAGCATTAAAATCGCCTAGTACAATTTTGATGTCATGGCTGGGGCTACGGTCATATACATTTTCTAGGCTCTCGTAGAACTCGTCTTTGTCCTCATCGCTTTTCTCTTCTGTCGGAGCATGAGCACATATAAGTGTTATGTGGAAAAATTTTGTTTTGACTCTTATGGTGGCTATAAGTTCACACACCGGGTTGAACCTTGAGACTAGGTGTCGCAGTCTCTTGTCAACCACAAATCCACATCTAAACTCGTGTTTGTCCACATGGCCGCTATAGTAGATGTCGAACGCTTTTATGCGCGAGTACCCGTGTTCCGTCCACCGGATTTCATGTAAAGCGGTTATATCAGTCTTGTTTTCTTCGAGGACTTCCGCCAGTTGGATAGAGGCACTTGATCTTTACAGTGTTCTAACATTCCATGTGCATATCCTAAAATCATGGTCCCTAATTCGTTTGCGGTTGTCCTCAACATGTCTATTTTTTTATTTAATTTTATATCTATTTCACAAAAAAATTTTGTTTTATCACAAATTTTCAAGCAAACAAACTTTAATAAAATAAAATTACGAGGAAAAAAAATTTTTTATATCTTTTTCAGAAAATTTTTTTTAAAAAAAATTACAGAAAAAATTTTTTTTTAAAAAATATTTGCTCCATCCGAATAGATGGCTGGTGTGCCAAATTTACATACTCTTGGCTAAATAAACTTGTTTTACATGACCTTTAATTTCTTGTCCTTGTTTCTTATTGCGAGTTTAAATCGAATTCCGTTTCGAATCCGAAACGGATTTATAAAAGAATAAAAAAACGAGCCGTTTCTTTCGAGAGGTTTTTCATACGAAGCTTTTTATAACAACAGACACAATATTCATCTCGAACATTACCGAAAATTTTCTCTGCCACCCTACTGGTCCTACGACTTCATAGGCAGGCTAATTATAATACATAAGAATTTCATTAAAAATCGGTTAATTTGAAATTTAAATAATTTAAACTATATTATTCATAGGGTAAGAGGATTTATCGGTCAGTAGATCTGACTGAAATTTCTGCACTGGGTTTTATTTATTTTGTTATTGTTTTTGTTTATATTTTTTATGATTTTTTTTTAAATTTTTATGATTTTTTTTTAAATTTTTTTTATAATTTTTAATGACTATTTTATATATTTTTTATGATATTTTTTTTTATTTTTTTTTATATTTTTTATGATTTTTTATATTTTTGATGTACTATTTTCATGTTTTTTTTTTATATTTTCTATATTTTTTTTGGTGCTTTGCTTTATTTTTTGTGTGTGTTTTTTTATTACATTTTTATGATTTTATTTTTTTTTATATTTTTTTATTTCTTTTATGATTTTTTTTTATATTTTTTGTATGCATTTTTTTTTATTTTTTTTTATATTTTTTATATATTTTTTTAATTTTTTTTTTATATTTTTTATATACTTTTTTTCTGATTTTTTTTTTATATTTTTTATGATTAAATATAGCAGAGGAGGATTGGTCGCCAAACTACTTAGCTTTGATGTTGTGTTGTTACTCAAACTTTTTTTCAATCCTGATGATGTCTTACGATGGAAGACGAAATACTGACAAATCAAGATAAAAACACTAATAATTTTGCATAATTAGTTTTTTAATTTTTTACTGAATTTTTTTTATAATTTTTTTTTTTTAAATTTTTTCTTAAGATTTTTTTTTTAAATTTTTTTTAATTTTCTTTTACGTCGTCCTTGATTTAGTTATCTGTTGAATTAAAATATTAAGAATTATGAAATCGTTTTATAGTTCGGTTAAATATCATTTTCTATTTGCAAAAGCACAACAAGTCAGCACAACACACACACACACTAAACTGACTTAACACACCATAAAAAATAATATTGATAAATTATAGCCTTAAATTTTTACATTTATTAATGTGGCGTCATTTTACTCCCAAGACTAATTGACTGATTGTCATGGCACATGGCAATGACGAATTTGGTTTCGAGCACTCAATTTCAGTGCAACGCATATCTTTTGTTTGCTTTCCCCCCAACAACTGCCCGCCATGTGCTCAAAATGCAGTTGCAATAATAAATCCTGGCTGTCTTTTCTTTTCTCCACCTGAATAAACTCTATATAATATTTAAGAGTCGATTAGATTTTCTAAGTCTCACGTTACCATTTTTTTTGTTTTAGGAAAACAACATTATCGTTATTATCCCATTTTTGTGTGTTGGGAAACTGACGAACTCACACCACACTTGGCCACAATGGATTCCTCTGTCCATGGCCTAGTGTTGGGGTGGGGGAACAATTTCTTTTATTTTTTTCTGTGTGTGTGTTTTGATTTTAACCCAATTCATTTGAATTGTGTTTCATCCATCATTTTCCTTGGCAATGCGGTTTTACTCTACCGCATATATGTTTCTCAACAATTCACACTTGATTAACATCTTTTGATAAGCGTAAAAGAGGAAAAAGGAAAAGCTTGACTGCCTGCCTGGCTGCGTGCCTGTGTCTTCTTCAACGTAGACACTCTCACAATTGTAGCGTTCATTGGTTGGTTGCTGCTGTATAGCAGCAGCTTTATAAAATGTTGATTCTTTTGCTTAGGATCTATCTTTTGACTTCATATCAGTTGATCTAATATTTGTCTTAATGTTGTTGTTATGGCTCCAGTTGTTGTTTTGAGGTTAAACCCCCGCCCATACAACATATCCATTCCATATGTAATGCGCAGCTGTGGCTTTGTCCCCGAATATATTGTTGCCTCATACTGGAGGATTTACACAGACAGTAGCCGTCTTAATGGAGGCAAAGAATAGACTTTCAAAGATTTTGTTTGTATTAAAATGTGTTATGGTTTAATCTTTTGTTCGTCATCATATTTCTCTTCCCTCATCTTTCAATGTCTGTCATTATAAATCAAAATAAGTTTTGTGTTATTTACAATTAATTTTTGTTGTTGCGTCCATTATCGAAAAAAATGTTTTCTTCGTTGACTCCTTTATGGCGTGGTGGTGGTATGAGTACATGTGATGGCTTTAGTGTCTGATGTTATAGATTGATCTCAAGTTTCTAGAAATGCGATAGATTAATAAAAGCCACGGATTGTAAATTATTATGAAATATATATATATATATATGTGTCATATGATTAACTACCCTGCGCCCTTGATATCTCCGCTTGTTCACTTGAAAGATAATGTCATCACTGAATATTAAATGTGAGATGTCATTGTTTTCCCTAAAGGTCACCACCGGCTACCAAAAAGAAAGTGCAAATGAGAAATGTTCAAATTATAAATAAAATATTGTTGTGGAAACATAAATTCGACTTCCCAAGACCCTTAGGCCAGGCATAGGTACAGTCAACTCGCTCGTCCCAACAAAGTGGAAACGCAAAATGAATGTGACATGTGACACTAAACGTTGTTGCACACTTGCGACAAACAAGCAAACTTAAAGTGCCAACAACAACTACAAGTACACCCAAATGTAGAGGAACAAATTGTAAAGAAAAACCAGTGTGTGTGTGTGTGAGAGTATATGAAAAAAAAACATTGTACAGCGGTACCAACAGG
Organism: Muscina levida; assembly: GCA_964034835.1. Lineage (NCBI taxonomy): Eukaryota > Metazoa > Arthropoda > Insecta > Diptera > Muscidae > Muscina > Muscina levida. The sequence continues at coordinate 16,061,525 of OZ035880.1, read as the reverse complement.
TGAGAAATTTGAGACCCTACATTATCAACAACATACCCAAGACATTTTACAAAACTTTGCACACAGCAAGTTCCACACAAGACGGACAAGTCGAATCTCAACAAATTAAATATACAACAGCGACGACAGCTGCGACGACGGTTATGACCTCTATGGGTCGGTTGTCACAATTAAAAACAAAGACGCGCGCGGCGCACTATAAATAATCTAATATGTGTGAACAACAAATGCAAAAAAAAAAACAAGGAAAGAAAGTTTAGAAACAAGTGAATGTGGAGAGACAAAGTCTAAACATAGAAGGAAAAAACAACAATGCAACAACATGAAGAAAAATCCATATGCAAAAAAAGAGAAGATTCCCATTCAACTAACTAGAAATCGGGCCACACAAGTTGCAACCGAAATATGAACGTTTTGAGTAAAATTTTTTATATTCCATGCAAACACTCGACACACACTCACTCATACAGGCAAGGAGGAGCAATCTCATCTATGTGCATTTTCTAGGGAAATAGAAAAATCTGTAACAATTCTGTCAAATGGTCCAAACACAACAATTCAACAATTTTAAAATAAACACTAAAGTTACAACACTAAAAAAGATAAAAAGTCAATGCAATTTGGCACAAATACCCGATGTGCTATCTACATCTATTTCCTAGAAGAGCGCTGTTAGTGATGATGAATTTGACACTATGGGTATTTGTACTACAGGATTAGGAGGAGAAGTTGTTAGAATGTTACAATTGTTACAAGTAAAACAAAAACTTATTTGAAAGGACAGAAATTAAGCAAAACATTACAAAGAAAATATAACCAATTTTTTAAGTATTGCAAATATTAAAATTATTACAAATAAAAATTAAAATGTCATAAAAATATTAATAATATTACAAATATTAATAATATTAAAAATATTAAATGTTTTAAATATTGATAAGTATTAACAATTTTAAAAATATTTAACTTATTAAACATATCAAAAATATTAATAATATCAAAAAAATATCAAAAATATTTAAAAAAAATTAAAAATTATTACAAATATTTCCAACGGTTTTTTTTAACCATTAGAAAAGAGGTGTTTTTTTTATAAATGTCATATCAGCCGAATAATATCTAGAAAATTGTGATATAAGGTCAACAATCAATATATATTAAAAATTTAAAAATATTATAAATATTAATAAATATTAAAAATATTACAAATAATACAAATATTACAAATAATACAAATATTACAAATATTTCGAATATTACAAATATTTCAAATATTACAAATATTTAGAATACAGTACGAACTCGATTTTCGCAACTACCGATTATTGCAACACCCCGATTTGCGCAACCGCTCTTTTTTACACATGAGTCTTGATAAGTGCAACACGTTCAAAAAAGCAGTCTCGATGAGCGCAACTTTTCAATGTTGTCGCAGAAATTATATGTTTTTTTTTTATTTGCATGCTATGTTACGGCGCTGTTTAGTGTGAGTGAGCAAATGACTGTTATAGTACAGTTTTTTTTAGTGACGTGGGGCATTTTGCACAAAGTAAAATAACAATTTTCAATAGAGGTTCGGTAAGCGCAACAATCTCGGTAACTGCAACCGGCTTGGACTGCTATCGGTTGCGAAAATCGTGCTCGTACTGTATTAAAAATACCATTTTCGCACCGGTGTGTTTGGGCTTCTCGGTGTTTTCTTGAAGCTTTTAACATTTAAGGTTGTTATAATGGGTGGAGAAGGCACAGCAAAAGGTGCTGATTATGATTGTTTGGCAACTATCGAAATAGCTATCCGCCCTGCCAGCTGTCAACATAATCCATTTCACACAACTCTTGTAAAAGAAAGTTTATATATGCAATAATAGAAAAGATCTTGAACCGAACGATGAGAACACATTCATTATTTACACATATAGATCAACAAAACAAGACCATACTATTAAAGATTTTAAAAATTCTACAAATATCACAATTATTAAAAATATAAAAATTTTTTAATAATAATAAAAAAATTAAAAATCTTAAAATTATTAAAAACATTAAAAACTAGTGGGCTCGGCAATGCTTCGCTATTGCATATTATCGAATATTGCCATTTTCACCCCTAAATGTAGAAAAATCCAAACAATGTGTATCCTATGTTACTCGCGGGGTTATTCGGAAGATTCCCTGAAAATTTCATCAAAATCGGTCCAGCCGTTTTCGAGTCCATACGTTACATATATACATACACACATCCTCTTTTGTATATATAGATGTAAAAAATATTAAAAATATTAAAAATAATAAATATATTAAAAATATTCAAAATATTCAAAATATTCAAAATATTAAAAGTATTAAAAATATTAAAAATATTAAATATATTAAAAATATTAAAAATATTAAAAATATTAAAAATATTAAAAATATTAAAAATATTAAAAATATTAAAAATATTAAAAATATTAAAAATATTAAAAATATTAAAAATATTAAAAATTTTAAAAATATTTGAAACATTAAAAACTTTAAAAATATAAAAAATATTTGAAACATTAAAAACTTTAAAAATATAAAAAAAATATTAGCAATTTAAACAAATTTATTACAAATATTAAAAATATGTTAAATATTATAATTATTTTAAATATTATTTATATTTTAAATATTATAATTATTTTAAATATTATTAATATTAAAAAAAAAACCTACAAAAATTTCAAAATTAGTGATTCTAACCAAACAGTGTTTTTAAAAAAATCAAAAATTAATATACATTTTTGGCAAATTTCGTTTTTTTTTGTTATATATCTTTTATATCATATCAATTTACGTTAAGTGTATCGAAATGATTGTTTGATATTCAAACAATAAATAAAGAACACTTTTCTGATCTTGAGCCGAATTTGTTGTATCATTTCGATACACTTAACGTAAATTAATATAATGTACTGTAAGATCGACTAACAAAAAACAAATACACATATCTTTTATATCTTTTATATATATATTTTTTTTTATTAATTTTGTTATATTATTGTTATTTTTTTTTAAATTATGTTATTTTATTGAAATTTTTTTTTTTTAGAAAATATTACGATATTACCAAATAAAACTAGGAAAAATGCTAAAATCAGTGGTTTTTCTCAAATTAATATCATTGACCTCAAGCCGAACTATATCAATCGAAACAAAATTAGAGTAAAGGTTAACTTAACACAAACACAGAATATTAAAAATTTTAAAAATATTAAGAATATAAAAATATTAAAAATATTAAAAAATACAAAAATATGAAAAATTATAAAAATTATTACAATTATTAAAAATATTTTAAATATTACTAATATTAAAAAACACTACAAAAATATTAAAATTAGTGATTCTAACCGAAATAGTAAAAATCAAACATTAATATACAATTTTGACAAATTTTTTAAATATATTTTTTATGATTTTATTATATTTTTTATTATGTTTTTATATATTTGTTTTACATAAAAATTATTTTTTATATAAATATTTTTTTTTTATATTTTTTGTAATTTTTTTTTACATTTTTGTGATTTTTAAAAATATACAAATATAAAAAAACTACAACAAATATAAAAATTAGTGATTCAATTCAGTTTCGTAATTTATGTTTTTTTTAAATATTTTTTTTTTATGTTTTTTATTATATATTTTTTTACTCTCGTTTTATATTGTTGATCTGTTTTATATATTTGTTTGACATTTTTTATATAAATATTTTTTTTGATTTTATTTTTTGTATTTTTTTTTTATATTTTTGTGATTTTTATACAACTATAAATTTAATTTTTTTAAAAATATTTTTTATATTTTATTTAAAATTTTTTTAAAAATATTTTTTATATTTTATTTAAAATTTTTTTAAAAATATTTTTTATATTTTATTTAAAATTTTTTTAAAAATATTTTTTTAATTTTTTTTTAATTTTTTTTTATTAAATAATTTTTTGCTTTTTTTAATATTTTTGATTTATTTTATATATTTTTTATTTCAATTTTTTACATTTTTGCGATTTTTAAAAATATATTTATTTATTGTTTTTAAAAATATTTTTTTTTTATATTTTTATTTTTCATGTTTTTTATATTTTATTTTATATTTTTTTTTGCTCTCGTTTTATATTTTTCTTTATATTTAGTTTATTTTGTTGTTTCTTGTTTAAGGTTTGTTTTTCTCAACCAAATTTTTTTAAATAACCGTAACCCTTATTTAAATTGTTATCTTAAATGTAAGTAAATATTATGGTAAATTTTAAGATATTTATATTTGGGACCGGCCGTGGCATAGTGGTTAGAACACGCGACTACCATGCGGAAGATCACAGGTTCAACACCTGGCTCCAATCATTTTAAAAGAAAAAATTTTCTTTCATTGTCGGCTCCCCTCGAATGTTGTTGACAGCAACTTCGCAATATAAGCGTCGAGACAATCTGCGTGTCTAGAAAGAGCTTCTCAAAAACAGTGACGTTCGCATTCGTCGATAAACAACTAGGTGCCGTTAGTTGTGAATCTAAAAATAGAAAGCGTGTTAATTCACAACAACGCGAGAAGCTATCCCATACCTCATTCTTGGGGTGCAAAGGGAAATTAAGTTTTTTATATTTGTTTTTATTTTTTTTTTGTTTCATTTGTAATTTTTATATAATTTTTTTTCTTTTTTTTATTAGAATTTTAATTTTTTCGTTTATATTTTTTTACACTTTTTTTTATTTAAATATTCAAAAAATAATTTTTCTTATAATTTTTTTTTTTATAATTTTTTGTTTGTTTATTTTTAGATTAAAAACTGTTTTTTTTTTGTTAATATTTTTTATATTTTGTTATTATTTAATTTAATTTAATATTTTAGTTTAATTTATTATTAGTTTTATTAAATAATTTTTAAATTTATTACATTATTTTTGGTTTTATTAAATCATTTTTAATTTTATAATTTATGTTTTTGTTATAATTTTTTAATAGTAATTTTTTTTAATTGTAATATTTTTTTTAAATATTTTTTTTATGTATTATTTGTTATTTAATATTTTTTATTTGATATTTTTTTTTAAATATTTTTCTTTTTTATTATTAAATTTGTTTATTTTAGCTTAACGATCAGAAAGGTTATTTATTGTCAACATAAATGGCAACTCGTTGTCACTCACTAGGATGACGCGTTTCGAACTCCATGACGAGTTCATCTTTCTTTTTCTTTTATTTTTTTTTTTTTAAACATTATATGAAATGGTATTTAAATTTATTAATTAATTTTTAGTTTAATGTAATCATTTTTAATTTTATATTTTTTTTTTTTATTTTATATTTTTTCTAACGTTGTTTTAGTTAATTTTTTTTTTGAAACAGGTTATTTTCAAAGGTTGGTTATAGATGTTCTTTTTTAGTTTGTTTTTTATTTTATTTTTTTTATATATATATTTTTTTAATTTGTTTAACTCCCAATGTTGATAAAATTATAATTTCCCTAATTGTTATTCGAATATAACACATTGTTCCATACATCACTAGTCAACAGAAACAAATTTTGTCCAGGTTTTATTTTTCTCTTTTGTTGTACAAAAACACATTATACGGAAGACATTTGTGAACAACTATTTATTTTTTATTTCTTTTTTTTTGTGTTACAAAAAAACATTTGGAAGCGTCTGCTGCTCTTTTTTTTCCTAAGACGACCATCGCGCGCCCAACCGGGCCAGCATGCAAAAGTGTTTGGCAACATATGCACAGCACCACCACCACTCTATTGCATTTATTGCGGTCGATTGGTGGTCGTCGATCCACATTGCTTTCCTGCTCTTTTGACTATTCCAAATGACTGTGTGTACTATTTATAAGTAATGTCTTCCAAAAAGTCAAAGTACAGTGTGTGTGCGTTGTCCTATACAGCATAACATTTTTCATATTCATTACGTCGTTGTGTTTCATTTAAGGCACTAGACTTGATAATCAATACAGACTGAACTGATTGCACACACATTGCACTTTCAATAGAAATAAGATGTTGTTAGTGTAGGCTGTGGGCCAGTATACAGGGCTAGAGAGCACACTACTACTACGACATACAGCATTACCAATTTTGCATTGAAGTGGCTACTGGGAAAAACAGAAGTCAAAGTTTTTCCGTGAGCAGACTTGTATCGTTAGAAGGGATGGACAACAATCGAAATCACCAGCATGGATAGATAGTATGCACTTGTGTTGACCTGCGGCAAATTGCAAGTTATACACCCAGACGAAGATGATCACAAGTGGTCCTGTCTGGCTGTCTGTGTAAGTGACCAGTCCTCGTCTGGAATACAGAAGTGCGACGGCATAATTGAGATAGTAGTTTTTACTTTACATTTCCATATGATTTTAATGGGTAATTTTGTTTTAGAAATATTATTGTTTTAGAAAAAGAGTGCAGAAATTTCAGTCAGTTAAACTGACTGCTAAGTACCCTCATCCTATGTATGAAGCAACTATTGTTAAAGCAACTTTGTAAAGATATTTTAGATTCTGTCCAACTAAATATGTCCAATTGTACTTCCTTTACATTTTACAACTATACAACAACCAACAAGTTGTTAGGTACAATTGCAATATCAACATTTGTTGCTGATGCACTCACACGCACAGTGAATCATTCGCAAGTGTGAATTTATGAATACAACCATTGCAAATATTGTTGTTTTTACTATTTTGATTTTATGACGACGCAGCTTCACATTGCGGTTTTTCGTGTAATAGACTTCATGGTTAGTTAGGAGGTGTTGATGTTGTTGGTGGTGGCGCATTGCTAACCGCGGTCGTATGGTCGGTCGATTGGTGTCTCTGCGGTCATATGCAAATGAGAGAGTTGCTGTTACTGCTCCCGGCATTACACCTGAGGTTTAAGGTTTTATCTTCTAATCAATGTTTGGTTAAAGCAACATACACTAAATAGCAACAACAACAACAACAAGAATAACTGGCAACATCTTGAATAAAAAGTAATATTTTCACAACATTCAATTTCCTTGACTTTTTGCCATATGTTGGCTGATTTCAGGGGCTGCATTGTGTGTGTGTGTGTGTCTGTTTGCTGCTGCTGTCTGCAAATTTCATATGTCTGACTATTTTGATTTTTTTTTGTTTTTATTAATTTATATTTATTGCGTGTTTTTGGTTATTTGCTAAAATAATAAAATAGTCAATTTGTTTGCAAGTAACTTTTTTTGTGAAAATGATGAATTTCGGTTGCCGTTTTTCTCCATGAGTTATTAATAATTAACTGCAACATTTTATGTAAATTACACGGGAAGAAATTGATGAACAATTTAAAGTATTAGAAATATTAGATGACCAAAAAGTACTGTTTTTTTTAAATGAAGTCTTTTTAAAACTTTGCTATTCATATTTTTGAATATTTGATTTTTCAATACAATTATTTTATATTTATTTTTTTCTTGTATTTTCAGGTAAGTTCTTGATGTCTAATTATAAAACTATTAACTGTTGTTTAAGTAAGTAAATCTTCTGTATAAATTGGACCACAATTAAACTAATAGGTAGTAAAGGACCTCTCTTTAGGAGATTTTCGGGCTCTCTATTCATAAATTCCTAAATTCATACAAATTATAATATTAAGGAAATTGAATAAGTTAATACAACTTATAAAATTTATAATATTAAGAAAATTTATAAAATTCATACAATTCATAAATTCATAAATTCATAAATTCATAAATTCATAAATTTATTAATTCATTAATTCATAAATTCACAAATTCATAAATTCATAAATTCATAAATACATAAATACACAAATACATAAATTCATAAATTCATAAAATCATAAATTCATAAATTCATAAATTCATAAAATCATTACAACAATCATTACAATCATTAATTCATCAGTTCATTAAATCATGAATTCATAAAATCATAAATTCGTCATAAAATTCATTAAATTAATTAACTTCATAAATTCATAAAATTCACAAATTCATTAAAGATAATTAAATTCATTAAAATTAATTAAATTCATAAATTCATAAATTCATTAAATTCATTAAATTCATTAAATTCATTAAATTCATTAAATTCATTAAATTCATTAAATTCATTAAATTCATTAAATTCATTAAATTCATTAAATTCATTAAATTCATTAAATTCATTAAATTCATTAAATTCATTAAATTCATTAAATTCATTAAATTCATTAAATTCATTAAATTCATTAAATTCATTAAATTCCCTAAATTCACTAAATTCATTAAATTAACTAAGTTCATAAAATTCATAAAATTACAAAATTATAAAATTCATAAAATTCATAATATTCATAATATTCATAAAACTCATAAAATTCATTAAATTAGAATATAAATTATTTATATATATATAACCATATTATAGAATATAAATCAAATAACATTTAATTAATCAACCTTCTTAATTGAATTCTGAAATTTTTTTTCGACTAGATCAATAGATACCCATTGATTAATTAAATATTTATATATATATATATATATCTATTAATCTTTATTGGTTATAAATTAAATAAATCATAAATTCATAAATTCATAAATTCATAAATTCATAAATTCATAAATTCATAAATTCATAAATTCATAAATACATAAATTCATAAATTCATAAATACATCAATTCATAAAATTTATAATGCATAAAATTCAAAAAATGATTTATTCGATATGTCCATAGAGTTAAAAATTTTGTTTTATGTTTTTTGTTTAGATTTATATAAGAAAAAGTTTCCACTTTCCTATTAGCTAATATGCATTTTTGGCGAAGATAATTAACTATAACACTCTTTTTTAAATTCAAATAACTCATTTATGCCATGTAGACATCTAATTTCATGCACCATAATGAAATACGACAGAAAAACACCTGCTGAGTGCATATTTCCTCTTGTGGTTAAAAGTTTCGTATACACCACAATTCAGTGTTTCATTTTAATTTTATGCTTGATTACACCAATAAATATCATAGTAATCAATGTTCAACATCGAACTTTTTTAAGTGTAGTTTTTCTAATTTCAAATACAAAATTGACAGTTAAATGTAAATCTAATGTTAAGGTTTCACATCAACTGCAGCAACGAACGATTCCCCCCTCCTCTCTCAAAACATAACCGTAACCATCAGATACGCCTCCTTCATACTTTTTAAACGTTAATGAATTTGTTTTCGTCTTTGTTTACCAAAGAAGAAATAAGATTTGTGGTGTTGGTGGCGGTTTTTCTTCTTAATCAGATTGACTTGACGTTTGGTTACTTGGCTGGTTTTTGTTTTGGCTGTTTGGTAGTTAGTTGTCTTACTGTTTCCCCCCTCTCCCCACAAAAATGGAAAAATAAAGTGTTAAATGTCAGTTTTATTTGGAAAACACCATAAAGTTGCAGCAACGCAGTCAAGACTCAAGATGCAACATTGCGTTTGATTGGCTACAACTGTGTTGCATTATAGAAAACTCCGTTAAAATCCCAAGTGACTTGGTCAAGGTGGATAAAGTGGTAGCCGTCCACCCGGGCCAGGCGGTACATAATCTCAGCATATAACATGAAATGTTTAATTAACTTTTTTTTTGGCCACAGATTACAGAGTTTAATTTTAAATATTTAAAAAGCCTTAACGATTTTAACGAATGCAGCGCAGAGAATTTCTAACTCTAAAGTTTTAAGTTTCCTTTTTTGCTCTTGATCTCTTTGTAAGATATCAACTGAAGTACATACTTTCATTTTCCTATGATTTTTTGTGCAGCATTTAGATAATATAAATGTCTTATTTTGCTGTTTACTTTCTACACACTGCGCGTATGACTAATGAGTTTTTAACTTGAGTTTTATCATAAATTTTTTGTCAGTCGACAGCTCATAACATAATCTGCGGAATTATGTCCAAATCAAAAACAGCAACAACAAAAAAATAACTCAAACCGTTTAAGTAGGTTTACAAAGCTTATTTTCAGCTTGGGTTAAAGTGGAGATAATCAAGAGAGAGAGAGAAAAGTGTCATACAGCTTCATAACATAATTTCTTGTAATGTTAATTTCACAGCGTTAAAGGTACAGGAGACAGAGGCGTTGTGACTTATATAATATCAAATAAATATATGTAGCTTGGGTAACACTTGTTATCTTTTTATTTTGTAAATTTATAAAATTTAAAATTTCGTGAATTTTATATTTTATATATATTTATATTTTTATATTTTAAGATTTTTTTTTTAAATTTTATGAATTTTTAAACTTTAATTTTTTTAATTAACATAATCCATTTCACACAACTTTTATAAAACAAACTCTTTTACTGATAATAGCAAAGACATTGAACCATACGATGAAAAAAAATTCATTATTTTATAAATTTGTCATGAATTTTGTAAATATTATGAATTAATATGAATTTTTTTAATTTTATAAATTTGTTGCTATGAAGTTAATGCGTTTTAAGAATTTTAAATTTTATGAATTTTTTTAAATTTTATTAATTTTTATAAATTTTATGAATGTTATGATTTTTTTTGGATTTTTTTAAATGTTTAAGAATTTTATAAGTTTTTTAAATTTGTTATGAATTTTATTAAAATTATGATTTTTATAAATTTAAGTTTTTAGATGTTAATGAATTTATAAATTGTTTTTTTTTTATTTTTATGAATTTTTGAATTTTATGATTTTTTATATAAATTGTTCTGAATTTGAAGAATTTGTAAATAATTTTAATTTTATTTTTATGAATTTAAAAAATTTTATGATTTGGTCAATTTTATGAATTTTTTGAATTTAATGAATTATATGAATTTTATGATTTTTTTTTACATTTTTTACAATTTTATGAATATAAGAAATTAATTGAATTTGTCTAAATTTTATGAATCTAAGAAATTAATTGAATTTTTATGATTTTTTTACTTTTATGAATTTTATAGATTTTTGGCATTTTATATTTTTTTTTTATATTTTATATATATTTTTTATATTTTATATTTTTTTTTTATATTTTATGCATTTTTGTATTTTATGAATTTTATGATTTTTTTAGATTTTATCAATTATATCAATTTTTGCATTTTATGAACATTTAAAAATTTTATGAATTTACGGATTGAATGATTGAATTTATGAATTTATAAATTTATGAATTTATGATGAAAAAAATTGTTTATAAATTTATGATTTTTAGGAATTGTATGAATTTTATAAATTTAATGAATTTTATAAATTTCATTATTTTACAAATTTATGATTTATATGAGTTTTATAAATTAAATGAATTTTATGAATTTTATAAATTTCTTGATTTTATGAATATTATAAATTTATGATTTTTACGAATTTGATTAATTTTTTCTTTTTTTAGAATATATGAATCTAATATTTAATGAATTTTATGAAATTGTATGTTTCGGGAAAATTTTATGGATTTTATAAATTTTGTGAATATTACGAAATTTATGGATTTATGAATTTTATGATTTCTATAATTTTTTTTGAATTTTAAAAATTTCATGAATTTTATAAATTTTCTGAATTTTTTATAAATTTCATGATTTTATGAATTTATGATTTTAATGAATTATATGAGTTTTATAAATTTCGTGAATTTTATGAATTTTGAATTCAATGAATTTATTTATTTATAAATTTATGAATAAAATACTTGATAAATTAATGATTTTGTGGAATTATATGAATATTATCAATTTAATAAATATTATGATTTTATATGAATTTTAAGTTTTTATGAATATTACGAATTTTAAGCATTCCACGGATTTTATAAATTTCTGATTTTTATGAATTTAATTAATTTTACGAAGTAAATTAATTTTATGACTTTAAGATGCTTATAAATATATGAATTTAAGATTTAATTTTATAAAATTTTTAAATTTTATAATTTTATGAATTTGATAATTTTAAGATATTTATAAATTCTTATTATTTTGTGAATTTTATTATTTCGTGAATTTGTATGAATTTTATTATTTATTAAATTTATTTGTTTTTGTATCTTGAATTTTTGTATTTTTGTAGTTTTGTATTTTTATATTTTTATATTTTTGTATTTTTGTTATTATATAATTTCATAATTTTATATTATATTTTTATAATACAGCGGTTTCTGCTATCTTATTCTATTGCTCCCCCTTCTCATTACCTGTTTTTTCCCTCTGTCTCTGCTACATGAGAAATAACTGCCCAACAAAAAAGCTATATAATGCAACATTATATTTTAACTTTGTTTTTAAATGCTCTTTTTATTTTGTTGAGGTGATGTTAGTCATCGTCGTTCGACATATGCGAGTGATTTACGCAATTTCGCTAAGAAATAGAGTTGAAAGCCATTTAGTAAAAAAAATATAGTTATTTTGTTTAATGTGTTTCGGTTGCTGTAGGGAACGGCGGCAGGGCAGGTATGTAGATAGATGGATTGTTCATTCATACTCAGCTTTAAGTAATAAACTCATCTAGAGAGGTTACTCATTGTTGTGAGGGGCAATTAGTAACTGTGGCAAGTAAAAAAATCAATTAGTTTACTTGTTTTTCCCTTTATAACCAAAAATAGACTACTTGGTAATATGAAGATGATGCGTGTCTAGCCTATGGAAAACAGTACCCAAGTCTCGGATATAGTTTTCAATTTCCGCATCCATTAACTTGGTTGATACAAAAACAGTGTTTTATGCTTTAATTTTTAAATGATGAAGACCGGCGTTGGCATTTCTTCTAGTCAATTTGTATTTGTTTCCTTTAATGCTTAAATGGGAGAAAGTACGTATTTACTTGTTGCCTCACTCTGACAAGAATGGGGGTTTATTTAACATTAACTTAACTATTAATTAATTTTTATAATGTTTACTTCCCATTTGCTCGACTAATGATACATATTCGTTAAAATTACACTTTAACACCTTTAGATCGGTCATAAAAGTGTTGTAATTAAAACATGGCTGTGATGACCGTAGCATGCAAGACTGACTAAATGATATACTTTGGTGGAACTATTGACGGAAGTGGAAGAAATTAATGAATGTTAGTGTGTTTTTAGTTTCTATGTGCGCATATATTAGAGTCAAAACTTTGTAATAAGAAAAAAAAATTTATTTTTAAATTTTTTTTATTTTAAAATATCTATATTTCTTTATTTTAAAATATTTATATTTTTTATTTTAAAATTTTTATATTTTTATTTTTATATTTTTTTTTATATTTTATATACTTTTACATTTTTATACTTTAAAAATATATATTTTTGAAATTTTTATATTTTTATATTTGGTTGGTGTGCGGGCATCTCCATCTTCGAGGAGAACACTTAGGTCCTTATGGACCCGTTGGGCATTTACGCCATCCCTTCAACCTATGCTATCAGCGCGTGTGCTGCCTGATTGCGTTGCCAGTTGTCGATTGGGTATCCGGAGTTTCGATCCAATCCGTCCAGTTAATAATTTTACAAAAGTTGTTGATCCTTCCGATATCCAACGATGCAAGTTCCTCTACACCATTTAGGAAGGGTTTCCCCAGGGTTTCCAGTCTCCTTCTGTATAGCGCTGGGCAATCACATATAATGTGGTCGGTGGATGGTTCACTGCTGCCGCAGTAGTTGCATTCGCTTTTCGTTGCGAATCCCATTCTGCTCGCATGCCTATGTGTCCATCTCCCGTCAGGAATGTAATAATTTTTCTTATCTGGTCCCTCTCTAGGCTTACCACGTACGATGTACGTTTCGCGTTGTATTCTGGCCAAGTATTTTTGGCCTTTCTACAGGTTTCTTCATTCTTCCATCTGTCGTTTGCAATTCCAAATCTTAGATTTCCAATTGTACTTTTACAGGTGGATATAGGGCGAAGTGCTACGTGTTCAACGTCGCTTTCCTGCAGGGCTGAGCCCTGTCTGGCCTCTTCATCCGCTCTGCAGTTGCCCTCGATTCCGCTGTGTCGGGTATCCACGTAACCAGAACTCTGTTATTCCTGGATATCTTCGTTACCGAAAGTATTTAGCAGGAATGCGTCAAGCTGTTTCCGTACTAGGATGCACGCTCGTATTCTAGCATTTACCTTACCTTGATAGAGTCTGTAATTTTTGTGGTTCAGTCCACAGACTCTGTTTTGATTTATCCAGGGCTCCTGGATGAGAAGTACGTCCTCCTGGAGCTCGGAAAGACGTACCTGAAGTGCTGCTGAAGCACTCTTATAGTGGTGCAGGTTTATCTGTACCACCTGAAGACTGCTCAATGACGGTGTTGTTGGCGTCGTCGTCATCGCTCATCAGTAGGTCATTCTCATCGGCCTCCTGGAAAAGCCCTCCTAAGCTGACCATGGTAGATGCCATGGATTCAGCATCTGAGCAGTGCTCTTCATATGCCGGATTATTGCTCGGCGCTGCGAGGTTGACCTCAGCGGGAGTTGCAGTTATTGCAGTCGGAGCGACGGATGGTGCTGTAGCGGCGGGAGTTGCAGTTATTGGTGTCGGAGCAACGGATGTTGCTGCAGCTGTGGGTGGCACGTCTGCGGTTACAGTCTGTGTGGCATGTTTTGTTTTATATATCCACATCATTGTTTCGGTGAAGCCGCAGTATATTAGGCTGTTCATTTTCTTTATTAGGTCACTGCTTTCTGGGGTTGGAAATTTGCATAAGCTCCAGGATAGCCTTTTGGTTACTAGCCATTATATCTGGGATTTTTATGCGACCGCTAGGCCTGTTGGGAATGTCGCACTGCTCTACCAGACAGAGTTTAGCTCCTGGCCATACTTCGCCAATGACCGTTAGAGCCTTTTCGAATAACTCTAACGAGCGTTGGTCGTGGATTGCCATGAGCTTTATTCTGTTCTGATGCCAACCTGCATCGGTACATCTTGCTGGAGTGCCAGGATTGTCCCTTATTACACTAGCGTACGCAACAAGCAGCTTAGCGTTAGCTTTCCTCCAGTTTTCAAACGAGATGCTACCGCTAGGATGTGAGTTGTCTACGACGGCGCGCATGAGACTGTTCCCTGCTATGTCGCTATACCGGACTCCTTCTTGGATCTTTGATCTCTTTTGTGATCTGGCAATGCCAGGTTCATCGTCAGCAGATCGCTGACGTTTTATGTTATCAGTCCCTTGTGGGGTCTGAGATTGGTTCAGTTGGTTTTTGGCCTTTTGAACCAATTGGTTTTGCTCCGTGGATCTTTAAGCCTCAGGGATTTTGCCAACGGTTGAAAGGATGTAGTTGGCCCTTCGACGGTCACGGTATCGTCGATCATGAGGTCGTACCCGTTTAGCTGGCTTACCAGCGCGAGGTGGTGAGGCATTGCCTGGCGTTGGCTTGCTGGTTCCCGAAGTAGATGCTGCCGTATCCCCGTTTGGGGGGGCTTCTTCTGCCGCGTTCTTCTTAAAGAAGGAAGGTAAGGTACTAGTATTGTGCCTCTTGGCTTCTTGTGACAATTTAGTCGAGCCGAAAGGTCTGCCTCTTTTCGAGGGAGTAGAAATAGAGGGTCCGTTACCAGGCTTCTCCGAAGTTGTTGTTTGTTGTTGTTTTGTTTGTTTAGTTTGTATGTTCATGTTTATGGTTCGGTCCTTAGGTCGCCGTAGAAGCCGTCGGGACCTAATGAGATGAGGAGGGACAAAACGGTCACTTACGCCAGAGCCCTTTAGCGCAAGAAGGCCTTGGATTGAAACAGGTGTGCGCCCTCACCTGAGTTTGACATAGTAACGTCTAATATGTAACCCCTATAGCCATTCATCCCCCACCTTGGATTGGGGGGTTTTGTTTAAAGAGAGTCTCCTTCTCTCCCGCAGAAACACACTTTCACCGTCCCAAAATTGAAGCCAATGCCAGAGACATGACCGTTACATTGACCCCTCATTCAGGCCGGTATCCAGTTCCTACATTGGGCAGTCCTAGGGTAGGAGGCGATCTGCGTGCTTCTCAGTTCCGGCTTATCTACTCGACTTACCTTCCCCGATTGGCAACTGGAACTAGGTTGGTTCGCGAGCGGGCTTTTACCGATGCTATGACCCGCTTCACCACGGAAGATAGCCGTGGCTTTCACTATCCACCACCTGTGACGCGCCCGATGGATAACCCAACCACACGGGTATTTTTATATTTTTTTTTTTATATTTTTATATTTTTAAATTTTCTATTTTTCTATATTTATTGTTTTATACGAGTATTTATAAATTCTTACATTTTAATATTTTTGTAATGTTATAATTTTTATTTTTTTTATTATATTTTTTTCTTTCCTCCGGTTTAACGCATTTCTTCAACGCTTTCTGTGTGTCTTTCCGTCCATCACGTTGGACCTGCTAACCTACAAATTACGGAAAATCGATCATTGTGTCTGTTCTCAAGCAATGGGAAAGCGCTTCTTCAATCAACCGAACATTGGCTTCTCGCCTATTGCTGCTGCCTTTTCATATTTGACCGATAAATGGTTAATCATCATAACAGAAAAATCAAATGATTTATTGCTTTTCATTTCAAGATCAAATCATCATCGTCATCTTCATCGCCATCATCCCTCCGCATCTTCATCTTTGTCTTGATCACGTCAGGTCTGTGAATTGAAGTGATGTATGTACATTCATGTACAACACCTCTGAGAGAGGTTTCATTAGATTTTTCCACCTTAAGCAGGCGGCGGTCTGACCGTTTTGGATTAAGAAAGTGTTGAGAGAGGCGTTACAACGTCGGGAAATGGACCTTCGCTTCTACTGCTGATTCGTTAGTAATGCTCTGTATTTCTAACATCAAATAAAGATTTTTACCACCAGCGTCATAACATCACGTTTCATTTTATTTCATATTAATTGGTTATATTCTTTGTGGTTTCACGTCGTCGTCGTCTTAACAGCCGCGAAGAGATGCAATCTTTTCTTATTAAAAGCCACAAAAAAAAACGTAACAAAAGCGGTAATGCAGCACTTTATTTCACGTTTTAACTTGATTTAGTTGTTTTTCTTTCTCTAATTTTCGTTGTGTTACAGTTTCAAGTTTAAAGTTTTTTTCGCTTCTTTATGATTTCTTTTAAATATTAAATTTGTTTGATATTTGACCATAGAACAAAAGTAGGTAGAGAGACGGAAGTGTGAATCAGCCGCATTGAGGTTTATACCGAAAGGGGTTAGTTTTTTTATTATTATAATTTAATGTTGATATTTCTTAACTTTTTCACACGTTTTTTTTCTATGTTATGGTTTACTTCCATTGTCGTATATAACAATTTCTTTTGAAAAAAAAAAACTAAAAATAAATAAAGTTTATGTTTAATATAGAAATTTTGAAAAACTGTTCATTTGTCACGGAAGGCTATGAAGGGGTAGGGGAGGAGGCAGCTACACGAATTCTTAAAATCCATGAAATGAAAATATTGTCTCTAATGTTCTTAGAAGATATAAAAATTAAACAATTCATCTCTCTCTATTAATTTCTTTGGTTGTGCATCAACATTAACTTTAAATCATGAAGTTTTGTTGTCATGCCGGAAGAGAAGAGAGAACATTTATCAACATTGGTCCATAATATGTATTTCGTCTGGTAGAATATATTTTTGCTTCTTCCACTTTCTCGCTATTGATTATAAGAAAAATATTAAGCTGGGCGTATTTCCGTTGCTGGCTATCTTTACACCCATCATGCGTTTTTCAAACTGCCTAAAAGTCACGCATAGATATGAAAATAAATCACACAAAAAACGCTTCGTGTTCTCCTTAACTATTTGCATTTTTTTTTTCATTCTTAATCTAATGACGCTGTGCTATAGCGGTTAATCGTGGCTGCAATTTACTTAAAAGTAAAGAATGTCGTCATTTACCTCTCCTCCACGTCGATTGGTGGTAAGATTAACGCGACGACAAGTTGTCGTCGCCATAGTCGTCGTAGTCTTCTTTGTTGCAAATTTGTGTACAAGTATTTATAAGATATTTATTAGTCATTTACAAGCAACAGACACTTAGCATACTTAACGAAGAAAGACACAAGTACACAAACATGACAGAAAAGCGTCTATAAGTCTGCCATGTGGCTATGAAAAAGACTTCCACTAATGGAGGTCGTAGGACAACTAACTAAATTTTAACAGAGTATATAGCCGGAACAAAAAAATTCTTCAAAATATTTAAATTTAAACATAATTTTCTAATAAATAATTAGTATCGTTCTCATACCTTTTAACGTAACTGACACAATTACTAGCTTCACTCACATCTAAACATAATAGCTCTTGAAACCAACTCAGACACCTAAGAAATAAACTGCCCAAGTTCTAACAGAATTGAAATTATGGTGTAGCCGCCTATACGTAACACACAGCTACACAGTCATATAAAGTATGTCTGTATGTTAAGTATAGAATCCGCAATAATTCAAGCGATTGAAAACAAACCTTGGCTGATTGAATTTTAGGTTTTGGGGAAGGTTTATAGAGTAAAATACAAAAAATATATCAAAATATATAAAATTATAATTATATAAAAATATAAAAATATGAAAATATGAAAATATAAAAATTTAAAAATATACAAATGTAAATTACAAACATAAAAAAAATTTAAGTTGTAAAAATTATGATCATTGTAACAATTTTTCAATTTATAAAAATTCATAAAAAAAATTTAAAAATTTTCCACATTTTAAAAAATTTATATAAATTATAAAAGTTTAATAGTTATAAAAATGATTATAATTATGAAAGTTTAAAACTAATATTGAGCCCGGTAATATGGTGGTTTAAATTCCAACAAGTTATTCAGATCAAATTATAATAATTGAATTCGGTCAATATATTCAATCCCGAAGTCCCCCTAGAGGGGTAAAATGTGTGGCCAGGCGGCTCCCACACAAAAATCAAATTGATAAATTTTACGTGTCCCTAGAAGAGTCAAATTTATGATCGACCCCAATATTTTTGCAAACCCAACAGTTTCTCTGAACCCTTAAGAAGGTCCCATTCAATGGGCTGCTCCCATTGTGCCTCTTAGACGGATAAAATGTATGACCGATCCCCAATAATTTTTTCCTCCTTACATTTTCCATCTTCACCCCGATTGGTGGTCTACTATACAAATTGTTATAAAATTTGCCCCCAGAGCTGTAACTGTAACAAAATAACAAAATATGACCGACCCCTAATATTTTCTTAGAACATATATACCTTCTATCTTCAATACATATGGTGCCGCATACATTTTTTATTTTTTTTAAATCAGCTCCTATCGCTTCCAATGTGACTCCTAAAGGGGTAAAATGTATGATCGGCCCCCAGTTATTTTTCCCTCCTAACATTTATCATTTATTTATCATTTATTAAAATTATAAAATTATAAAATTATAAAATTATAAAATTATAAAATTATAAAATTTTAAAATTATAAAATTATAAAATTATAAAATTATAAAATTATAAAATTATAAAATTATAAAATTATAAAATTATAAAATTATAAAATTATAAAATTATAATATTATAAAATTATAAAATTATAAAATTATAAAATTATAAAATTATAAAATTATAAAATTATAAAATTATAAAATTATAAAATTATAAAATTATAAAATTATAAAATTATAAAATTATAAAATTATAAAATTATAAAATTATAAAATTATAAAATTATAAAATTATAAAATTATAAAATTATAAAATTATAAAATTATAAAATTATAAAATTATAAAATTATAAAATTATAAAATTATAAAATTATAAAATTATAAAATTATAAAATTATAAAATTATAAAATTATAAAATTATAAAATTATAAAATTATAAAATTATAAAATTATAAAATTATAAAATTATAAAATTATAAAATTATAAAATTATAAAATTATAAAATTATAAAATTATAAAATTATAAAATTATAAAATTATAAAATTATAAAATTATAAAATTATAAAATTATAAAATTATAAAATTATAAAATTATAAAATTATAAAATTATAAAATTATAAAATTATAAAATTATAAAATTATAAAATTATAAAATTATAAAATTATAAAATTATAAAATTATAAAATTATAAAATTATAAAATTATAAAATTATAAAATTATAAAATTATAAAATTATAAAATTATAAAATTATAAAATTATAAAATTATAAAATTATAAAATTATAAAATTATAAAATTATAAAATTATAAAATTATAAAATTATAAAATTATAAAATTATAAAATTATAAAATTATAAAATTATAAAATTATAAAATTATAAAATTATAAAATTATAAAATTATAAAATTATAAAATTATAAAATTATAAAATTATAAAATTATAAAATTATAAAATTATAAAATTATAAAATTATAAAATTATAAAATTATAAAATTATAAAATTATAAAATTATAAAATTATAAAATTATAAAATTATAAAATTATAAAATTATAAAATTATAAAATTATAAAATTATAAAATTATAAAATTATAAAATTATAAAATTATAAAATTATAAAATTATAAAATTATAAAATTATAAAATTATAAAATTATAAAATTATAAAATTATAAAATTATAAAATTATAAAATTATAAAATTATAAAATTATAAAATTATAAAATTATAAAATTATAAAATTATAAAATTATAAAATTATAAAATTATAAAATTATAAAATTATAAAATTATAAAATTATAAAATTATAAAATTATAAAATTATAAAATTATAAAATTATAAAATTATAAAATTATAAAATTATAAAATTATAAAATTATAAAATTATAAAATTATAAAATTATAAAATTATAAAATTATAAAATTATAAAATTATAAAATTATAAAATTATGAAATTATGAAATTATGAAATTATGAAATTATAAAATTTATAAGAATATTTAAAAATAAGCTAACATAAAATTAAGTTTTCATCCAACCCTCATATAGTGCAGAGAAAAATACTACAATCTATGGTGGTAGTAAGTGACAAATATTTATGATTTCGGAAAAACACTAAAAAAAACGTCACGTATCGTAACACTGAAAAAACTGTTTATAAACATCATGAGATATGAGTGTCCACCTAAAACAAACACATTTGAAACCCCACAAGTTTCTCCTTCCCCACAGTCCAAGACCTAATGTGTTGAAGTAGCAACATAAACTAAAATTTTAAATGTCTCAAGAAGGAAGTGGAAACTAATATGGGACTCCTCTTATAACTTTAACACTGTGTGTTCGCTACTAACCACCAGTGTCCAAACTTGAGACTGACTCTCCTCCACTCATATGCAAATTCACAGCAGCAGATCTTTATACAAATTAAAGCAAATAAAATCTAGAGACATGGCAAGAAGTGGTGGTGCTGCTGCACATCTGTGATACTATTTTGCAAATGAACTAAGAGCGCTAAATTTGTTTTCAACACTTTCGTTAGTTGCCGATACTGCAGCTGCTGCTGCTGCTTGGGTGTATGGCTGGCAGTAGGAGCTTGCTGCCTTCGCCAAGATGAAACTTTATTCGATTTATGGATCTATTCGTCACCTCCTGTCTGTCTGTCTGTCTGGCTTTTATGCCTTGGGTGAGCGAGCTATATTTTGATTGGGAAGTTGCAAATAGAAAAATGTGGCCAAAATCCTCTAACACCTGCAAATTGTTTTTCGCCATAAACTTCTTAAACGGTTTTAGTTTCTATGTTGATTTTCCTATCGTCTGCAAATGTTGGGGTTTTTGTTTTTGTAATCTATATGAGAAAATTAAAGTGAATGGCTTGGCACGATTTTAAGGCAGAGAAAAAAAAACTGAATTAAGGATGATGATCGTCATCACTGACAAGTCTGGTGTCTAAAGTTGTACCTTAAATGTGGTCGATTTTTCTATCGAAAGGAGTCCATGGGTGGGCTGTTATGGTGGGATATATGATGACAGAATATGGAATATGTCTTACTCATGAGTTATATAAGTTCAAATTGTTGTTTGTTTGTAAAACTTTTCTAAACTAATAGTTTTTAATTTTTGAATTACAAAAAAGCTTTTCACTTTAAAGTACATCACCCTATTTAATAGTACACCACCACTATTGGCCCAAATTGAATTCGAATTTGTTTTATTTTATTTTCTTAGCTGTTGTAGTTTTTTTTCTCATTTGCTTTATATTTAACACTTAGATTCAATTAAGTTTTTTTTCGTTGCTTAAGCCAACAACACTCTAATGGTCATTGCAAGTGGAAGTTATAAAATTCAATTTGAGGGGGAAAATCGTTAAATAATAGCACGAATTTCAATTAACCGTTATTTTCAGAAAATGAACCATAATTATCTTTTCGTAACCTTATATAGATCTATTTTAAAGGCATCAACTTATAGTTGGACAGATGCTGCTATGTTGGCACTAGACAACTCCCTCGCCGACGCAATTGGAATTGGGTTAAGATTTAATTGCAAAAACGATGGCGAGATTGCAAAAGAGATCTCAAGATTTCTTTTCGAAACTGTTCAAAGATGATATTGTGTTTAGGAAAATCGAAGGAAAATTAATGAAATTTATATGAAAAAAAATAAATATGAAAATTAAAATATTTTTATACATCAGAAAAATTTCATAAATTTTTTTAAAATTAAGAAAAATTTATCAATTCATAACATTCGTTAAATTCATAAATTCATAAATTCATTACTTCATTACTTCATTACTTCATTAATTCATTAAATCAATAATTCATTAATTCATTAATTCATTAAATTCATTAAATTCATTAAATTCATTAACTTCATTAAATTCATTAAATTCATTAAATTCATTAAATTTATAAAATTTATAAAATTCATAAAATTCATTAAATACATAAAATTCATAAAATACATAAAATTCATAATATCCATAAAATTAAATTTATTGAATTCATTAAGCTCTCAAATAAAAATAAATTAATAAGTTAATAAATTCATAAAATTCCTTTTATTCATTAAATTCATTAAAATTATTAAATTTATTAAATTTATTAAATTCATTAAATTTGTTAAATTCATTAATTCATAAATTCATTAAAATATTAAATTCGTTAAATTCATAAATTCATTAAAATCATTAAATTCATTATATTCAATAAATTCATTATATTCATTAAATTCATTCAATTCATTAAATTCATAAACTCACAAATTCATTAACTCATAAATTCATTAAATCCATTAATTCATAAACTCACAAATTTATTAACTCGTAAATTCATTTTATTCATTAAATTTATAAAATGCGTAAAATTCATAAAATACATAAAATTCATAATATACATAAAATTAAATTTATTGAATTCATTACGTTCTCAAATAAACATAAATTCATAATAAACATAATTTAATAAGTTAATAAATTCATAAAATTCCTTTTATTTATTAAATTAATTATATTCATTATATTCATTAAATTCATTAAATTCATTAAATTCATTAAATTCATTAAATTCATTAAATTTATTAAATTCATTAAATTCATTACATTCATTAAATTCATTAAATTCATTAAATTCGTTAAATTCATTAAAATCATTAAATTCATTAAATTCATTAAATTCGTTAAATACATTAAATTCATTAAATTCATAAACTCATTAAATTCATTAATTCATTAAAATCATTAAATTCATTAAATTTATAAAATTCATAATATGCATAAAATTAAATTTATTGAATTCATTAAGTTCTCAAATAAACATAAATTCATAAGTTAATAATAAATGAATTAATGAATTTAATAATTCCTTTTATTCTTTAAATTCATTAAATTCATTAAATCATAAATTCGTTAAATTCATTAAATTCATTAAATTCATAAAATTCATAAAGTTCATTAAATTCATAAAATTCATAAAATTCATTAAATTCATTAAATTAATTAAAATCATTAAATTCATTAAATTCGTTAAATTCATTAAATTCTATAAATTCATTAAACTAATTAAATTGATTAAATTCATGAATTAATATATCATAAATTCAAAATTCATAAAATTAAAAAATATATAAAATTCATAAAATGCATTAATTCATTATATTCATTAAATTCATAAACTTCATAAAATTCATAAAATTTATATACAGTACGAGCTCGATTTTCGCAACCGATAGCAACCCAAGCCGGTTGCACTTACCGAGATTGTTGCGCTTACCGAACCTCTTTTGAAAATTGTTATTTTACTTTGTGCAAAATGTCCCACGTCACTAAAAAAAACTATACTATTACAGTCATTTGTTCACTTACATTAAACAGTGTCGTAACATAGCATGCAAATTAAAAAAGAAACATATAATTTCTTCGAATACATTGAAAAGTTGTGCTCATCGAGACTGTTTTTTTGAACGTGTTGCACTTATCAAGACTCATGTGTAAAAAAGAGCGTGTTTACGTGAAATAATCTGACGTACGCACTTAAGCTACGCACAATAAAACGCATCTCAATTCAGCGCATAACTGTCCGGTAAAGAGCTTTCACTCTAGCGTTCTAGCAGTGCAAAACTCAACAAGTTACCCACCTCTAACTTCAGTAAAATAACGAAAAGAGTTAGTTATAATTTCTACTGCTACCCGTGAAGATCAATTTAATATATACCCCGAATACTTGGTTTTTTTATACAATTTTTAACGGTTTTCTAACAATAACGAACCCCCCCCCAGTGCCGTATAAATTGTTATTTAAAATCAATTGTGAATTAAAGGTAATTTATAACTCAATAAAATGAAGTTTTGTAACGATTTTTAAATCCCCGTGTTTTTCCTCATTCTTCCGAAATTTAAAACACTTGTCTATTCGACCCCTCTTCCCCCGCATTAACATTTTTGGTCCTTCGAGCCGGATCGACAAGTGTTTAAAGGAAAGAAGATTTTTAATTCCAGGTTTTCGTTTGAAACTTCAAAACTGCAATTCAACCCGATAAATACTATCCCCGTGAAGTGAGTAAATTTACATCATCATTTGGTTTTGCATCTTTAAGTACGCCTACGAGATTTGGAAAAGGTATGTAAAGTGTATATACTCCAATTATATCGTGAAACAAAGTGCAACAACAAAATAAAGAGTTTTAATTTGCAAAAACAATAAGCAAAGAGAGAACGGTAAACCTGTTTTACCATCAGTGAAACAAAAATATTCTTTGCTAATTTGAAACGAAATCCACATAGAGCTTAACAGAGAATTTTACGATATTGTCTCTGTGCTTATAAACTCTCTGTTGTGGACATAATTTCGAGTGATTGTAATGCTCATTTAACATTCACCTCGTAAACTTCCTCTCTCTCATCTTCAACTCGAGCATAACATTTATGAGATCCATAGTCTGTGTGATATTTCATGTGTGTGTTTTTCTTAAAGATCAAACGCTGCAAGTGAGAACGTGAGAAGCAAAGCTTTCTGTAAACGGTCTCTTTCACTTACAGAGCAATATTGCCCACATTCGCAGAGAGAACTGACATTATAATACTCTTATGAACGGCTAACGTAAAGCAGTGGTCAGCTCTCTGTAATATCACAACACACACCGATAGTCATCAACTGGTTCTCTGCAGCGTATTATGCATGTTATGTTTTCTCTTTTATTTTTAAAATTATCATTGGAAGTATAACCATTTGTAAGAGAGAAGTATTGAGTTGAATTTCATACCTTGCTCCGGAATACGTCAACGTATTAAATCTCATATGGGAAATATTCTTATTTCTCATAACTCTCATTCGTACTGTACAATCACGAAAGAATAAAAAGAAATAAAAACAGAAGAATAGAAATACAGAAGATCATTGAACCCAAGAGAGACTGACAAATCCGTCAGATGCATTTAACATATGTTTGGTTAATGAACTTCAAATTGGTTAAAAACATTATCGGTTTAGTTTGAGTTTATTTGGTATTGAACTTACACTGTGGTGCAAAAATGAGCCAATGTTTTAAACAAAGTATGTAATTAAATAATTTTTGTAGTTTTTATTAAATTATTCTCAAACTTTTTGTTAAATTTAAAATATACATCTGTAAACTATGTAAAGCAATAGCAAAAATATATCTAACATAACTGTATGTATATTAAAACAAAACATTTTGTAAATCAGACCATTGGCACACTTTTGCTCCAAGGTTTTTCTCATTTAAATTTCATAATTAATCCAGTATACTTTTAGTTTTTTTAACTGAAGTATCCCATTTGGCGTATATTGACTAAGTTTAGCAACATAATATACAGGAATTTTGTTTCAATCACCCTGAACCCACTCCCACAGCTCATTAATACTTTTTCCGACTCCTTCGTTCCTGCCAGCCCTCGTTTTAGGTAAGCCCACAAGTTTTCGATCGGGTTTAGATGTCGAATCTGCAGTGGCCACTCCCTGACCCCAAACACCTAAAAACTAAGCCATTCCTTGACAATTTTTACAGAATGCTTTGGGTCGTTGTCATATTGGAAGATGACATTCTCTGGTCTTTCTGGCATTTTGGCCAGGGTTATGGGGCAAATTATCTTGCAAAATGCTAAGATAGTCTTCCTTTCGCATTATACCTTCGATCCGTATAAGTGGTTCTACACTATCTGGGGTTACACATCCCCATACCATAATAAAACCGCCTCTGTGCTATATAGTTTGAGATTGGCATCTAGTGAGTATTTGTTTTAACTTTTTTTTTAATATATATGACCTTTTATGTTTAATTTGTATGTCATATGGTCAGATGAGACCAAAATCATTAGATACCAATGGGATGGGAAGGTTTGGTATTGGGCCAAACGATCAACCATACCAAACCCCGCTCATGTATCTCAAACCATATAGCGCAGAGGCGGTTCTTTTATGGTATGGGGATGTGTAACCCCAGATAGTGTTGAACCACTTACACGGATCGAAAGTATAATGCGAAAGGAAGACTATCTTAGCATTTTGCAAGGTAATTTGCCCCATAACAATGGCCAAAATGCCAGAAAGACCAGAGAATGTCATCTTCCAATATGACAACGACCCAAAACATTCTGTAAAAATTGTCAAGGAATGGCTTAGTTTTTAGGTGTTTGGGGTCAGGGAGTGGCCACTGCAGATTCGAGATCTAAACCCGATCGAAAACCTGTGGGCTTACCTAAAATGAGGGCTGGCAGGAACGAAGGAGTCGCAAAAAGTATTAATGAGCTGTGGGAGTGAGTTCAGGGTGAATGAAACAAAATTCCTGTATATTATGTTGCTAAACTTTGTCAATATACGCCAAATAGGATACTTCAGTTAAAAAAACTAAAAGTATACTGGATTAATTATGAAATTTAAATGAGAAAAACCTTGGAGCAAAAGTGTGCCAATGGTCTGATTTACAAAATGTTTTGTTTTAATGTACATACAGTTATGTTAGATATATTTTTGCTATTGCTTTACATAGTTTTCAGATGTATATTTTAAATTTAACAAAAAGTTTGAACATAATTTAATAAAAACTAAAAAAATTATTTAATTACATACTTTGTTTAAAACATTGGCTCATTTTTGCACCACAGTGTATATGTATCAAAAAGTTTAACATAACCCTTTTATGTATACACTCTATTATACTTAACCCAATAACATTTTTGCTATATACAACTTTTATAAACTAATAAAACTAACATAATAAAATTTTTCTTTAATTTACGGAACTAATTTTGAATTTTAAATATAAATTTGAATTCAAATAAAAAGACAAAACGAGCTTTCTTCACAAATTGTTAAATGACTTTTTTTTCCAAAATTTCAAAGAGAAAATAGAAAATTTATACAGTTGTCGTATATAATACCGATAAGTCCAACGATTAAAGTTGTAATTAAATAATTTTACAATTGATTCAATAAAATAAAAACTTTGACAAATTCAATTAACTTAATCTTTATTTGAATTTTTCGTGATTCAAATTTAAACTGATTTTTTTTGTTTTTCCTTAAATTGTCGATCAATTTACTATTATTTTGGAATTCGTCAGTCGATACTCTTATAATCTTATAAGTTTGTCGTAATTACATCCGCATTTTCAATTGTTAAATAATTCTACACGGAATTTAATATATATTGTCCGAAATTTAATTAACCTTCGCCATGTCTACCTTGCAACGATTCATTCGCGCTTCCGATCGTGTTATCCAATTCCATCAATATTTTGTCGGTATTCCCGACACCGACCACACGATCCATACATTGGACGTTCAGAAGGATGAGATCGTACATTTGTGGGACTCCCTTCGCACGTCATATGACGTTGTTTTAGATAGCCTTGAGTCTCAAGAGGAAGAAATTGACCTCGAGAGTATAAATAAAAAGTTTTATGCGGCCTTTGACGCCCATTTAAAATGTCTCTCGAAGGCCAATGAGCTTGCAGATAACCTCAAGGTTGGGTTATCAAATTCGCCAAGCACTGATGATTCACGACAAATGCCTAACCCCAGTATATCTTTACCTCCGTGCGATACTGAAGTCTTTTCTGGAGACTATGTATCCTGGCCCACCTTTAGAGACATGTTCTCTGCTCTCTATAAAAACAATCCCCGTTTGACGGCAGTTGAAAAACTTTGTCACCTCCTCAAAAAGACTCAAGGGGAAGCTCGAGCCATTTTAAAAACTTGCCCTCTTACTAATCAGGGCTTCGATATGGCATGGCAAAATCTCGTCGATAGATACGAGAACAAAAGGGTCTTAATAAATGCCCAACTCAAAACATTATTTAACCTGTCCCCTATTTCAAAAGAATCGGGACCCAATATTAAATGCCTTCAGCGTACAATCAATGATTGTATTGCTAATCTATCTCTGCTAGATATTGCTACCGATAAATGGGACCCTATTTTTGTATACGTATGCTCGACCAATCTTCCCGATTTAACACTGAACTTATGGGAACAATCACTTGTAAGTAAGTCTGACTTACCCAAATGGAAAGATTTCGACTCTTTTCTTACGGCACGATTCCATACGCTAGAATCAGTCGCTGATATTCGAGCATCGGTAACTCCGAATACATCCAAGCCCGTGAATAAAAATCAAAATCAACGTGAAGCAAAGCGGTTAAATGCTTACCACACTCAGGTGTCGGAACAAGCAAAACAATGCAGCCTTTGCGCTGAGAACCACCCTTTGCGATTATGTCATGTTTTTTTGAGAATGTCTGTCGAAGATCGGTATGCGACTGTAAAATCACAGAAACGCTGTACGAATTGCCTTGCGACCTCTCATGAGTTTAAAAAATGCAAGAGCCAATACGTTTGTTCACTGTGTCGATCTAAGCACCATTCTTTGCTGCATCGACCCAACAATACGACAGCTTCTTCTCAAATTGTCGATACTAATAGAAACCCCCAAAATCATGGCATAATACCATCACAGACCCCTGCTAATATAGCATCAACTTCGTCGGGAACCCGTCAATCTTATGCTACGAACTTACAGTCCACTTCTGCTTCATCTTCCTCCGCTATAGTTTTAGGGACCGCGTTAGTCGATGTCTGTATAGGTGACTTTAGGTACAAAGTACGTGCCCTGGTTGACCCTGCCTCAGAGGCTTCGTTTATATCAAGACCCCTTCAACGAAAACTAGCCATTTCGGCAAAATCATCACAGATTGGTGTCGTTGGCCTTAGCGGCTCATTAACGGCGACATCCAGTCAAATTTGTTCAATCACACTAGGGTCTCCTATTGATACAAATTTCGAGATAGACGTTGAAGCCTTTATTATTCGAAAGCTTACAGGTCAACTATCTTATCAGACCTACATGTCTATCATCAAGACCAGTTTTCCCGATATTCCCATAGCCGATTTCGGTTCAAATACAATCTCACCCATTGACTTGCTCTTGGGTGGCGATGTATACCCCAAAATTATTCGAGACGGCGTACAATGGGACAATAAACAACTTCTGGTTGCCCAGAAGACTGTCTTTGGGTGGATAGTCACGGGTAAAGTGACTGAGAATAAACTGTCTTCCACGGTCGCATCATTTTATAATGAAATTGCGCTTAACGAACAATTAACCCGTTTCTGGGAGTTGGAAGAAATTCCAGAGCAACCAGTGACATCCAGCGAAGACAAATATTGCGAACAGTTGTTTCAGGCCACCACCTATAGAAATGCGTCAGGTCGGTTTGTCGTTTCACTCCCATTCAAACGAGAGTTTCCGACTAAAATAGAACTGGGAGAATCTCGAAGAATTGCTTTATCGCAATATCTAAGAAATGAAGCCCGATTAAACAGGGATCTTCAGTTAAAGGCAGATTATGACAAGGTCATTAACGAATATTCAACGCTTGGTCATATGACAAGGGTTGACTCAGATTCGTCCGCCTCATACTATCTTCCCCATCATGCTGTTCTAAAGCCCGAAAGCACCACAACAAAGCTTCGGGTGGTGTTTAATGCATCAAACCCCTCATCTAACGGCATAAGCCTTAATGATGTCCTATATACGGGCCCCGTCTTACAGTCAGATCTGACTACTCTACTTCTTAGGTGGAGAATGTTTAGATACGTTTTTAATGCCGACATCGAAAATATGTATCGGCAGATTCTAGTGAACCCCAAACATACCCCATATCAAAGGATTCTACATCGAGACGAATCCTCATGTGATCCCCATGATTTTGAGTTGAACACTGTGACATTTGGTGTCAACTGCGCCCCGTATCTGGCCATAAGAGTTCTACTTGAACTTGCAAATCAATGTGAGCCAGAAAACCCCGAAATATCTGATATAATCAGACATTTTATGTACGTCGATGACGTTCTATGGGGATCAAATAATCTTTCCACAGCTATTGCCGCTAGAGACAACCTTGTAAGAGTGCTTAGGTCAGCTGGATTCTGCTTACGAAAGTGGACATCTAACACAGACTCTCTTCTTCAAGGCATTCCCCCCGAGCATTTGCTTGACTCAGCGTTCTTAAAACTATCAGACACAAGTACAACTAAAACACTTGGTTTGAAATGGAACGCTGGAAGTGATTACTTCTATTTTACCCCCCGTAACAACCCCGATGAAAATATCGTCTCTAAGCGCAATGTATTATCGAGAATAGCAATGCTATTTGACCCCGCCGGTTGGCTTGCCCCCAAAATTATTGTTGCGAAAATGATTATGCAACAAATTTGGAAAGATAATACTGATTGGGATGAGAATCTTCAACCAGAAACTCTCCTACAATGGCAAACTTTTCTCAATGATTACCCCGTAATCGGAGAAATAAAAATACCCCGCTTTGTAGATTATGACTCTTCTTATAATATAGAATTTCATGGATTTTGTGACGCCTCCGAAAAGGCGTATGCATCCGCCTTATATATAAGGGTGGAAACGCCAGATGGACTAATAAGATCTCACCTGGTGGCTGCAAAATCCAAAGTTGCCCCTGTTAAGTTTGTGACCTTACCTCGAAAAGAATTATGCGGCGCTGTGTTACTGGCACGCATGATCTATTCACTACGAAATGACTTGCATCTCAAAAACCATGGCTTATACCTGTGGACTGACTCCACTATAGTATTAGCATGGCTACGAAAGGCGCCATGTCAATGGAACACCTTCGTTGCCAACCGCGTGACCACAATTATTGACAAGGTTGGAAACGATAATTGGTCACATGTGTCTTCACAACACAACCCCGCCGATCTTGCCTCTCGCGGCACAACGGCTCGAGATCTAGTCAATAACAAATTGTGGTGGAATGGTCCGCCATGGTTAACTTTACCAAAATCACAATGGCCTAGGAGTTCTGCAATTTTAGAAACCAAAGAGGAACTACGACCCCTCAAGACTCATGTCACCCAACTGTCGGATAACGATATTTTAAGCCGCTTCTCCGACCTTCCTCGAGCTATGCGTGTCATATGCTATATATTTAGATTTTTTTATTCCTGCCATCCTTTACATCGGAATAGCGTTACATATGCCACATACGAACTATGTCAATCTGAAATTACATTCGTTCGAAATCGCCTTATAAAGTTATGTCAGACAATATATTTTCCTGAGTATTTTAGTCTTGCCCGCGGTAATCATCTTCATAAAGACAGTACCATTCTTTCCCTTAATCCGTTTCTTGACACGAATGGAATTATCCGAGCCAACGGTCGTCTTTCGCAGTCAACTGCGCTCTCATATGACGAAAGGTACCCTAAAATACTGCCTTACGCCGGCAGATTTACAAAACTATACCTTCTATACCTACACCGGCTTTCTATTCACGGTGAAAATTCTTTAATGTTACGTCTAACTCGAATGGAATTTTGGATTCCAAAACTTAAAAATCTAATAAAAAGCGTGATACACAATTGCAAAGTTTGTGTTATTTATAGGCACAAGCGCAGCCAACAAATTATGGCAGCTTTACCCCCTGAAAGGACTGTTCTAACCCGTCCTTTCGCGAATACTGGTGTCGATTTTGCCGGCCCTTTCGACATTAAGTCATATGTAGGTCGCGGCACAAAAATCGCTAAAGCTTATGTGTTAGTTTTCG
This sequence comes from Muscina levida, assembly GCA_964034835.1. Lineage (NCBI taxonomy): Eukaryota > Metazoa > Arthropoda > Insecta > Diptera > Muscidae > Muscina > Muscina levida. The sequence goes on along the minus strand of OZ035880.1, from coordinate 16,029,077 downwards.
TTTGCTTTGCAACAAAAGCCATCCATATTGAACTAACAAGCGAAATATCTACTCAGGCCTTTTTGGCAGCTTTCGCCCGCTTCTTTTCCCGCCGTGGTTCACCCCAAAATATATATTCAGATAACGGCACTGCCTTCACAGGCGCCGCCAAGATCATGTCTAAAGATCAAACCTGCCTTCTAACTTCTGTTAGACAACAGCTTATTTCTCAAAATAGCTTCCAGTCGATTGACTGGCACTTCATACCTCCTGGTGCACCCCACATGGGAGGGCTGTGGGAAGCAGGGGTAAAAAGTTTCAAGACCCATTTAAAAAAGATAATGAAGTCTCAGTACTTTACATATGAAGAATTTTTAACAATGCTTGTTCGCATCGAAGCATGCTTAAATTCAAGGCCCCTCAGTCCAATGAGCGAAAATTCTTCTGATTTTAATGCCTTGACACCTGGTCATTTCTTAATAGGAAGCCCTCTTCTCGCCCCAGCTGAGTTAGACCATTCGCAACTTAATTTATCTCACGCAAATCGTTGGCAAAAATTAAAGTTACTACATCACCAATTCGCAATAAGGTGGAAAAACGAGTATTTGAAAGAACTCCATAAAAGGGTTAAGTGGAAATACCCCCAAAGAAATTTTACTGTTGGCGATCTAGTTATCATTAGATACGACAATCTTCCCCCTAACCAATGGCGCCTTGGCCGTATCGAAAAGGTTTCATGTGGTTCTGATTCAAATGTCAGAGTGGCTGAAGTGCGCACGCAAACCGGCCTTATAAGCAGACCGATTGTCAAGCTTGTATTATTACCAACCCAAGAGCTATAATAATCCTTCTTCTACTATTTACAGTTCATAATGTCTACCCCACCACGTCGAATTCAGATTGAGCGCGAATCGGACAACCCTAGCAGGCTAATGCAGAAGTCAACATCCACGACCGAGCGTGAGGGAAAAGACTGCCGATATTGCCAGAAGGATCACCCATTACGGAAGTGCTTCCGATTCCGCCACCTTTCACCAATCAAACGCCTTAACACCGTCAAAAGGTTCAAATACTGCCTTAATTGTCTCGCCCACTCTCACCAACTTCCTGAATGCCGCAGCCGTGAAAGATGCAAGGTATGTTTCCAGAAACACCATTCCCTCTTGCACGACTCGTCTCGAGCCAAGAAGACCAAAAGACCTAACAACAAACAACAACACAAAGCCACAGAACGAAAAGAGCAGAACAACATGAGCGTGTCCACTGGTCATTCCTCCAATGCTCGTACTGCTACAATCATCATCAATGTAAATCCAGCATTATGAGCAAATTTATTACACACTAACTATTTGTAAAATCTTTTACAACTTGGATTATGATTAATTGATTTTGCCTTTGAACTACTATGAAATTATTTGTTGTAATTATCTTTTGAATTGTAATTTATCTCATACTATCTTAAGTATCCAATTGTTTATTTTTATACAAATTTTTTTTTGCAATACTGCAAGGGGGGCGGTATGTTTACGTGAAATAATCTGACGTACGCACTTAAGCTACGCACAATAAAACGCATCTCAATTCAGCGCATAACTGTCCGGTAAAGAGCTTTCACTCTAGCGTTCTAGCAGTGCAAAACTCAACAAGTTACCCACCTCTAACTTCAGTAAAATAACGAAAAGAGTTAGTTATAATTTCTACTGCTACCCGTGAAGATCAATTTAATATATACCCCGAATACTTGGTTTTTTTATACAATTTTTAACGGTTTTCTAACAATAACGAACCCCCCCCCAGTGCCGTATAAATTGTTATTTAAAATCAATTGTGAATTAAAGGTAATTTATAACTCAATAAAATGAAGTTTTGTAACGATTTTTAAATCCCCGTGTTTTTCCTCATTCTTCCGAAATTTAAAACACTTGTCTATTCGACCCCTCTTCCCCCGCATTAACAGAGCGGTTGCGCAAATCGGGGTGTTGCAATAATCGGTAGTTGCGAAAATCGAGCTCGTACTGTAATTCAAAAAATTCTTAAATTCATAAATTCACAAACTTTATGAATTCATAAAATTTATTACTTTAAATTTACGAATTCACAAATTCAAAAGTAATAAATTTATTAATTCATAAAATACATAAAATGTATAAATGCATAAAATTAATTAAATTCATAATAATATGCATAATTCATAAAGTTTATAAATTCATAAATTAGAGTAACAAATTTTAAATAAATTATTAAATTCATTAAATCCATTCAATTTATTAATTAAAATTATTTCATTAATTAAATTCATTATATTCGTTAAATTCATTTAATTCATTAAATTCAAAAATAAATAATTTACATAAAATACATAATATACATAATATACATAATATACATAAAATACATAATATACATAATATACGTAATATGCATATGATGAATTTCATATCAAAACCGATATTCATTGAACCCGACCTCTCAGATTTTAATGACATTTTGCATACATCTAGATTTTACCTATAGAAACACAACCTAATTTTTAGAAATTGCATTTTTGAAAATATGTGGGCGTGGCAAGGTATCGAAATATTTGAAAAAAAATGACGGTAATGGGTACTTTTAAGCTGCGATTACTATGGAATGACTCAACCCAATTGAAAGATCTTGGTGCCATTAGAAAGGCACTTTGGGAACGCTTCCTAAGCTCGATTACAATATGTTGTTCACTTACTGAAATTAAAAAAATCCGTCTGCAAATTAGTATCCATAGAGCCGACTGTATACTAATATTACCTTAATAGCCATAAAAACCAGTTTTCCCACGTCCTCTTCTACCCACCAATCGAAAATTCAATGTTCACATTCATATGTATAGCCGTAGTACCAAAAGCTATATGTGTATCCAATTCCAAAAAAAAAAATTGTTGTACACTGTTAAAAACACTTGGCATACCCCTTTCGCCCTTTAATCGAAATAAAATATTTTGTCTGTATATCCATGTTTGTATATTGCAGTATTTATATGGAAACTTTGTCTACATATTCATCCATGTGGAGATAACATATATTTCCGCCACGCCCCTCCGCCACTAATCGAAAATAAAAATTTCGCCTGCAAATTTGTACATGAATTACGGACGATACTATTTATATACCATATTGTACCTCTCTGGGGCTATCGTTTTGTCACGCCACCTCACTGCCCACGGATCGAAATTTAAAACTTCATGTGAATATATATATAATTGTATTGCAGAGTACTATCATGATATCAAATTGTTAATCTCCAGGATTTACAACAGTTTGGCCACGCCTCCTTTTCCCATTGATCGAAAATAAAAATTTCGTCTGTTTGTTTGCAGAGTAGTAATATATGTGCGCCAAATAGAATGTCCCAAGCTCTAAAAAAGTTTTGCTTCGCCCACTCCGTTGGATCATAAAATGTAAAAAATTTTTAAAATTCATAAATTTTTTGAATGCAACAGCTTTACTTATAATTATATGTAAAATTCATAACATTGAGTAAGACTTTTATTAACATTTTAATGAAATTTATTTTTGCAAAATCATTTACGTTTTGTTTTTCTTCTCTGGTAATCTTGTACCGTACATTCCCCCATCTAATCTATTTCCCATTAAATAATCCCACCACAATGTAACACATGTCATTATGAAAATTGTGTCATTTCCAGTTCACATGCCAAACATTGTTTATGTCACATAACACAGCAGCAACAACAACAGTAACAAAATTACAACAACCTAACATAACTTAATTATTTTAAATTAATGTTGGCGTCTTTGCACAAAGTGAGAAAATGTCACTAACTCCCAGTGAAATATAAAATTTAATTTACTCAAAAAAAAATACAACAACAACAAAGCAAAACTTAACAACAATGGCGCACAACAATTAAATTATTTAACAAATCAATTAAAAAACAAACACCATACATGGTAATGTGGCGACGACGGCGACAGTGTTGACTAAATAAGAAACAATAAAAAATAAACAATTCAATATTAAACAAGAAAATTTCAAAACGCTACACAGATCTCTAAAGTACAGTTCGATTAAACAAAAGTTTAAGAAAAAAAAAACTTCGAATCGATTCGATTGGATTCACTAACAAACTTTAGCACTTCAACATACAAAAAAAAATACACAGACGATGATACTTTAAACAAATTGAAATTGAAAATGCAGCAACAGCACATATTATAAACTATATTCATATATACAAGTGCCTATATATCAACACAACAAAAGCCAAATATTGAAGGCAGCAGGCAACATTTGGGAAAATTTCGGTTCCCATTCACATGAAAATAAAACCTAAACTTCTTTGAATGACATCAAAGTGGAGGGAAGAAACGAAACAAACAACAACAACAAAAAACGAAAACAAACAACTTAATTTTTGGTGTTCATAACAATATTTAGATTGACTCCTCTTCTCGTGTCTAACATGGTTTTAAGGCATGCTTGCACAGTGGGGGGCAAATATATACCTAAATAGATAAAATAAGACAGTTAAGGTAAAAAAGAACATCCAATTATTTTCTCTTTTAATATAAGAATAATATCCAAGCTTTAAATAATTTGGCCCAAAGTAATTTCATGTAAAAATCGGAAAATTTCAATAAGTCGTGAGTTAAACGAAAATCATACATAGGGTAAGGGTATTTATCCGGCAGATCATCTGACTAGTAGTTCTGTGTTAGTACCTTGTAGACTTTGTAGTCTCTTAATTCGAACTGTCCTCTCCCACCAATTCTACACACTACTGATATACTCAAAGTCTCTGTAGCCCCCTCTTCAAATTCTTCCATCCACCCACTGTGCGCATGTTGTGTGCCTGCCTGCCTGCCTGCCTGCCTTGTAGTACTCGTCGTAAGTGACTGTAGTAATGTTGTTTGCATTGATATTTTATAACAGAAATGCAATTAACATAAAACAGATGCAATGTTACAACAATATTCATATGAATATGAGATGATGTTGCATGCTGAGCTGATCAACAATCAACAGCAGCAGCAGCATTGACTCAAGTACTTGTATGTAATACAATGGCATGGCGGTGTTGTTGCCGTTGATTTCTTCATCAACAACATCAGCAGCACCAGCACACCAGGCTAGCACACAGTAATGCGGCAACACCATCAGCAGCAGCAGCTGCTGTTGCTGCCACTTCACCATCAACCATCAACAACAAACAATTCAGTCTAAGCAGCACACAGCAATAGCAACGCAACATCATCACCAGCAAATTCGGTTGAGCATGTGGCAGCATCTAATGGAGTCATACGTCCGTCGCCATTTGTGGAGGATCTGAGTGTTGCTTTTTCGTTGGACTGTAGGACTGGAAGACACAATCAAAAGTTTTTGTATTGTAGTTTGTTGCAACTTCTCTGATTCAAGTGGATTTATTGGTGGTTCCTTTATGTTGTTGTTGTTGCTAAATAACAAACAACAATATGAATGAAAAATCTTGAGTTGTTACTTGTTGTTACTTGTTGTTACTTGTTGTTACTGTTGTATGTTGTTGATGCTTTGAAGTTTTTCTGATCATCTGATCACCATCAGCAGAGCGCAACAATACACACAGAATGCTTGGACGGATGGATGGATGTATGGACGGACGGACGCCTATGAATCGACGAACATGGTGTGGACCATCATGGACATTTGTTTGGCCATTCATCTGTCCGTCCATCCATGGCGTGGAAAAACAAATGTAACAATCATCATTATCTTTTGGCAGATGGTCAAGAAATCGTAATAGACTTGTGTGATTTGCGATGTTTTGTTGTTGCTGTTGTCCGAAATACCAACAACCACACAGCAAAATTATCATAATGCTTTAAAGTCTATTTCATCTCTTGCAAATCTGGCATTGTTGCAACCAAAAAAAAAATAGGAAAAAATGTAGTAATTTATGATGGAGTGCAATTTTGTTTAGTTTTTGTCTGTCTGTGGCAGTATTTTTTTTTTGTACGTTTTCAAATATGTACTAGAAGAAAAATTACAATGATATCTGTTCATCATCATTGGGGGAAATCATGTAATGTTATGTACTATTTGTGCCTGATACACAAAGATACAAATAAAGAGAGAGAGAGAGGGAGAGAGATATCATTATATCTAATTTAAGATAAAAATCATGTTTAATTACTTTTTGTAGAGATCAAGAGGATTATTTACCAAATAATAACATAAATGAATGCATTTTAAATGTAAGGAAGACATTTGCACAATGTGAACATTTTAACCATACATAAAGTAATATTTAAAAACATACGTAAATTTTTTTATTAATTTTATGAATATAAACTTAAAACTTAATTTCCCTTTGCACCCCATGAATGAGGTATGGGATAGCTTCTCGCGTTGTTGTGAATTAACACGCTTTCTATTTTTAGATTCACAACTAACGGCACCTACTTATTTATCGACGAATGCGAACATCACTGTTTTGAGAAGCTCTTACTAGACACGACGATTGAATCAACGCTTAATACTGCGAAGTTGCTGTCAAACAACATTCGAGGGGAGCCGACAATGAAAGAAAATTTTATTTATTTTTTTCTTTTAAGATGACTGGAGCCAGGTTTGAACCTGCGATCTCCCGCATGGTAGTCGCGTGTTCTAACCACTATGCCACGGCCGGTCCCATTTTATTGAATTTTATGAATATATCGGTTTATAAATTTATGCAGTTATGAATTTATGATTTTTATGAATTTTGTGATTTTTATGAATTAATGAATTATATAAATTTTTTGAATTTGAATTTAATTAAAAATTTATGAATTTATAAACTTATAATTTATTAATTTGATGAAAAGAAATTTAATGAATTTAATAAATTTATGAATTTAATGAATTATAAATTTGTGAATTTATGACTATATGAATTTTTTTAACTTTGTACAACTTTGTATGTATTTTATGAATTTTATAAATTTAGCGAATTTTACGAAATTTATTTTATAAATTTTACGAATTTATAGATTTATGAATTTTGTGAGTTTTATGAGTTTATGATGTTTTTAAATTATGAATTTGTGAGTTTTAGAATTTCAGAATTTTATGAATTTAATAAATTTTTGAATGTATAAAATTATGAATTTATAATTTCTATGAATTTATATTTATGAATTTATGAGTTTTTAATTTTATGAACTTATGGATTTTTTATGAATTTTATGTATGAATATTATGAATTTATGAATTTTATGAATTTTCGAATTTATGTATTTTATGAATTTAATAAATATTATGAGTTTTTGATTTTACAATTTTATGAATTTTTATATTTATCTATTTATGAATTATGAGATTATAAATTTTATGAATATGAATTCTATATAATTTACGAATTAATGTTTTTTATACATTTTTTAATTTTATAAATTTATTAATTTTATAAATTTTATGAATTTTATGAATTATATTAGTTATATGAATTTATAAAATTATTAATTTATGAACTTACTAATTTATGAAGTTTTTTAAGAATTTGTGAATTTACGAAGTTGTGAATTTTATGAATTTATGTATTTATGTATTTATTAATTTATTAATTTATTAATTTATTAATTTATTAATTTATTAATTTATTAATTTATTAATTTATTAATTTATTAATTTATTAATTTATTAATTTATTAATTTATTAATTTATTAATTTATTAATTTATTAATTTATTAATTTATTAATTTATTAATTTATTAATTTATTAATTTATTAATTTATTAATTTATTAATTTATTAATTTATTAATTTATTAATTTATTAATTTATTAATTTATTAATTTATTAATTTATTAATTTATTAATTTATTAATTTATTAATTTATTAATTTATTAATTTATTAATTTATTAATTTATTCATTTATTAATTTATTAATTTATTAATTTATTAATTTATTAATTTATTAATTTATTAATTTATTAATTTATTAATTTATTAATTTATTAATTTATTAATTTATTAATTTATTAATTTATTAATTTATTAATTTATTAATTTAGGAGTTTATGAATTTATGAATTTATAAATTTATGAATTTGTGAATTTATGAATTTATGAATTTAATGAATTTAATGAATTTATGAATTTAGGAGTTTATGAATTAATGAATTTATAAATTTATAAATTTATGAATTTGTGAATTTAAGTTTATTAAATTTATTAAATTCAATTAATTCATTCAATTCATTAAATTCATTAAATTCATTAAATTCAATTAATTCATTAAATTCATTAAATTCATCAAATTCATTAAATTTATTAAATTCATTAAATTCATTAATTAATTTATTAATTTATTAATTTATTAATTTATTAATTTATTAATTTATTAATTTATTAATTTATTAATTTATTAATTTATTAATTTATTAATTTATTAATTTATTAATTTATTAATTTATTAATTTATTAATTTATTAATTTATTAATTTATTAATTTATTAATTTATTAATTTATTAATTTATTAATTTATTAATTTATTAATTTAGGAGTTTATGAATTTATGAATTTATAAATTTATGAATTTGTGAATTTATGAATTTATGAATTTAATGAATTTAATGAATTTATGAATTTAGGAGTTTATGAATTAATGAATTTATAAATTTATAAATTTATGAATTTGTGAATTTAAGTTTATTAAATTTATTAAATTCAATTAATTCATTCAATTCATTAAATTCATTAAATTCATTAAATTCAATTAATTCATTAAATTCATTAAATTCATCAAATTCATTAAATTTATTAAATTCATTAAATTCATTAAATTTATTAAATTCATTAAATTCATTAAATACGTTAAATTCGTTAAATTCATTAAATTCATTTAATTCATTAAATTCATTAAATTCATTAAATTCTTTAAATTCTTTAAATTCATTAAATTCATTAAATACGTTAAATACGTTAAATTCGTTAAATTCATTAATTCATAAATTCATAAAGAATTTTATAAATTTGATAAAGAAAAAAAATCATAAAGAGTTTTTAAATTTGATTATTTTAATAATTTTATTAGAACTTAGGAGTTTATGAATTTATAAATATGAATTTGTGAATTTATAAATTTATGAATTTATATTTATATTCATATATTCATTAAATTTATATATTTATAAATTCATTAAGTTTATTAAATTTATTAAATTCAATTAATTCATTCAATTCATTAAATTCATTAAATTCATTAAAATCAATTAATTCATTAAATTCATTAAATTTATTAAATTTATTAAATTTATTAAATTTATTAAATATATTAAATTCATTAAATTCATTAAATTCATTTAATTTATTAAATTCATTAAATTCATTAAATTCATTAAATTCATCAAATTCATTAAATTCGTTAAATTTATTAAATTTATTAAATTTATTAAATTCATTAAATTCATTAAATACGTTAAATTCGTTAAATTCATTAATTCATAAATTCATAAAGAATTTTATAATAATTTGATAAAGAAAAAAATCATAAAGAATTTTATAAATTTGATAATTTTAATAATTTTACTAATTTCTGACACAGATGTTAAGTGTTTCTCTTTTTAATTTATAAATTTTGTTAAATTTATCAATTTTTTTAAAAATTAAAAATTTTTGGTTTTTATAAATTTATTTTAAATTTATTAATTAATGCATTTTGTGAATTTTATATGTCTCTTCAACACGATTTTGGAAAATTACATAATTCTGGAAAAAATTCACTGATTATTTCATTAGCCTTAATGACAACGAAGGTCACTGATTTTTCCCCCTTAATTGTCTTTAAATTTTTCGTTTTTTTAAATCTCTATTATGTTTTTGTTTTTCACATCGAAATTGTTATAATTGCACAATTCTCATGGGAATTTTCACACTTCCTTTCTCCACTTTTGTGTCCACATAAAAACTTTCATGAAAACTCTACAATAAAGAAAAGTTATGTCCAATTATTATAAATTCCGGAAATGAAAAGTTCAAAATACATCATTAAATTCATGTAATTACTCTGGACGACCCCTCTCTCTCGCTGTAGTAAGTGTTTAAAATTTTTTCGGTCACTTGGGCTTAAATATACTTAAACTTGATTGTAATGTAACATTTTACACGTCAGTAGAGCACAAAAGAGGGCCACAGATTTCTGTTGGCCAAACAGTTTAAAAGCCGGTTCATGTTTGTCGTCGATGTAAGTGGCGGCAAAGTTTCTTTCTTGAAAAATAAAAGGGCAAACTTACTTATCGAGTTACACGGTCGAGTCAAAACAATCATCATTATCACCCTCTAGAGACAAATAACGCATTTAATAACTTTTAATTTCATTTTGGCTTAAGTAAAACTTAATTTCTATTGTTGTATTTTTGGTTAAACTTTAGTTAAGCTTTGCTATCGAACGATGGTTTTGTGTGTGTAAAAGCCTCTCCTTAGAGACCCCTCCATCACTCACTCACTCACTCACGCAAAGCAATGCAATGCATTCCCTTATGACTAAGTGCACAAAGTTGACTTACGCGCGGATCTCCAAATGTTGTTGTTTGCCCATATAAATTTGGTATGGGGGGGAAGTCACGTCACATCACGTCGTCTTTTCATTTAACCGCGCGCTTTTCATCACCTTACAAAATTTCATACCAACCAAAAAAAAAAGGGTCACTGCAATTAAAGCTTTAGCTTTGGGTCATTACAAATATGGACAGTAATGTAAATAAAGTAAATTCAACAACTCCCCAGCGACATTATGACGATTGGCCCTGACAGTCCCTCTGATATGCTGCGGCGTTACCCCTTCCCCCCATGGTCTTGTCTTACGCATATCAAAATGCATTAATGTTCCCCCGATGGTGCCGGTGGGGTTTGATAGGTCTGTGCTGTTGTTGTACTGGGGGGTTTTCTTTCTCGAAATGTGTGTAGAAAAAAATATTAAAAATGTTTATTATGCCATAAAGCGAAAGTGTTAAATTTCTTAAAGGTTTTAAGGTTAATTTAGGGTATTTGTTATTTTGTATGTTGAGTTGAAAATATCTATGGTAATAGCATTGGAAAGGGGGAAGATGCACTTTTAAAGACGACATTAATCATTGTTCGTCAAATGTATTTGAGGTTGCGAGGAGGAGGGGCCAAAAGAGAAATGTTTGATGAAAAAGTAATACCAAAGGTGTATATTACATTTGGAATGGAAAGAAGTCGAATATATGGGAATATTTAAATTGAATTGAATTCTTTACATTTGTTGGCACTGTAACCTTCCCTGCAGTTTAATATATTCCTGACCACTAGCTAATTTTTAATTTTTATGCAACTTTATTCAAAAGTAACTCGTCGTCAATATCTCTCTACCAATTTTGCCACTACTCTTTCATTCAAGCGTAAAATTTTAATTATAAGTTGCAAGCAAACTTTCTTTGTATTTTTTTTTGTTTTACCACTAAACTTTGTGATTAAATTTCAAGAAATCTCTCTATTGATAACAGTAAGAAGGTCGTTGTTTTATTATACTTTTTCTGTTATAGTTACTTCCTCTTACTGTGTAATTATTCGTTTCACTTCATTTTGTTAATTTTCTTCTTTCGATTTCTTGGAATTATTGGTTACGCGATGCTTTTAGGACAATTTTTTGTTATCTTTTGTGGTTGTGGAAGTCTACGAAAAGCTTTAGTTTAAAATAACTGCTAATGTGGAAAATTTGATTGGTATTTGTGTTTGGGTTGTTTTTATTTTTGTTTTATATTTATTATTATTTTTTTTGGTGATATTCAACGTAGAATGGTTTTCACTACATTTCGCGCTTTAAAACAAATAAACGAGAAAATTGTTTTAATATCTTAGATATAAAGTTGTAGTTCATTTGTATAAAAAATTAATTTATACATTTTATTAATATTTTTTATATTTTTTTTCTTTCTAGGTAAGTTAACGATACCAAATATTTCGAAATTCTATGTAACTGTAAGTAAAATAAAAGTCTATCGCGTTTTAGATTGAAGAAAACTTTATACTTTCTGAAAAATATAACTCCTCTTACTATACACGTATTGATCAAGTTATAAAAATTGAAAAAAAAATAAAATAAAAAAATAATAAAGAATAATTAACAAAAATACAAAAAAAAATTAAAATAAATTATTTAACAAAAAAAAAATTTTAATTTAAATTTTTTTAAATAAATTATATTTTAATAATATATAATAAGTATATAATATTCTAATATAATATTTAGTATAAGGGAAAAATAAATAAATTTTAAATTGACTTTGGAATTTATCTCAAGCTCAAACAAACAGACCGAATAAACACAAACACAACGATAAATTTTAAATTAAAAAAAAAAATTAATAAAAATATTTTAGATTAAAATAAAACAAAAACATTTTAGAGTAAAATTATTTAAAAGTATAATTAAAAAAAATCATTTTTTCTTTCCATTGGTTCAACAATGATTTATCTCCCATTGATAGTTCTCAAGGAGTTAACCGCTAGAAAGAGTTAACTTCTTCATTCGTTTGGGACAACATGGAGTTAACTCCAGGAGCTGACTCTCTGACTCTACCTCTTAATATCTTAATGAAATTTGGCCAAAGCATGTAGTGGTACGTGACAAATAATAGGGCAAAGTCACAGCCGATTTAAATGCGTTCTCTATTTTTTTTTATTTTCCACGCAATTATAAAAATTGGAGTTAACTCGTTGTTGCTGCAAACCCCTCAATTACAAAATATATAAAAAAAATATGATTAAAAAAGTAATAGTTGAAAAAAAATGATTAAAATAATATAATTAGGAACATTTAAAAAATATAATTAAAAAAAAGGAATTAAAAAAAATATAATTAAAAATATATTATTAAAAAAATATAATTCAAATAATATTATTAAAAAAAATGTAGTATTAAAAAAATTTAATTGAAAAAGTATAATTAATAAAATATAATTAGAATCGGTAAGAAAGTTTCAGTCGGGCATGCCGACTTACATATACCCTCACCCTCAGTAAACCATAAAATGTTTTATTATATTGATATTATTACTCGATTTCTAAAGTGGGCGGCGGAGTGGTACATTTGTATGGGAGGTATCAGAAGGGGTGTGGCTAGTCTTCCAGTTTTTTCCTTCAAAACTTGGTCCTGTTATAGCTTAACAAAATACAAAATTTGGGCACGATCGTGGCTAGTGTATTGATATTATTACTCGATTTTTAAAGTGGGCGGCGGAGTGGTACATTTGTATGGGAGGTATCAGAAGGGGCGTGACTAGTCTTCCAGTTTTTTTCTTCAAAACTTGGTCCTGTTATAACTTAACAAAATACAAAATTTGGGCACGATCGTGGCTAGTGTATTGATGTTATTACTTCATCTCCAAAGTGGGCGCAGTGGTACATTTCTATGGGAGGTACCTGAAGGGCCGATTCTGGACTTCCAATTTTTTTTTCCAAAACTTTATCCTGTTGTAGTTTAACAAAATATAGAATTTGAGCACATTCGTGTCGAGTGTATTGATATTATTACTGCATCTCCAAAGTGGGCGGAGTGGTACATTTGTATAGGAGGTACCAAAAGGGGCGTGTCTAGACTTCCAGATTGTTTCTCCAAAACTTTATCCTGCATGAACTTTATCAAATACAGAATTTGGGCATGATGGCGTTAGGTCTATTAATAATATTAATTGATTTCTAAAGTGGGCGCGACCAGATGAGTAGGGGAGGTACCAGATGGGGCGTGGTATAGCTTTACTAAATAAAGAATTTGGGTACGATCACGTTGGATTTATTGATATTATTACACCATCTCTAAAGTGGGCGGAAAGGTACATTTGTATGAGACATACCAGAAGGGGCGTGGCCAGACTTCCAATTTTTTTTCCAAAACTTTATCCTGTTTTAGCTTTACTAAGTACATAATTTGGGTTCGATCCCGTTGAGTGTATTGATATTATTACTCGATTTCTAAAGTGGGCCGAATGTTGTATATGTGTGGGAGGTACCAGAAGGGGCGGGGCCGTGTAGCCCATTTTCAATACCGTCCTTCGAAAGTTATCGTGCGCACCAGCCGGACAGACAGACAGACGGACAAGGCTCAAACGACTTAAAAAGTCATGAATCGAATTTGGTTTAAAGAAACCTAGGGTCTAAATTGACTCCTTCTATGTGTTACACTATTGGGTCGTATCAAATGTTATATACCCTCATCTCTAAGGGTGATGGTATAAATATATAATTAACAAATTAAGGCAATATTAAAAAAAATTCAATTATATAATAATAATAGCTAAAAAAAATTTCATTAAAAATATATAATTAAAAAAATATAATTAAAATAAGGTTATTAAACAAAAAATTTATTTTTAAAAAAATATTATTGAAAAAGTATAATTAACAAAATATAATTACAAATATATAATTAAGAAATTAAGACAATTATAATTAAAAAAATATAATTACAAAAATATAATTAAAAAATAAAATTAAGAACATTTTAAAAATATACTTGAAAAAATACAATTTAAAAATATAACTAAAAAATTATAATTAAAAAACTATAATTATAAAAATATAATTATAAAAATATAATTAACAAAATATAATTAAAAAGTATAATTATAAAAATATAATTAAATAAAACAATATTTTTTTGGTTTTTTCAAAAACCTTTTTATTGTTTTTTTTGCAAAATATTTTTTTTAATAATATTTATATATAACTAATTAATTAAATATAATTAAAAAAATACAATAAATAAAAATTCAACAAAATATAATTAAAAAAATATAATAAATAAAAATTCAACAAAATATAATTAAAAAAATATAATAAAAAAAATATAATTAAAATAAAAATAATTAAAATATAATAAAAAAAATATATTTGAAAAATATAACTAAAAAATAAAAATATAAAATGTAATTAAAAAAATATTATATTTATTTTTGTTTGGGTTTTTCAATATAATTTCTTTTTTTTAAAATGATATATAACTAATTAGACAACATCTTTTTTCAATATAATTTCTTTTTTTTAAAATGATATATAACTAATTAGACAACATCTTCCTAAAAGTTTAATTCCTACATATAACTTCACCTTTCGAGACAAGAAATAAGAAACTGCAGAAATGTCGTAAAATTCAACAATATTGCATAAAATTTAAAGAAAAACAAAAAACATTTCATTTACATTTCATCTCTCTGGTAATAAAAAAAACCATCTGCCTACTTATGAAAATAAAAATTTCGTCTGCAAATTTAAACATGTAGTGTGCTAAAGATTGCTATTTGGTTTACAATTGAATCTCTCTAGGGCTAAAATAGCCTATGATAATTTGTATATACATAGTACATTATAGGGCGGAATCTGTAAAGAAGTTTAATTTATTTTTTAATATTTTTTTTATAGAGGGCATAGAAAAATTCCTTCTGAAAAAAAACATAACAGGACGAACAATAAAAAAAAATTAAAAGTTATCAAACGCGCACTCAAGAGATGCGCTTATCGACGCACAACAACTAATTTCATCATTTTTATAATTCATTTCATATTACAGTACGAGCTCGATTTTCGCAACTACCGATTATTGCAACACCCCCGATTTGGGCAACTGCTCTTATTTTACACATGAGTCTTTATAAGTGCAACACGTTCAAAATATCAGTCTCGATGAGCGCAACTTTTCAATGTATTCGCAGAAATTATATGTTTTTTTTATTTGCATGCTATGTTACGCCACTGTTCAATGTGAGTGACGATGAACATCCAGTTGATGATGAGGGCTTAGAAAAAAACATCAATAATACGGACGATGTATTGAGAGCGCTAGATTTAGCAAGGACCGGCCGTTGCATAGTGGTTAGAGCACGCGACTACCATGCGGGAGATCGCAGGTTCAAACCTGGCTCCAGTCATCTTAAAAGAAAAAAAAAAAAAATAACATTTTCTTTCATTGTCGGCTCCCCTCGAATGTTGTTGACAGCAACTTCGCAGTATTAAGCGTGGATTCAATCGTCGTGTCTAGTAAGATCTTCTCAAACAGTGACGTTCGCATTCGTCGATAAACAAGTAGGTGCCGTTAGTTGTGAATCTAAAAATAGAAAGCGTGTTAATTCACAACAACGCGAGAAGCTATCCCATACCTCATTCATGGGGTGCAAAGGGAAATTAAGTTTAAGTAAGATTTAGCTATGGAATCGGCGTCTTTGAATGATATATCGCATGAAAAAAATTGTTGTCATTCAAAAAATAAAAGAAGCGTCAGTAAAAAAAAGTTCAAAAATCTAGTTCTAAACTGAATGGAATTTTTTTCCCCAAAATATAATTTACCTTTTTTTTACTGTCCTAATTTATATTTTTTTTTTGTCATTAATGGAATATATGTATGGCTCTTGCAAATGTTATTTTTTTTTGTTTTAATTAATGAATTGAATATGAATGCTTACAAAAGTATAATTTTTTTTAGTGACGTGGGGCATTTTGCACAAATTAAAATAATAATTTTCAATAGAGGTTCGGTAAGCGCAACAATCTCGATAACTTCAACCGGCTCGGGCTGCTATCGGTTGCGAAAATCGAGCTCGTACTGTATTTAATTTTTAAATGTATTTATTAAATTTTATTTTTAATATTTTTTTTGGTTATACTGTATTTTATTTTATTTTTTATTTAATTTACTTTAATTTTTTATATTTAATTTAATTTTTTATTTTATTTTATTTTTAATGATTTATTTCATTTTATTTTATTTCATAATGTTTATTATTGTTTTTAATTTTATATTTATTTTTTTTAATTTATTTAATTGTTCTATATTTTATTTTGTTTATTCTTCTTTTAATTATATTTTTTAATTTTTTATTTTTTATTTCATTTTTTTTTTATTTTTATTTTTCATATTTATTTTTATTTCTCCTGATTTTGCCACTATGTATATAAATGTGGAAGAAGCATTTAATACCGTGCACAACTAATTTCTCTTGCCCTCATAGTTTCTGCCCCACTTTTTAAAAGCTTTAAATTGATTGATAATCCTTTTCAATAACGGGATATGCAAATCCATAACAACACTTATCTTTAAATCTATTAATATTTTTTTTTCTTTTACAAATCCCCACAGAATTTCTCAATTATCTGCCTTTCTCATTACATATTACAATTACAACAACAATGTGTATAGTACATATGTAGTCCAACAACTTTTCCCCACTTTAAATGACAAAACAAACAAAAAAAATAATAAACAAAATGGGAGAGAAAAAAAATTGAGCCCCAGCACCTTGAATCCATTTCAATGGCATGACAAGACCGTAAAATTTGCCGGTGGCACCAAACATCTTATTAAAATCCAATCACAAGAAATAGAAAAACTATATATACGACAACAGCAACAACAACAACGGCCGAAGACAGAGACGCGCGTGGACGGACGTATCTATCTCAAAAAAATGTGCAAACGACTAATTGCAAATGATAATTGAGATATTGGCTAATGATAGCGGCCTGCAACCGCCGCCTCAATTGCTGAGACAAAAACGATCGTCCGCAATCTAAAAATTATTACGCGCGGGATGAGGTTATGAATAGTGGAAAATAGAGAAAAAAGGAAAAAAAACGCGCGCGCCTTGTAAAGCGCCAACGCCAACAACAACTTGTTTACTTAAACGAACCAACGTCAAATGAACTGTAAAGTAGCAAAAAATGTTGCTTACACTTTGGTGTTTGGTACTCGTACAATGTTACAATGACGTTTGCTAATAATGTGGCATGCCCCAAAGGAGTCGAGCGTACAAACGCCGCGGAAAGCCATTGAGAGGTGAGGTGGTGGCAGCAATTGTAGGCTGGATCTAGAGTCGACAATGCCTGCTGGACTTGGCTTGTTGTAATCTTGTAGAAGTATATACAAACAACAACAACATAATGTTAGAGGAAAACTAATTACTTATTACAACAACCATGGTGCGCAGATAATTACGATATAGTTTTTTTGCCTTAAATTTTTTTCATTACTCGGATTTACTGTTAAAATGATTTGAGAGCTGTTTTTCTTTGCTCAATTTGTCCGTTATTTTTTTTCTTTCTTTGGATTTTTTTTTTGTTACTTGCTCATGTTGGCTGCCTTACGACGACGCGGTCATTTGACAACTCGGAAATGTTATTTGTTGCATTTGATTGAGCACCCGACACTAACGACAATATCACCACCACCACCACCTCGGACGACCCCCCAACATAGCAGCAGCTCCTAAGCTTTACTACATGCTGACAAATACGAAAACAACAACAACAACGACAAAAACTATGTTTAAATCTTAAGCGTAGAGGAGGAAAAGCGTAATTGTAATTTGAAGACAGAAATGACCATGTTGTTTGACTATTTGCCAAGCTGTTGCTGCTGCTGTTGCGTCCGCAACAACTGCTGTGTTGTGCCAGTCATCCAGTCGCTAGTCAGCCAAACCATCAGCAAGACGGACAGAAGAGTACGCTCGCCAAGTCAGCAAGCGGCAGTTAAGAGGCGGCTTGAAAACGTCAAATGTTTTACATACACACAGTAAGTGTACGACGCTTTTAAATGTCAAGAAGGAGATTTATTACACTCGAGGAATGTTGTTTTTAAACCAATTGTATTAGATGATCATCTCTACAACTAAAAATGTGGCATAGCTTTTTTTTTAAAACTGCAGACATACTTTTTGGTACACAGAATCACTTCGGCCTTAAGGTTCAAGTTTTTAGACGAAATTTTTACTTTCGATCATTGGACGGAGGTCGCATGGCCAAACTTAATTTGAGTGCTGGAGAGATACAATTTGATATCTTCATAGTACTCTGCAATACAGTTATGAATTTTAATTTTCGATCAGTGGGCTGAGGTGGGCGTGACAAAACTCTATTTTAGTCCTAGAGAGATCAAATTTGGTACACTGATAGTACTCGGCAGAACTAATAATTTATGAATTTGGGAATTTATGAATTTGGGAATTTATGAATTTTATACATTTTATGAATTTTATTAAATTTTATGAATTTTATGTAATTTTGTGAATTTTATGTTATGTATTTACGAATTTATGTATATTATGAATTTATGAAATTCTGAATATATAAACATCCGAATTTCTGAAATTCCGAGTTTATGAACTTATGAATTTATACATTTATGAATTATAAGAATTTTCTAAAATTTATAAATTTGCGAATTATATGACTATCATAAATTTATGAATTTTCGAATTTATGAGTTTTATGAAATTAGAAATTTTATAAATTTTATTTTATTTTATAAATGAATTTTATGATATTTTTTTGGAATTTCTTAAATTTTATAAATGTTACGAATTTTATGATAATTATGAATTTTGTGACTTTATGAATTTATGAATTTAATGAATTTATGATTTATGAATTTGTGAATTTATGAATCTATGAATTTATGAATTTTATAAATTTTATGAACTAATGAATTTTATAAAGTTTATGAATTTGCTGATTTTAATGAATTCAATGAATCTAATGAGTTAAATGAACATAATGATTTTAATAAATGTAATGAATTTAATGAGTTTAATGAATTTAGTGAATTTATGAATTTATGAAATTATGAATTTATGAATTTATGAATTTATGAATTTATGAATTTATGAATTTATTAGTTTATGAATTTATGAATTTATGAACTTATGAACTTATGAACTTATGAACTTATGAATTTTTGAACTATAAATTTAGGAATTTAGGAATTTATGCATTTTATTAATTTTATGAATTTAATGAATATGATGAATTTTTGAATTTATCAATTTATCAACTGATGAGTTTCGAATTTATGAAATTATACATTTTTAAATTTATGAATTTATGAATATATAAATTTGTGAATTTAATGAATTTTTTGAATTTGACAAATTTTATGAATTTATGAAATTATGAATTTATGAATATATCATGAATTTAATGTATTAAATGAATTTAATGAGTTTAATGAGTTTAATGAGTTTAATGAATTTAATAAATTTAATGAATTTAATTAATTTAATGAATTTAACGAATTTAATGAATTTTATGAATTTAATGAATTTAATGAATTTAATGAATTTAATGAATTTAATGAATTAAATGAATTAAATGAATTTAACGAATTTAATGAATTTAATGAAATTAATGAAATTAATGAAATAAATGAAATTAATGAATTTAATGAAATTAATAAATTTAATGAATTTAATGAATTTAATGAATTTTTTGAATTTTCGTTTTATGAATTTAGGAATTTTATAAATTTATGAATAAATGAATTTTATAATATTTTTTGGAATTTAATGAATTGTATACATTTTTTTGAATTTTATAAATTTATTTTATGAATTTTAATAAATTAGAAATTAATACATTTATGAATTTATTTGGTTTTATATTTTTTTTATTTTGTTTTGTTTTTTTGTTATTTTATTTTATTTTATTTTATTTTTTATTTATAAATTTACGAATTATATGACTATCATAAATTTATGAATTTTCGAATTTATGAGTTTTATGAAATTAGAAATTTTATAAATTTATGAATTTTATTTTATTTTATAATAAATGAATTTTATGATATTTTTTTTGAATTTCTTAAATTTTATAAATGTTATGAATTTTATGATTTTATAAATTCATTTTATGAATTTCATGATAATTATGAATTTTGTGACTTTATGAATTTAAGAATTTAATGAATTTATGATTTATGAATTTGTGAATTTATGAATCTATGAATTTATGAATTTTATAAATTTTATGAACTAATGAATTTTATGAAGTTTATGAATTTGCTGATTTTAATGAATTTAACGAATTCAATGAATTTAATGAATCTAATGAGTTTATTGAATATAATGATTTTAATGAAAGTAATGAATTTAATGAATTTAATGAATTTAATGAGTTTAATGAATTTATGAACTTATGAATTTTTGAAATTATAAATTTAGGAATTTATACATTTTATTAATTTTATGCATTTTATGAATTTTATGAATTTTATGAATTTTATGAATTTTATGAATTTAATGAATATGATGAATTTTTGAATTTTTGAATTTATCAATTTATCAACTGATGAGTTTCGAATTTATGAATTTATACATTTTTAAATTTATGAATTTTTGAATATATAAATTTGTGAATTTAATGATTTTTTGTTAATTATATGAATTTTTTGAATTTGATAAATTTTAAGAATTTATGAAATTATGAATTTATGAATATATCATGAATTTAATGTATTAAATGAATTTAATGAGTTTAATGAGTTTATTGAATTTAATAAATTTAATGAATTTAATTAATTTAATGAATTTAATGAATTTAATGAATTTAATGAATTTAATGAATTTAATGATTTTAATGATTTTAATGATTTTAATGAATTTAATGAAATTATTGAAATAAATGAAATTAATGATTTTAATAAATTTTTTGAATTTACGTTTTATGAATTTAGGAATTTTATAAATTTATGAATTTTATAATAGTTTTTGGAATTTAATGAATTGTATACATTTTTTGAATTTTATAAATTTATTTTATGAATTTTAATAAATTAGAAATTAATACATTTATGAATTTATTTGGTTTTATATTTTTTTTTTTTGTTTTTTTTTTATATTTTTTTATTTTATTTTATTATTATTTTATTATTTTTTAGTTTATTTTTTTTATTTTATTTTTTTTATTTTATTTTATTTTTTTTTATTTTATTTTATTTTATTTTATTTTATTTTATTTTATTTTATTTTATTTTATTTTATTTTATTTTATTTTATTTTATTTTATTTTATTTTATTTTATTTTATTTTATTTTATTTTATTTTATTTTATTTTATTTTATTTTATTTTATTTTATTTTATTTTATTTTATTTTATTTTATTTTATTTTATTTTATTTTATTTTATTTTATTTTATTTTATTTTATTTTATTTTATTTTATTTTATTTTATTTTATTTTATTTTATTTTATTTTATTTTATTTTATTTTATTTTATTTTATTTTATTTTATTTTATTTTATTTTATTTTATTTTATTTTATTTTATTTTATTTTATTTTATTTTATTTTATTTTATTTTATTTTATTTTATTTTATTTTATTTTATTTTATTTTATTTTATTTTATTTTATTTATTTTATTTTATTTTATTTTATTTTATTTTATTTTATTTTGTTTAGTTTTATTTGTTATATGAATTCAGGAATGTAAACGTTAAAGAATTTATAATTTTTTATGTGAAATTTTATTCGAGTGTAATACCCCAAAGCAGATATTGTTTGCCTGTGCTGTAAAAGACTTATTGCTGCGTTTGTTATTCATATGCTGCTGGTGTAGTTTCATGCGTTGGTTGTTGCCAACATGTTGTTACAACTTCAAATGAAAATGCTCAACAGCAACCAGCAGCAACGGCTATAAAAAGGTGTTGCCTGACAAGGTGACACCCAAGTGAATGAGGTCCACGACGATGTTTTGCTTAAATGTCCGTCTGTCCAGTCGTCCGCCTAACTGTCTGTCCACCCGCCCGTCCAATGGTGATGTAGTAGTCCATCATTTACCACAAGTAATGTATAGCGGCGACTCTATGCGGCTATGTAGACTCCTCGACCATCACCACCACACCAGACGACCAATAAAATTTTTTTATGAACAGTAAAATCAGCCATCGTCACAGCTTCTCCCATCCAAAGCATTTTCATTTACTTTGATAAATTTTTCACACATTTGTATGGTGAGGAGGCGGCGGCAGGGGCGGGCGCTACATTTGTGTGCAACTAAACGCTAGTGTTTTTCTACTAGGAGTATTCTGTGCCCACTTCATCCTTCGCCATCACCCCAACATATTGATAGATTGAAGAGGAAGGAGTTAAAGAAAAATTATTTTATTTTTCATTTATGACAAATTTTCCACTTGTTGGTTGACTGAGTTAACTTTTTCTTGCAAGCTGTATTATTAACTATTTAAGCGCCACTTAATAATTCATTAAAAATTTGTAGACGCATGCGCAGTAGAGTGGCCATAGTGGAAATTTTTTTGAAAAGTTAAATTTTTCGCACTGAAAAATATGAGGTTGGGGATAAAAATAATTATGCATATTTATTTTTTTTTTTTTTTTATTCCGAGTACCTCCGGGTTGAGCCCAAACTTTTATTACATTACCCATTTAGGCTGAAGTGCAGAATATGGGGCGGGAGCCCGATTAAAAACCAAAAATATGCCACTGTCTTCATCTTGGCCTCCAAACATCGGAATGGTAGGTCAAAGTTGGCGCTCAGGCCCGGGGGGTCAAAAAAGGGGCCCCTTTCGGTTCTATGATGACCCCCCAGGTGCGGGTACTCAAGTGAAAGATGTTTTCGAGACGAATCCAACGATGTCATTTTTAGGTTCCTACGGGTCTCCTGGACCGAGTTAGAGCCATTTCCGGGATATACCAAGAAAAAAAAATTATTTTTAACTAAATTTAAAAAATTTTGCGTGCGGCGCTACTAAACCCAACATAGGTGTACCGTCATTTCGCCCAATGTCATTTCGCCCAAATACAACCATGACATATCGCCCAAAACATGTCATTTCGACCACAAACCTAACTACTACATGACATATCGCCCAAATGCTATGACAGAAGACCCAACTCAATTTTTTTGGGCGAAATGTCAGACTCATGACGACGGCACGCCCTGCTGCATACGTCGCAGTCAGTCTTGTACTCTCTCTCTCGGTGAGGGGCACGCCCTCGCCGCATACGTCGTAGTCAGACTCGCTACTCTCTCTCTTTCTCTGGCATTATTAAAACACGAATGCGGTGGGGGGCACGCCCCCCTAAGGCGGGGGCAAGAGTACAAGACTGACTGCGACGTATGCAGCAGCGCATGCCGTCGTCATAAGTCTGACATTTCGCCCAAAAAAATTGAGTTGGGTCTTATGTCATAGCATTTAAGCGATATGTCATTTTGTAGTTAGGTTTTTGGTCGAAATGACATATTTTGGGCGATATGTCATGGTTGGTTTTGGGCGAAATGACATTGGGCGAAATGACGGTACACCTATGTTGGGTTTAGTAGCGCCGCACGCAAAATTTTTTTTAACATTTTTTAAATTTAGTTAAAAATAATTTTTTTTTCTTGGTATATCCCGGAAATGGCTCTAACTCGGTCCAGGAGACCCGTAGGAACCTAAAAATAACATCGTTGGATTCGTCTCGAAAATATCTTTCACTTGAGTACCCGCACCTGGGGGGTCATCATAGAACCGAAAGGGGCCCCTTTTTTGACCCCCCGGGCCCCATGGGCCTGAGCGCCAACTTTGACCTACCATTCCGATGTTTGGGGGCCAAGATGAAGACAATGGCATATTTTTGGTTTTTAATCGGGCTCCCGCCCCATATTCTGCACTTCAGCCTAAATGGGTAATATAATAAATGTTTGGGCTCAACCCGGAGGTACTCGGAATCAAAAAAAAAAAAAAAAAAATATATGCATAATTATTTTTATCCCCAACCTCATATTTTTCAGTGCGAAAACTTTTGGATTTCACATTTTTAATTTTTTCTATATAACGCTATGGCCAGTCTAATGCGCAGCCGTAGCCGCTTAGTGGTGGTGGCTGCTGCTGCTGCTGCTCAATCATTACCACCACCACTGGCACTCCTCTTATCTTTAGTCGTAATTTCGTTTAGCCTTGTTTGGTTAAACTGTTTCTTTCCTGACTGAGCGCTTCAGCAGTGAACTAACTAGAAATTATATTAATTGTAACACATGTTTTAATTAATTTAATACCATAAAATTTCGGATGTAAGTAATTGTCTTCATGTTTTAAACTAAATTATGATAATTACATAAAAATGTATCGATGACCACATTTATTTGAAATGTGAACTGTAACCGACGTGTTCTCCGCTGCAGAGAAGGAAATGTCTTTGAAATTGTTTTGGCTTTAATTAATGGCTACAAGTGTCAAAGATCATGTTGCAACTGTAAAATTGCTATGGATTTGTCGGGTAATGAAATCAAAGTTGGTGTTTAAACCAGATGGGAGGGGGAGGGGAACATTTGTGTGAGTGAGTGGTGTAAATTGTGTTTTAATGGCAACAAGTTTCCAACTGATGATGAGGTGACAAAAATTTAAATTTCATAAGGATCAGTGAATGTTTACTCAAGTTTTCTGCCACCAAATATCCGGTCAGACCGAAGGACATACGGACATGGCTTAATCGTCTTAAAAAGTTCTGAAAGGAATTTCGTCTTAATATACTTGGATTCCAACTCGTCCCCAAAAATTCTATACACTAATTTTCGTATCAAATGATATATTCTCTCGTCTCGGGTATTGAAATAATAAAGAAAAAAATTATACCAAGTATAAAAAAAAATTAAGAAAAAAATAACATTGTGATAAGAAAAATAACAAAAATAATATAAACATAATATAAATATAATGTAAAAATTATATATAATATAAAAATAATATAATAATGATGTATAATATTTTTAAAATAATATTTAAATAAAATAAAAATAATATAAAGATAAAATGAAAATAATATAAAAACAATTACGACGAACAACACTGTATAGAAATATTAAAATAAAAAAAAAAAAAATTAAAATAAAAAAATATTAAAAAAATAATATAAAAAGTAATAAAAAAAAATATAAAAAGTAATAAAAAAAATATAAAAACTAAAAAAAAATAAAAAAAAAATATTGAAAATAATAAATTTAAAATAGAAAAAAAATTAAATCATATAAATGAAAATAATATGAAAATATTATAAAAATATTTAAAAAAAATTAAAACAAAAATAACACCAAAAAAATATAAGAATAATATAAAAATTATATAAAAATAATATAGACAAAATAAAAATAATAACAAAAATATAAAAATAATAAAATAGTAATAAAAAAACATAATAAAAGCAATAAAAAATACAAATATTAGTAGTAAAAAGTAATATTAAAATAAATTTAGCAAAAAAATTAAAACAATGTAATAATAATACGTAAGAACAATAAAAAAAGAATAAAAAATAAATGAAATATAAAAAATAACAAAAATTTATGGAAAACTAAGAATATACAAAAAATAATAAAAAAAAATTAATAAATAACAAGAAAAAAAGATAGTGAAAATTTAAAAAAAAAATTAAATATATCGTTCCAAAAATATGAAGAAGCATTTGAGAAACAAATTATAGGAAAATAATAAAAATAATGAATATGTAATAACAAAGAATAAATAATAAGAAAATAACAAAATTATAAATTCTTATAAAAAATATAAAATAGAAAATAATAATAATTTAACAAATATTGTAAAAATATTAATGAAAAATATTAATATATAAATAAAAAAACAATAAGAAAATAATAATAACATAAAAAAAAAATTAAAGTACAATAATTATTTAAAAGTATTAAAAAACGATTACTATTGAAAACTGGGACCGGCCGTGGTTAGAACATGCGACTACCATGCGTGTTCAAACCTGGCTCCAGTCATCTTAAAAGAAAAAATAAATAAAATTTTCTTTCATTGTCGGCTCCCCTCGAATGTTGTTGACAGCAACTTCGCAGTATTAAGCGTCGATTCAATCGTCGTGTCTAGTAAGAGGCTCTCAAACAGTGACGTTCGCATTCATCGATAAACAAGTAGGTGCCGTTAGTACTTACTTACTTAAGTGGCCCATTACAACTTACGAACATGTTTCATAAGTTTGAGGCCTGAAGTACGAAAGAATTCCACACGCTTCGGTCTTGTGCATGTGTTTTCCAGTTAGTCCTACCAGATGGTGGCACGTCGCCTACCACTTGGTCCTTCCAACGGAGTTTGGGTCTCCCTGCTCTGCGCCGTCCTTCAGGTTCGCCTTCAAACACCTTTCTCGCTGGAGCATTTACATCCATCCTGGCAACATGACCCAGCCATCGTAGTCGTTTCATTCTGACTCTTTTAGCTACGTCGATGTCGTGGTAAAGCTCATACAGCTCATGGTTCATCCGATGGCTAAACTCGCCGTCGACACAGATAGGTCCATAAATTTTTCGGAGTACTTTTCTCTCGAATAATCCCAGGTTTTGTATGTCCGTTGTCGTAAGCACCCATGATTCGGCAGCATACAAAAGAACGGGTAAGATTAGCACCTGGTAAAGCTGTTTCTTAGTATTCCGAGATAAGGTGGTGTTACTAAAGTGCTGCCGAAGTCCGTAGAAACATCTATTGGCTAGCACTATTCTCCGTTTAATTTCTTGGCTGACATTATTTTTCTTGTTGACGGAAGATCCGAGGTAGGTAAACTCGTCGACTACCTCAAAACAATAATTGTCAACGTTCACGGTGCGTCCCCAACGAGAGGACTCTTTGTTCGTCGAAATCATTATTTTTGTTTTGTCCTCGTTGACCGCTAAACCCATTTTTGCTGACTCCTTTTCTAGTGATGAGAAAACTGCAGTAACATCCCGCAGATTTCGACCAATGATGTCAATATCATCGGCATAGGCTAGTGGCATGTGGCTCTTGTGGAATATGGTGCCAGACATGTTGACACCAGCCTTTCTCATCACCTTCTCCATAACTATATTAAATAGTGTACAGGACAGGCTATCGCCCTGCCTGAGACCTCTTTCCGTGTTAAATGGTTCAGACTGATCCTTACCAATCTTAACAGAGGATTTGGTGTTGTCTAAGGTACATTTGCAAAGTCGAATCAGCTTTGCAGGAATACCAAACTCAGACATAGTCTCATAAAGCCTATTCCTTATCGGAGAGTCGAAGGCAGCTTTGTAGTCGACAAAGAGGTGGTAGGTGTCGATCTGTTTTTCATGGGTTTTTTCCAGGATCTGTCGTAAGGTGAATATTTGATCCGTCGTAGATTTGCCAGGCCTAAAGCCGCATTGATATGGTCCAATTAGTTGTTCTACAATTGGCTTTAGACGTTCACACAATATGCTTGAAAGGACCTTGTACGCAATTGGTAATAGGCTTATTCCACGATAGTTCTTACATTCACTACGATCTCCTTTCTTGTATATGGGACATAACAGACTGAGACTCCAATCCCCGGGCATGCTCTCCTCTTGCCAGATGTTCTCCATGAGCTGATGCATGCTCCTAATCAGCTCCTCCCCGCCAGCCTTAAACAATTCAGCAGGGAGACCATCGGCTCCAGCAGCTTTGTTGTTTTTAAGGCGGGAGATGGCCATACGTATCTCGCTCTGGCTGGGAGGTGGACAGTTAATACCATCGTCATGGATTGGAGCGGGGTCTTCTGGATTGGTGTCAGTATCCAGTAAATTTCTAAAGTGGTCTCTCCATATCTTCAGAACGCTATCCGGGTCCGTCACTAGCTGACCATCGCTGTCCTTGCAGGAGGGCAACCCTGTTCCACGCATTCTCGCTTTAACTCTCTTGTAGAATTTTCGAGCTTCCCCTCTACTTCGGAGCAACTCAGTACACTCATCCTGTCTCTTCTTCAGCTCCTTCTTTTTTCTTCTAAAAAGACGAGTTGCCTGTCGTCTCTTCTCCCTGTGCCGTTCACGAACAGCTCGCGTTGCCATTGGCTGCAGTTTTGCCCTGTATGCAGCATCCGTCTCTCTCGTGGCATTGCGACATTCATCATCGTACCAGGCATCTTCTTGAGACGGCTTTGAGTACCCAAGTACGCTTCTCGCAGTCCGTTCTATGGAGTCGGCTATATATTGCCACTGCGAGGTTATATTATCAGGGGTTGGAGCATTCCGCAACAGTTGAGTTAGGTGGTTGGAGTAGGCATCCGCTACCTCTGTGGTCCGCAGTTTACCGATGTCCAGCTTTCGTTGTGCCTGGTTACGTACGTTTTTCGCCATGCTTAGCCTAGTGCGTACCTTAACTGCGGTAAGGAAGTGATCAGAGTCAATGTTCGCACCTCTGATCACTCGTACGTCCAGAACACTCGATGCGTGCCTTCCATCGACTACCACGTGATCTATCTGATTCCTCGTCAATTGATCTGGAGATAACCATGTTGCCTTATGAATATTTTTATGGTCAAATCTAGTGCTGCTAACTACCATATTTCTTGCCGCAGAGAAATCAATCAGTCTGATGCCATTGTTGGACGTTTCGGTGTGCAGACTGAATTTTCCGATTGTAGGCTCAAATGCGGTCTCCCTGCCTATTTTAGCATTAAAATCGCCTAGTACTATTTTGATGTCATGGCTGGGGCTACGGTCATATACATTTTCTAGGCTCTCGTAGAACTCGTCTTTGTCCTCATCGCTTTTCTCTTCTGTCGGAGCATGGGCACATATAAGTGTTATGTGGAAAAACTTTGTTTTGACTCTTATGGTGGCTATACGTTCACACACCGGGTTGAACCTTGAGACTAGGTGTCGCAGTCTTTTGCCAACCACAAATCCACATCCAAACTCGTGCTTGTCCGCATGGCCACTATAGTAGATGTCGCACGTCTTCATGCGCGAGCACCCGTGTCCCGTCCACCGGATTTCCTGTAAAGCGGTTTTGTCAGCCTTGTATTTTTCGAGGACTTCCGCCAGTTGGATGGAGGCACCTGGTCTATACAGTGTTCTAACATTCCAGGTGCATATCCTCAAATCATGGTCCTTAATTCGTTTGCGGTGGTCGTCAACATTTTGGGGGGTCCGTTTTATTCTTATCTTACTTCTTTTCATTGCAATAGTATAAACGTCAGTGGCGGGTTGCAAGCCCAGCGCACCACGTCGCAGTTTTCTCCTCCTGCCAGGATTTTATTGCAGCCGCCCATTCTGGGTCAGACGCTGACCAGGGTACCGCTCACTCTGAGCTGACGTGCCTGGGTTTTAGGTGCCGTTAGTTGTGAATCTAATAATAGGAAGCGTGTTAATTCACAACAACGCGAGAAGCTATCCCATACCTCATTCATGGGGTGCAAAAGGGAAATTAAGTTTTTTTTTTACTATTGAAAACTATTGAAAATATTTTAAAAAACTATTACAAAATATTGAAAATGTTGATGTTAATAAAAAACGTTACAAAATTATTTAAAAAATAGCAAAAAAGTAATAAAAAATAATAAAAAAATTAAAAGAAACAAATAATGGAAAAAATAAATGATGTAATACAAAAATAATAAAATAACAAATAAAAAAAATAATAATATAATAATAATGGAAAAATATTATAAAAATTATAGGAAATAATATTAAAATAATAGGAAAATAATATTAAAATAATATAAAAATAATATATAGATAAAATGAAAATTATATCTAAAAAAAAATTACGAACAACACTGTATACAAATGTTAAAATAATAATAAAAAAATAAAAATAATAAAAAAAATAGAAATAATGAAAAAAATACAAATAATAAAAAAAATACAAATAATAAAAAAAAAAAAAATACAAATATTAATAGTAAAAAATAATATTAAAAAATGTAACAAAATATTTATAACAATTTAATTGAAAATAATAATAATAAAAAAAGATCAATAAAAAATAAGAAAAAAAATTAAAGATAATAAATAAACAAAATTTTGGGAAAAAATAATAATAATTACAATAAATGATAAAAAAATTATTAAATTATCAAAAAAAAAAATAAATAATGAAAAAAATATAGTGAAAAATTGTAAAAAGTAAAAAAAAAAAATATATAATTCAAAAATATTAAAAAGCATTTGAAAAAAAAACTATAGAAAAACAAAAAAAAAATATTTTAAAAATTAAATAATAATAACCAAGAATAAATAATAAGAAAATTGTAAACAAAATAACAATATCAAAATTATAAAATCTTATAAAAAAAATATTAAACAGAACCTAATAAAAATTTAACAAATATTACAAAAAAAAAAAAAAAATACAACAAAAAACAAAAATTACAAAAATATTAAAAAAACATGTTATATAAAAAAAAATATTAGATATAATTAAAAAAAAACAATAGGATAATAATAACAAAAAAAAAATTTAAATATTAAAAAACGATTGAAACGTATTAAAAAACTAAAAACTGAAAAAAAAACTATTACAAAATATTGAAAAAAGTCTAAATAAAAAATAAATATCTTAAAAAAAAATAAATCATTTGAAAAAAAATAAAAAAAATAAGAAAAAAAATATTTAAAAAACAATAGGAAAAATTAATAAAACAAATAATAAAAATAATAAAAAAATAATAAAAAAATAATAAAAAAATAATAAAAAAATAATAAAAAAATAATAAAAAAATAATAAAAAAATAATTAAAAATAATAAAAATTATAAAAATAAATAGGACTCATAAAAAATAAATAAAAAAATAACAATAACACAAATGTAATAAAAAGAAAAAAATAATAGACACAAATAATAAAAAAAAAAAACGTAATACAAAAAATAATAAAATAGCAAATAATGGCAGCACATCTTGGTCAAAGGCAACTGCCCCGGAGTCTCCCTTAGAGGGGAACTACAAACTTGTCTCTCCTAACATTTTTCCCAAACATACCTACCCCTTATCCTCCCATACAAAAATCTTCCCCAATTGGGCCTTTAAAGCAATAAAATGTATGACCAATCCCCAATATTTTAGCAAACCCAATAGTTTCTATCATATACGCTATTTGTATTGGGTGACTCTTGGTGAAATTTTCCGGAGAATATATCTATCGAAGATTCTAAGCCTTGATCACCCTCCAAAGTTGACTTGGAAACAGTTTTTCAAAATTTCACCAAAAATGTCCCTTACGAAAGGGAGATAGAGGGTTCATATGTTCCGAGAAAATATTCCACTGATTGTTTTAATATAGTTCTCAGAAGACATGAAATATCCCAAATGTATTTTTACAAATGATTATACATATTCTTTGATTCAACTTTTGACCAAAAATAAAAAAAAAAAAACAAACTTAAAACCACTGTAAAAAAAATTATGGAGAAAAATGGCTAAACTCCAAAATGGCTGAACTCCATTTATCTCTACTCTATTTTGTTACTGAGATCAAATGCTATCGTTAGATATTGGTTTGGTTCACCCCCGAAAAAGTGTGGTATTTAAACAACTTCGAAAAAATCCTTTTAATTTGAACTATTTTGTTTTATTTGATATTATTTAATTTGATGTTATTTTTTTCATTTTGTCTTATTTTGTGTATCTTATTTTATTTTATAAATATTATTTCATGTATTCTATTTTATTTGATTTGAATTTGGTTTAATTTTATTTATATTACTTTATTTTATAAATATTATTTATAGTATTCAATTTTATTTTATTTTATTTGTATTATATTTTATATTATTTTATTTTATAATATTTTTTAAAGTATTATATTTTGTTTTATTATATTTAAATTTATTTCATTTTATATTTTATTTTATATATTATTTTATTTTATATATTATTTTATTTTATAAACATTATTTTAAGTATTCTATTTTATTTTATATTGTTTTATTTTATTTTATTTTGATTTTATTTTATTTTGATTTTGTATTTATTAAATTGTTATAAATAATTTTTGTTTCATATCAATCGCCATACACATTCAATCTTCAACTTACATCTGTCACAAGCTTATCAAACCAACTCATTGAATTCATATATGAATTCACTTCCTTCCCATGGTATTTCTCAACTTTCTTTTTTATTTGAATGATAATATTCATGCATTACATAGTTGACTGACAGATTTAAAACACCCCCAGAAATATCCAAATTACTCAACAATTCTCTGCATCTTTTTTAATCTATCCAAAATGCTTACAAAATATTTTCGAACAATGCTAATGCGTAGTGCATTTGTGTCCAATCATCTTATCACCATTAACCAAAATCTCCATTCTATGCTGTCTTAACTCAAAGGAATCACTGTCTGTCCCGCTGAGGAGCACACAACAAAGTAAACCGGAAATTAAGTAAACATTACTTAAAATCAACGTCGACGATGACCACGACGACAGCGACCACTACGATGAGGAGCAGTTTAACTGCAATGTAATGAACGTTCATTACACACTCTTGTCATACAATGAAACCGACACGTTTCCCGTCGTGCACTTGCAACTTTGACGAATTTGTACGAACAAATTTTGTTGATCTCTTTGGCTTCCCGTTAAAGAAATTAACCCTATGACCTAAGATTATTAGTCAATTTTACAAGCAAGGCTCCGCTCGCTCGCACGCTTGCTATCATAATTTCTCGATAATTTTGTCCATTTCAAAAACCGATTTTTTTTCCTCGTCAAATTTACCACATAATTGTCTTTAATATGGTTATTATCGAGATTAAAAATTCATTACTTTCTTTTTGTTGTTTTTTTTTTTTGCTCTCGTCATTATCAAGGCGACGTCATCCATCGTCAAAGTCAATGACGGGGACGACACAGACACAGCCATCTCTCCCCATCCATCCATTTAATATGCCAACCATGGCCGTTTTGAGTCAATCAATTGTTGGTAGTTTTTCGTTTTGTTTTTTCTCTTACATTTTAGTTTTCAATGTAATAAATCACTTTTCCTAAGTCTTCAGCGCGCTGTTGGCTGAATTTGAAGTCAATATTCGGAAAAATCGTCATAATTTTTCCCCGTTTCTTTTGATGGATTGCAAATAATGGTAATTTTGTTTGTTAATGTTATTATTATTATTATAATGTGATGGAATGTCTGGTGACGACAGATGAGAGAAGGCAGGGGGGTTGGTTGCACTAATACCATAACGGACAGACTGATATTAGCAATTTTTGTATGTAACTATTTAAGTGAATATTATTATGTATTATTTCGATGATTATCAACTCAATGTTGTTGTTAATTGCATTATTATTGATTTTGTTTTCCGAGTTATTATATTATTTACAAGCAGACAACAAATGCAGAGACAGAGAGATTCAAGTGTATAATAGTTTAATAATAATAATACACTTGTCACATTGTTGTAGCGGTGATACACTGAGGGGAAATGGGGGACCACCTGTAGGTGTCAAATTGTACTGTTTTATGGGTCTTTTAGAAAATTTTGTACTAATAGTATACAAAATAGAATAAAATTACACCATGTTCGTTGCTAAGCCCATCACTTGAGAACAGGTGGACCGCTTTCGCTAATTTCCTTCTTGTAATAGTCCAAAAAAAACTTTTAGTAAAAGAAAACTTGTCCACGCCAAATTTTCCCAATATATATATATTTCCAGGATAGTAACTCTGGCAGGTGTACTGACTTATAAATAACCTCACCCAATGTCTGATATTGTTAACTCTAGACCTTAAACTGTTCGAGATGGAACTTTTGGCCATAAATAGACCATTTTGTATGGGAGATACCAGAGGGTGATGGATATGGACTACATAGGCCGACTAATATAGTCCATATTCATTACTGAGTCAGATTCCTATAAGCGTTTTTCTTGGGAAAAATTTCAGAGAACTTACAAGAAAATATGTATGTATATGAAATAAGATATATTCTGTTGATGATTTCTTTTATTGATTTTTAATTCGGTATGACTTATTATTAAAATACAATCCTGTTATTGAGTCCCTAGTGCTAACAATTATTGAACTTTGGTATTAATTTTTAAAAACCTTTCTTATTCTTTGACGAGGTTCTTACAACGGGTAAGTGTCAGCGGCTGCGCTTTATCGAGCCAAAGTTACTCTTTAAGTTACAATGCAATTAACGGCCGGAGATCAGAAACGTCAACCGCTTTGCGTTTGCCCCATTTAATTTACCCGCTATTTGCGACGCCTTAACAAGTCCTGAAACGAATTTGGTCTCATGAGTCTGGGGTCCAACTCGTCCCCATATATGCGTTACACTTTTAATGTATCAACTGATATATACCCTCGTCTCGGGTAATACAATAATAAAAATGAACAAAATTATAAAATTTTTAGTAAAAATTAAATTTAACATTGTGATAAGAAAAATTCAAAAAATAATATAATTATCTGATCTTCATGGAGGACATACACCAACGATGTCGAAAAAACCGCAGAGGTAAGTAGACTTAGGAAAGTATTATCCTCGACAACCAGCGCCCCGGCATACATAATGAAAAATGATGGTACCTGGACTGAATCCTCAAAGGAAACCTTGGAAATCCTATCGGATACCCACTTCCCCAGGGGAGAGTCCAACTCCATAACCGTCGCACCTACCGACTTATGCGACAGAATACCGGTAATTGAAAGGAACATGATCAAAGACGCCATCAACGACTTTGATCCCTACAAATCACCCGGTCCGGACGACATCATACCCGCCGAACTTCAACAGTCACTGGAGATACTATTGCCATGGCTGGAGGCTATTTTTAACGGCTGTGTGAAATTATCCTACCTACCAATACGATGGAGAACGGCAAAGGTGGTCTTCATCCCAAAGGCGGGAAAGCCATCACACACCAAAGCGAAGGACTTCAGACCTATAAGTCTTACTTCATTCCTTATGAAAACCCTTGAGCGAATCATGGACGACATCATCAAAAATTCAATTGGCCCGGATCTCCTTTCGAATGCTCAGCATGCTTACACAAAGGGGAAATCGACAGAATCCGCACTCCATGCACTATTGTATCCCATAGAGAAATCGCTGGACAAGAAAGAATTTTCTCTGGTTGCATTTATGGACATAGAGGGAGCTTTCAACAACATCGAACCCCTCTGCATCATGACAGAGCTCAACAGTCTAAATATCAACTCACATATTAGCAAGCTGATTCGCAACATGCTATTAAAGAGAACTATTACCTCAAAGCTGGGAAATCACACCCTCACTAGAAGAGTGACTAGAGGCACCCCTCAAGGGGGAGTATTATCGCCGCTACTATGGAATTTTGCCGTCAACGACGTTCTCAAACGGTTGGAGTCGGAAGGATGTACAGTAGTAGCGTATGCAGACGATATAGCACTCTGCGTCTCTGGGGGAAGTTTATCTTGTCTCGAACAAAGGATGCAGGACTATATCAACATCCTGGCAAACTGGTGTGCCAGTAGAGGGCTCAATGCGAACCCGGACAAAACAGAACTGGTACTTTTCAGTCGGAAACAGAAATCGCCCGCTACATCCAACATCTATCTGGGCAACAAACAACTCAACTTCTCCGATACGGCGAACTACCTGGGCCTTATATTAGACAGGAAGCTTAATTGGAGACAGAATATTGAAAGCAGATCCAGCAAAGCACTCATAGCTTTATATACATGTCGTAAAGCTATCGGGAAAACATGGGGATTTAAACCCAAGGTAACACTCTGGATTTACAATGCTATAGTGAAGCCAATACTACAATACGGCTCTATAGTTTGGTGGTACGCGCTCGACAAGAAGAGCAAATTCAAACAACTGGATCGTGTTCAACGGTCCTCTTGTCTCCTGATAACCGGATGTATGAGATCGACCCCCTCTAAGGCTCTCTACACGATACTCAATCTACTACCACCTGATCTGAGCTGCAAATGCTCTGCTCTCAAATCGGCTATTCGACTAAACGAGATTGATCTTTGGGACCGTTCCATCGGACATTCAAAGATCCTGAACCACATCAACATCTCACTCGAAACTGACTACGTGCTAAACACACGGAAATCAAACGTTCTATACGGAACTAGAACGCCCTCCAGAAAGGAGTGGGCAGAGAATGAGAACGCAATGTATGTACCAATGAACATATTTACCGATGGGTCCAAACTGGATGACAAGGTCGGCTACGGTATCTACTCCGCGGATCTGGGCCTAAATATAAGATCAAGAATTCCAGATTTCTGCAGCGTTTTCCAAGCGGAAATACTTGCTATTAAACGAGCCGCGGACGTGATCAACGTGAGGAAGATATCACAGGAGGATATTCTCCTGTTCACGGATAGTCTAGCGGCGGTAAACTCGTTGAAGTCCTGTGACATCAAATCGAAAGTGGTCAGTGCCTGCCGGAAATCTCTTAACGAGATATCCAGGAACAACAGAGTTCTGGTTACGTGGATTCCCGGACACAGCGGAATCGAGGGCAACTGCAGAGCGGATGAAGAGGCCAGACAGGGCTCAGCCCTGCTGGAAAGCGACGTTGAACACGTAGCACTTCGCCCTATATCCACCTGTAAAAGTACCATTGAAAATCTAACGTTTAGAATTGCAAACGACAGATGGAAGAATGAAGAAACCTGTAGAAAGGCCAAAATGACTTGGCCAGAATACAACGCGAAACGTGCATCGTACCTGGTAAGTCTTGAGAGGGACCAGATAAGGAAGATTATTGCCTTCCTGACGGGACATGGACCCATAGGCAAGCATGCGAAAAGAATGGGATTCGCAACGAAAAGCGATTGCTACTACTGCGGAAACAGTAGCAGTGAACCATCCACCGACCACATTATTTGTGATTGCCCAGCGCTATACAGAAGGAGACTGGAAACTCTGGGGAAACCCTTTTTAAATGGTGTAGAAGAACTTGCATCGTTGGACATCGGAAGGATTAACAACTTTTGCAAAATTATCAACTGGACGGATTGGATCGAAACTCCGGATTCCCAATCGACAACTGGCAACGCGATCAGTCAGCACACGCGCTGATAGCATAGGTTGAAGGGATGGCACAAATGCCCAACGGGTGTCACAATGGGTCCATAGGGACCTAAGTGTTCTCCTTTGAAGAAGGAGATGCCTGCATACCAACCAACCAATATAATTATAATATAAAAATAAAATAAATATAATATAAAAATAATAATATCAAAATAATATAAAAAATAATATAAAAATAATGTAAAAATAATATAAAAATAAGATAAAAATAATTTAAAAATAAAAATAATAAAATAAAAATAACATACAAAGTATAAAAATTATATAAAAATAATATAAAAACATTATAAAAATAATATAAAAATAGTATAAAAATATGATAAAAATAATATAAATATGATATAAAAATAATAAATATATTAAAACTATATAAAAATTAAATAAATTAAATTAAATATATAAAAATACATTTATATTAAAATAATTTAAAAATAAAATACTAAAAATAATAATAAAAAAATAATATAAAAATTATAAAAAAATAATACACAAATACCAACAAAATAAAATAAAAATAATGTAATAACAATAAATATAATTATATAAAAAAATATAAAAATAAAATAAAAATAATTAAATTTATATGAATAAATATATAAATAATAAAAAAAATATTAAAAAAATAAAAAAATAAAAAATACTGTAAAAAATAGTTGCAAAAGAAATAATATTAAATAATTAATAAAAAATTTAACACAAAATTATAAACAATGTAAATAAATGTAATATTATAAAAATTAGAATAATACATTAGACAATAAAACAAATAAAAAATAAAAACAAAATTAAAGGTAAAAAATAACGAAAAATGATGGATAACATAATTGAACAAGTAATAAATGATGACAAAATCTAATAAATTAACAAAAGATAAATATAATAATAATTAAAAAAAATTATAAAAAAAAAGAAAGTTAAAAAAATATTAAAATATTAAGAAATATTTGCTAAAAAAAACTATACGAAAATAATAAAAAAAAATAAAAAATAAAATAATTTGGAGAATAGTGACAAACAATATAAAGAATAAAAAATTTAAAAAAAAATAGAAAAACTATTATTGATAAATATTATTAATATTAAAAAAACATCGGAAAAAAATTAAAAACTAAACAAAAAAAAAAACAAAAATGGACTATAAATAATAAATAATGTAAACTTATGGTAAACAATTTTATAAACTTAAAAAAGAATTAAAAAAAAATTAACAAATAAAAAATTCAAATCAATAATAACAAAAAGAATACAGAATATTAAAAACAAATAAAGCCAATAAAAAAGTTTCAGTCGGGCAATCCGACTTACAGTAAAACATACAATTTTCTATTATATTGATATTATTACTCGATTTCTAAAGTGGGCGGAGTAGTACATTTGTATGGGAGGTACGAGAAGGGGCGTGTCTAAACTTCCAGATTTTTCTCCAAATCTTTATCCTGTTATAGCTTTACTAAATACAGATTTTGAATATGATCGCGTTGGGAGTATTGATATTATTACTCTATCTATAAAGTAGGCGGAATGGTACATTTGTTTTGGTGGCACCATAAGGGGCGTCGCTAGACTTCCAATTTTTTCTCCAAATCTTTATCCTGTTATAGCTTAACAAAATACAGAATTTGGGCACGATCGTGTCGAGTGTATTCATATTATTACTTCATCTCTAAAGTAGGCGGAGTAGTACATTTAAATGGGAGGTACCAGAAGGGGCGTGCCTAAGCTTCCAGATTTTTTCCCCAAAACTTTATTCTGATTGAGCTTTACTAAATACAGAATTGGAGCACGATCGCGTTAGGTCTATTAATAATATTTATAGATTTCTAAAGTGGGCTGTACCAGATGGGTATGGGAGGTACTAGATGGGGTGTGGCTAGACTTCCAGATTTTTTCTCCAAATCTTTGGGTGTATTGATATTATTACTCGATTTCTAAATTAGGCGGAATGATGTATTTGTATGGGAGGTACCAGAAGAGGCGTGGCCATGTAGCCCATTTGCAACACGGTGAGCAGTTTTGGGGAAATATTAACTCGTGCAAAATTTTAAAACATTTGATTGCGTCTTTCGAAATTTATCGTGAGCACTAGCCAGACAGACGGAAATGGCTCAAACGATTAAAAAAGTCAGGAATTGAATTGGGTCGTATCAAATGATATATACCCTCCTAACCGTAGGGTGAGGGTATAAAAATATTAAAAGCAATATTAAAAAAAAATTATGAAAATAATAAAATTATTCAGAAATAATTAAAAAATTGTAGTTAAGTGATGGAAATATAGGAAATTACAGTAAAAAAATTAGCAAATATTACAAACATATTAAAAAAATACAAAAATGTTAAAAAAAAATACAAAAAATGTTAAAAAAATAACAAAACTTATTACAAAAATATTTAAAAGAAATAAATAAATAGGTAAATAATATAAAAATTAAAAAAAATACAATAAAAAAAAACTAAAAAAAAATTATAAAAAAAATAAAAAAGTAATAAATGTCAAATATGGGCTGCGTATCTAAGCTTAAGGCAACAGCTCCTTTGCGAGATATAACCTTGTTAAAATAGAGAAAAAGTACTAAAAATCCACACAGAGCAAAAAAATTTCTATGGCCATAAAATTATTACTGCAGCCAAATTGACAAAACGAATGATGCTGAAATTCTTATTTTTGGGGCTCCAAATCAAAGAGCTAAAAATTGTGAACTGTATTTGTATGGGCGATTGAATTTTATCGTGGTCGTACAAGGGGAACTAATGAAAGTAACAGTTAGCTAAAAAGTTATGTGATAGCATATTCTTATTATATTCTCAAATAATCATATAATTTAGGATACACAGCAAGACAAATGTTGTAAGGAATGCAAAAAAAATAACAAATATTAAACAAATTCGTAACTAAGGTGACTATTTAGAACTTTGGTCCCAATTGTTAGACATGAAATTTTTTGAACAAGTCATCCTGGCACACTCTGCTACCAAACGTTATGAATATATTAAGCAGCCTTTGCCAAGTGGGCCACAATAATCAAACTGTTCCCTACATTTATACAAAACCTAAGGAATATATTCGTACATATTTCCTAAACCCTATCCCTAAATAAATCTCAGCGCTTTGTGTAACTTTGCGGAAAGTGAAACTAAATTTGTCCTCAACTCTGCGACTTATTGCTGCTTCATACATAGCATTCGCGCCGTTCATTGTTGATTTCGTGATTACTTTAATTAATCCACATAGAGTTGGCATGCGGAGTTCGAAAAACTTTAGATGAGCGTTTACTCTAAGAGTTTGTAGGTTAATTTCATATGTATTAAAATTTTGTTGCTGGTATGGTCACCCCTTCCCCCTGCCCCACGACTACGCTATGCGCAATGGTTTTGAGTAAAATTAACAAGAGTTTTATTTATTTTTAGATGGTTTATATTTTCCATAACAAGTTCTTTACACTCTCGTGACACAGTCACTCACTTAATTCACACGCCGCCTGCAAACAGCGGTGGTGGTGCTACTACTACGGCTGCAGCAGCAGACAACATGACCAGCAGCAACATTGGTTGAGGAAGTAGCAGGCGACAATGCCTGCGATAGCAACAACTAGTAGATATGAAGTTCTTTGTTGCTCAGCAGCATGTAGTGGTGATGTTGCTGCTGCTGCGGCTGCTGTTGTTGTCACGACGACCACAGTTGGAGTGTTTGTGGTCTTCTTCTGGTTTGCTCAGTACTGTCTGGTGTGTGACGCAATGTTGTCATCATCATACAATTATTTTAGCTTTTTTTAGTGCTTTCACGTTGTCTTCGTTGAAAGTAGAATATTCTTGTTTCATCACGCAGTATTCTGATAATTCTTGTTGCTGCAAATGCTTAAAGGCTTTTGGCCTGTCAGTTCTCTTGGCTTTTACTTTGTTTCTGTGCTTTTTTTTATGCAACTTTGCTTCCTTATTACTCGACAACAACTTTATTGTAATAATAAAACATAGGAAAGAAAAACTACTCCACAAATGCTATATACAGTCAGTTAATAAGAGGGTTGTATGATGAATTGCTCGGGAAAAGTAACATAATATTAAAATTATATTAAATTACAAAATTTAAAAAAAAAATTAAAAATAAATATATAATAACTATAAAATTATAAAATTATAAAATTATAAAATTATAAAATTATAAAATTATAAAATTATAAAATTATAAAATTATAAAATTATAAAATTATAAAATTATAAAATTATAAAATTATAAAATTATAAAATTATAAAATTATAAAATTATAAAATTATAAAATTATAAAATTATAAAATTATAAAATTATAAAATTATAAAATTATAAAATTATAAAATTATAAAATTATAAAATTATAAAATTATAAAATTATAAAATTATAAAATTATAAAATTATAAAATTATAAAATTATAAAATTATAAAATTATAAAATTATAAAATTATAAAATTATAAAATTATAAAATTATAAAATTATAAAATTATAAAATTATAAAATTATAAAATTATAAAATTATAAAATTATAAAATTATAAAATTATAAAATTATAAAATTATAAAATTATAAAATTATAAAATTATAAAATTATAAAATTATAAAATTATAAAATTATAAAATTATAAAATTATAAAATTATAAAATTATAAAATTATAAAATTATAAAATTATAAAATTATAAAATTATAAAATTATAAAATTATAAAATTATAAAATTATAAAATTATAAAATTATAAAATTATAAAATTATAAAATTATAAAATTATAAAATTATAAAATTATAAAATTATAAAATTATAAAATTATAAAATTATAAAATTATAAAATTATAAAATTATAAAATTATAAAATTATAAAATTATAAAATTATAAAAATTATAAAATTATAAAGTTATAAAATTATAAAAATTATAAAATTATAAAGTTATAAAAATATAAAATTATAAAAATTATAAAATTATAAAAATTATAAAATTATAAAGTTTTAAAATTATAAAATTATAAAATTATAAAATTATAAAATTATAAAATTATAAAATTATAAAATTATAAAATTATAAAATTATAAAATTATAAAATTATAAAATTATAAAATTATAAAATTATAAAATTATAAAATTATAAAATTATAAAATTATAAAATTATAAAATTATAAAATTATAAAATTATAAAATTATAAAATTATAAAATTATAAAATTATAAAATTATAAAATTATAAAATTATAAAATTATAAAATTATAAAATTATAAAATTATAAAATTATAAAATTATAAAATTATAAAATTATAAAATTATAAAATTATAAAATTATAAAATTATAAAATTATAAAATTATAAAATTATAAAATTATAAAATTATAAAATTATAAAATTATAAAATTATAAAATTATAAAATTATAAAATTATAAAATTATAAAATTATAAAATTATAAAATTATAAAATTATAAAATTATAAAATTATAAAATTATAAAATTATAAAATTATAAAATTATAAAATTATAAAATTATAAAATTATAAAATTATAAAATTATAAAATTGTAAAATTGTAAAATTGTAAAATTGTAAAATTATAAAATTATAAAATTATAAAATTATAAAATTATAAAATTATAAAATTATAAAAATTATAAAAATTATAAAATTATAAAATTATAAAATTATAAAATACTAAAATTATAAAATTATAAAATTATAAAATTATAAAATTATAAAATTATAAAATTATAAAATTATAAAATTATAAAATTATAAAATTATAAAATTATAAAATTATAAAATTATAAAATTATAAAATTATAAAATTATAAAATTATAAAATTATAAAATTATAAAATTATAAAATTATAAAATTATAAAATTATAAAATTATTAAATTATTAAATTATTAAATTTTTAAATTTTTAAATTATTAAATTATAAAAAATTAAAAGTTATAAAATATTTTTTCTTTAAATCCTGTGTAGTTCTGCTACGACCCTCCCTTACATTCACTTCTTTGCAGTTTTGTTCTCATGAGTAGTAGTGCATGCATAAAAAAATCCAGCTATTTTTATAAAACTACAAGAAATTACAATTGCTGGCTACAGCATAAAACAAAATCTGTCACCCCATCATATGGTGATCAAACAAACACAGCGTGCCAAGCCAGACCATACTCTAGGTGATGTGGTGCTTTCGCATATTTGCTTAGAGGTGACACCACCACCACCTTGCGCTTTAGCTTGTATGTAGTACTATTCCAGATTGTTTTTTTCCTTTGCTACTTTTTTCTGCTGGCACGCAAGTGTTTTGCTCTCAACATAGTTTATGTGTGACAAATTCTATTCTTTATTTCCTTTCTCCTCCCGCCGTCCAGTTTGTACACTACCATTCTAATGAGTGACGTCGTCTTTTTTCCCCCCTTTAAACGCAATGAGTAGAGGAGACAACAATTACATTATACCATCATTGAAGTAAATTTTATACGCGAGTTTTCATATACATGGCCAAGTGTTAATTATTGTCCCCACCCTCTCCCCTCTCGAAACCAAATTATTCCACCCGGATGGTTATGTTGTATTTGTTGAAAATGTTGCGGCGTTTTTTTTTTAATGAGTTCATTTGCATTTACTGTTGCAAATGTGAAAGACCACAGACAGTGGTCTGCGAAAAATTTATAAAGCTGTTAAATTATAAAATTGCTAAATGGTGGAATTAAAATAAAAAATAAAAAACCTGAACTATAATTTTTAAAGATAAATGTTTTTAAAAAAATACACATTACAGCACATTATTTTGTACTCAAAAAAGTTCTATGGCCATTAAATTATTAACGCAGCCAACTTGACAAAATGAATGATGCAGAAGTTCTTATTTTTGGGGCTACTGTCACGTGCAATTCTCAAAATTGAGTTCCAAATCTGAAAAATATTGTACTGTGTTATATTTACTATATAACACTATGAACTATATTTGTTGTCATTTCCCATTTCAAACTACTGTTCAGTAATGTTTGCTTTATTTTTTTTTGTACTGGGCTGCTGTTGCTTCTTTTATCCCTTTTCGCAGCATTGGCCGTTTTATATAGATGTTGTGCCTAATCACTTTATAATCAATTTCAATTGTGACCAAAGTAAACGAGGAGAAAAAAGAAATGGAAATCCGCTCCGTGCAGCATTGACAGAAACAGAGCGGGCATGTTTAAGTGGGTCATTGAAGCGTTTACTCTCAATCCAAACAAAAAAATTGCAATCAGATTGTAAAAAGAGAGGCAAGCCAATATTATTTAAATATATGAACCACAAATATTTGAAAACAAAAAAAAATTCTTCCCAAAATTATTAATTTGTTTATTTACTTTTCGGTAAAAAA
The DNA here is from genome assembly GCA_964034835.1 of Muscina levida. Classification (NCBI taxonomy): domain Eukaryota; kingdom Metazoa; phylum Arthropoda; class Insecta; order Diptera; family Muscidae; genus Muscina; species Muscina levida. The sequence goes on along the minus strand of OZ035880.1, from coordinate 15,984,190 downwards.
AATATATACCTTAAAATTTTTAATTTCAAAAGTTTGAAAATACAAATTTAATTTTAAAAAAAAAGTTACAATTTATTTTAAACAGGTGGGTAAACTACATTGTACATGATTTTGGGACTGAATTATGAGAATTGCATGTGAAAGTAGCCCTAATAATAAGAACTTCTGCATCATTCGTTTTGTCAAGTTGGCTGCATTAATAATTAAATGGCCATACGAATTTTTTTGCTCAAGGTGGTTTTTTTTAGCCCTTTTTCTATATTTGAACAAGTTTATATCTTGGTATACCGTACGGAATATCTCTTTTTGTGGCTGAATCAAAGTTGACGAATGATGGATCTGTGCATATGAGCCCAAAACAAAACACCAAACGCCCCTCTGGGTCTTTCAAGACGGGTCTTGGATCTTTTCAAATTCAACAAAAGTTGTTCAACGGCCGAAGCAGCTATTGAATCCTTGAAAAAAACATGCTGTGGAGGTGTCTCAATCGGAGTGGAAAAGAGTGTATTGATCTTCACGGAGAATATTTTTAAAAACAAAAAAAAAACCATTTCCAGTGATGATTTTTTTTTGGCAAAAGTGCAGAATATGGGGCGTATAACCCGCCATGTGTGGGTACTCAAATGAAAGATACTTTCGAGACGAATCCAACGATGTTGTTTTTAAGCTCGTACGGGTCTCCTAAGCCGAGTTAGAACCATTTAAATTTCCGGGATATACCAAAAAAAAAATTGAAAAAATCATGGAAAAAGTTAGAAAAATTTAAGGAAATAAATTGAAAAATTCTATAAAAAAAAAAATAGAAAATCTAAAAACCACGCGATTTTTTTTTAAAAAAAAAAAGGGAAAAAATCATGGAAAATTAGAATAATTTAAGGAAATGAATTGAATAATTCCATAAAAAAATTAAATGTCAGCAAAAATGTGTGAACATATTAATTTTTTTTTTTGAATTTTTAAGGTTTTTCAAATTAAAAAAAGAAAATTTGAGAAAAAATTAAAAAATATTTCAAGAAATATTTTAAAAAAATTCAAGAAAAAGTCCAAAAAGAAATATTTGAAAAAAAAAGAAAATTGATTAAATAAAGGATAAAAGTGGAAAAAATAATGAAAAATATTTAAAAAAATCTGTTTTGTAATTTTTTTTTAATCGGGCTTCCGCCCCATATTCTGCACTTCAGCCTTTTTTATTGCTAGGGTCCAAATGTAAATTGTAACCCTCTTACTGTAATCTTACAGAAAATTTTTGTATCCTTAAAAAAAGTTTTTTTTTCTTGTGATCATACTAAAATATTAATAAGAAGAAAAAATTTTAAATATAAAATATAAACTGAAAATACAAAAATTTAAAATCTTAAAAATAACTAATCGAAAATAAAAATTTTGTCTTCAAATTTAAACCTAGTACCGAGTACTATCAATATACCAAATTGTATCTTTCTCTAGGGCTAAATTACAATTTGGCCACGACCACTCCTCGCACAGATTCAATATTAAAACGCCACGCCTCCTCCGCCCACTGATCGAAAATAAAAATTTCTTTGGAATATTCTTAATTGTTTTGCAAAGTACTATCAGGATATCAATTTTTATCACTCTAGGTCTTAAATATAGTTTGGTCACGCCCCCTCCGCCCAATGATCGAAAACAAAGGTTTTGTTTACATATTTTAACCAGTCTTTCCAATTACTGCCTTGGTAACAAATTTTATCTCTGTGGGGCTAAAATAAACTTTAGTCACGCCCCCTCCGCCCACTGATCTGAAATAAAAATTTCGTCTCGAAATTCAAAATTCTGTTGCAGAATACTATCAAGATATCAAATTTCGTCTTGATATTCATAATTGTGTTGCAGAGTACTATCAGGATATCAATTTGTATCTATCTAGTAGGACTTAAATACAGTTCTACCACGCCTCCTCCGCCCAGTTATTGGAAATAAAAATTTTGTCTGCAAATGTCAACCAGTTCAGGCAAGTACTTTTTGCGAACCAAATTGTATGTCTCGAGGGCTAAAATACACTTTTGCCACGCCCACTCTGCCCCCTAATAGAAAATAAAAGTTTCGCCTTCATCTTCTTACTTGTGTTGCAGAATTATATCAAGTTTTCATATAGTTTCTTTCTAGGACTTTAATATAGTTTTGCCACAGCCAATACGCCCACTGATTGATAATAAAATTTTCGTCTGCATATTTACAATTGTGTTGTAGGGTATGTAGAGTACAATCAGGATATTAACATTTATCTCTCTAGGACTTAAATATAGTTTTGTCACACCCCCTCCGCCCACTGAATAAAAGTTCCGTCTACATATTTCAACAAGCCCTGTCGAATACTGTAGGTGTAAAAAATTCATATCTTTATTTTATTTTTTTATTTTTATTTTATTTTTATTTTTTATTTTTATTTAATTTTATATTATTTTATTTTTAATTTTCACTTTAATTTTAACTTAAACTTTAATTTTTAAATTTACTGTAAGTGTATCAAATGATACATCAAATTCGGCTTACGATCAGAAAAGTGTTTTATTTATATTTATTTTTTTTTATTTTTATTTTATTTTTTTTTATTTTTTTTTTATTTTATTTTACTTTATTTAATTTTTTTTGTTTTATTTTATTTTAATTTATTTTACTTTATTTAATTTTTATATATTTTTTTTAATTTTTATTTTATTTAATTTTTTGTATGTATTTTATTTAATTTTTATTTTTGGTTTTTTTTTATTTTATTTAATTTTTATTTTTGGTTATTTTTTATTTTATTTTTTAATTTATTTTTTATTTCATTTTTATTTTATATTATTTTTTTTAATTTTATTTTATTTCATCTTATTTAATTTTATATTCTTTTATTTTTGTTTTATTTTTTTAATTTTATTTTATTGTCTTATTTTTTTTTATTTTACTTTATTTTTTTTATTTTAATTTTTTTATTTTTAAATCTGTGTCCCAAATTTTTTCTATCTAGGGCTAAAATACGCTTTTGCCACGCCCACTCCGCCCAGTGATGGAAATTTCGTCCTTATATTCTTAGTTGTGTTGCAGACTTCTGTCAAGATATCAATTTTTTTCTTTAGGACTTCAACACAGTTTAGTCACCCCCCACCGCCCACTGATTCAAAATAAAAATTACGTCTCAAATTTCAACCAGTCCTGCCGAGTACTGTCCTGGTACCAAATTTTATCTCTCTAGAACTTGAACGCTGTTTGGCCACGCACACTCCGTGTATCGACTTTTAACCCAGGCTGTGCGCCCAATCCGCCCATTGGATCAAGTATTTAAAAATATATAGCCTACTATAATTTCCGTATAGAACATTATATACTTACTTACTTACTTAGCTGGTACTTCTATGCAATCCCAGTGGATTATATACCACACGTAGAAAAATATTATAAGCGCCTCGATCTTCTGCGCTTCTTCTCCAGTTAGTCACACCGAGTTCTGTTAGGTTCTCAGTAACCTGGTCTTTCCAACGGAGTTTAGGTCGCCCTCTTCTGCGCCGTCCATCGAGTTCATTGTCGAAGACTTTTCGAGCTGGAGCATTTTCGTCCATGCGTACAACATGACCTAGCCAACGCAACCGTTGCACCTTAATGCGTTTGACCACGTCAATGTCAGTGTACAGCTCATGATTCATACGACGCCGATACTCTCTGTTAACGATGATGGGCCCATATATTTTACGGAGTATTTTTCTCTCGAATACCGCCAGAACCGATTCATCCGCTTGTGTCATAACCCAGGATTCTGAGCCATACATTAAGACAGGTAGAATTAGTATTTGGTAGTAGCATTATTTGCAAGCAGGATTCTTCTCCGGATTTCTAGGCTGACATTATTTGCGATATCAATAAAGAAATATAATTCGTTTGTAATAATTTTTCTATAGATCATTTTAGTTAAAATAGGAATTTTAGATATATTGGGAAAAATGGGCGTGGACAAATTTTGTATTTTTAAAAAACTTACCCAGATTGGAACATGTTACAAAAAAAATTTAGTGAAATCTGCCCACTCGTTCTCAATATCAATTATTTTAATTTATATAGATATATTTTTTTTTTGTATAAAAAAAAACCAAAAGTCTTGGAAAGCTTTTTCTAACTTTGGACGTCTAGTTAGTTATCCAACTTTGGGGCTACTAATTGATTTTCTTGGATAAGTGAAAAAAATTTAGTACTTTAACAAAAAAAACTCATCAAAGTGCATCAGTCATTGCACAAATGGTCTTCTTGCAACATTGCTGCCTATACATAGTGAGTGAGAACGCGTGTGTTGTCTATATTTCGACACAGTACTGACAGCTGTCAGTCGCCTGTCTTCATAGAAAGCACAACAAAGATGATTGATTTTCACAAATTTTCATACTTCAAAAGAATTTCCAACAAAACCTTTGTAATAGTTTTTGTTACAATTGTTGTTTTTTTTTTTTTTGGGTAAAGAATTTAGAAGCTGTAATTAGCATTAATGGACAAATTTGTTTTTCTACAATGCACCCGGCCATCGATGTTGTTGTACTCCCTCTGTAATATAACAGAGCATTAGTATTTCCTTGTCTATCTATGCTGAATATAATTTTTGTAAGATAAATTTCCTATATACCAATAGAATACATGTAAATGTTCTGAAAAGAATTCTAGTAAATACACTATCACAAAAAAAAACAAAATCTTAAAAGTACATCTTATATACTTTATATACATTCATCCAATACATCACTAACCTCTATATATGTAGTAAAATTTTTGTTTAAAATCACAACATTATGCGCTTAACATAGTTCGCTCTTGGCGTAATATGTTCATCATCATTTGTTGCTAAACATTTTGTTTGTGTCTATTTTAGTTTGTGTGGAAATCATTTAACGGTTATTGAACTATGTGGGCAACACATCAGGGATGGAATTTGGTTTGATTTGAATACCGGAAAAGAATTTTTGGAACAAAATTTACATATTCTCGAATATTTGTTTTTTTGTTAAATGGGAGGAATATTTTTTATTAAAATTTAAAAAATATAAAATAATAAAAAAATAAAAATAAATAAAAAATAATTAAATAAATAATAAATAAAAAATAATTTCATAATAAATAAAAATAATAATAAAAAAATTATATATAATATAAAAAAGTTCACCTAAACGAAATTATATATAACAGAATTTTTTTTAATATTGTTTGAATTTTTTTTATAGATTTTTTAAATTGAAAAAAAAAATATATATATATAAAATACTGATAATAAGAAAAATTGTCTATAATATGTATATACATTCTTTGCTTATAACGTTTAATACTTATTCAAGTTTTTCTATTTCAGAAAAAATCATAGTAGATTTCTGTTTACATAGTTATATAAAATATTTTGCTAATTTTTAATAAAATATTAATAAATTTGTTTTCTTTTCTTTCTAGGTAAGTTTTGATGTCTTTACTTTGTACTGCTACAGATCAGTAAGTGCAAAACTGTATATAATTTAATACAATTAAAATTCACACCGCGAATAGTTACAATTGATGATGTATTCATCGCTTTTTCACCAATGGATATTTTTGAATATTTAATTGATTTTATTTTACAAAACTTTTATCAAGAGTATACCAATAAAAGTCTTAGGTAATAATTTTTATTTTAGCCACATTTGTATTCCTTAGAAAGTATCTTTAAATGGCTAAAAAGTGCTGGTGCACTGCAATATTTTTTTTAGGCAAAAGTTGGGGAAAAATTTTGTATTGAAATCATGATATGAAAAGAATCTTCTTTACATAGTAAAAAAGTTCAGTCTGCCATTCTAATCGATAAAAAATCCTAAAATTTAAAAACAAATCCAGCTTTGAAAAACTAAAATTATGCAAAATATTTCAATAATTTTATAATTAAAAAAGAAAGGGAAAAGAAGTCCAGTTCCTTGAAATCAGAAAAAAGTCCATCCTGGGGCCTAATCACGGCACTCGTCTTCGAGTACGCCATCATATCGAGATAAATTGGAAACAATCAGCTAAAACCCGCTTTTGCTACGCCCCATCCATCTATTGATCGAAAATAAAAAATCATCTGGAAATTTAAACCTAATGTGCAAAGTACTATCTGTATATCAAATTTTATCCCTCTGGGGTAAAATACAATGTGGCAAATCTCACTCCGCCCACTGAAGGAAAAAAAATTACGTCTGCAAATTTGAAACTATAGCGCCCCAAGTATTATCTGATACCAGTTTCTATCCCTCTGAATCTAAAATACAGTGTGGGCACCGCCATCCCTCCCACTAATCGAATGTAAAAATTTTGACTGCAAAGTTATAAACGTAGTGCCGAGTACAATCTATGTATCAAATGTAATTCCTCTGGGGTAAAATACCGTGTGACCAAACTCAATCTATCCGCTGATCCAAAATTAAAAATTTTGTCTGCAAATTTATTAGGGTGACAGCGAAAATTCAACCCCATGAGGTCAAAGGTCAAATCTATATATAAGAAAATAAGTTTGTCTTTGTTTAAATTTTTTAGTACCGTATAGACCCGAACAAGGCTTGACCGATCATCTTGAAATTTTCGCAGAATGATCTTTCATTTTGGATATATCAAGTGGGCGTTGCCCAGCCCATTGAACCTTACGTTTGAAACCGCAATATCTGGAGAGCACTTTCTACAATCGCCTTGAAAATTTGTGTTGTTGCATTTGGCTGCAAAGTTCGAGATTCAACAAAAAATGGGCTGGATAGGATCAGGGGCAGTGGTATAAAATTTGAAATTTTAAACGGCTGTATCTCGTGAACTATAAGAGGTATAAAGATGACATTTGGTATGTTTTATTGGCACAGTATGAATTCCAGCGTGGAAGTGGGCTGAGACCTTTTATAACAGCCATAAAAATAGTTTTATCGTCCTGAAATTTTCACAGTATAGTACAGATATAACCAGGCTATTTGAAACCAAGTTGGTAAAAGAGCCGAGGCTCCGCCCACACTATTACATTTGACTATTACATATTTGTGAGAAAAAAATTCCTAATCAAACATTGGTAAAAAATAAAGGATTTAGTCGTCCGATCTTACTTAATTTTCCGTCATATTTTTTTTACATCAAGTGGGACAATACTCCGGTCGAATATTTTTAAATTTCTGCAGAAAAAAAATCGTCTATACTTTTCGCGCTGCCGTCCCATATTCATATTCGATTTGGCTCGTACTGTTAAGGTATTAAATTAATTCTATCTAGGACTTAAATGCAGTTTGGTCACGCCCACTGATCGCAAATTAAAATATCGTCCAAAAATATGACCCTAAAGTGCTTAGTATAATCTGGGTATCAAATGTTATATCTCTAGCCCCAAAAAGAAATTTTGCCACGCCCACTGATTGAAACTAAAAATTTCCTCAGATAATCTCAGCACCAGAACAGCTTACAACAAAAATTGTAGTTACACCACTTTTGGCTGATGGCCTCAATTGTGTTGCAGAATACCATCAGGATATCAAATTTATCACTCTAGGACTAAAATACAGTTTGACCACGCCCATTTTGTCTGCAAAATAGTAATTGTAGTTCTGACTACTCTATATATCAAATTTTGTCTCCTAAGGACTAACCATTTTGCCACGCCTCCTCTATCCACTGATGGAAAATTAAAATTTCTTTTGCATATTCATGTTAGTGTTGCCGGGTACTATCTGGGTATAAACTTCTATCGCTGCAGCACTAAAAAAAAGTTTTGCCACACCAACTCCGCATCTAACTCATTGAAAATTAAAATTTATAGCTGAAGTGCAATGTACTATTTGGGTATCAAATTTGATCTCTCTAGGTTTAAAATGCTGTTTTGCCACGTCCACTTGACCCACTGATCAATAATTGAAATTTCGTCCTCATATTAATATTGGCGGATACTATCTTGGTATCAAATTTTATCTCTCTAAAATTAAAGTTTCGTTTGCATATTCTTGTTCTGTGTATCCAATTTTATCTCTCTAGCTCTAAAAAAGATTTAACACGCCTCCTCCGTCCACTGACACAAAATTAAAACTCCGTCTGCATATTCATATTCATGTTTCCAAGTACTCCCTGGGTATCAAATTGTATCTCCCTAGCTCTAAAATAAATTTTGCCACACCCCGTCCGCCCACAATTAAAATTTCATCTTCATATCCTTATTCGTTTTGCTGAGTACTATTTGTGTATCAAATTTTAACTATCTAGGTCTAAAATACCGTTATGCCACGCCTTCTCCGTCCACTGGTCTTAAATTAAAATTCCGTCTGCATATTCTTATTAGTGTTGCCGAGTACTATCTGGGTATCAAATTTGATCTCTCTAGCTCTAACAAAAGTTTTGCCACGCCTTCTCTGCCCACTACTAAATTTCATTGAAATCGGTTCAGCCGTTTTGATGTGATTGCGTCAGACAAACAAAGAAATAATCACATTTGTAATATTAATAGGGGACCGGCCGTGGAATAGTGGTTGGAACAAGCGACTTGGAACCTGGCTCCAGTCATATACATTTTTCTTTCATTACCAACCGCCTCGATGTTGTTGACAGCAGTCTAGTAAAAGTTTTTGAAACAGTGATGTTCGCATTCGTCGATAAACAAGTAGATGCCATTTGTTGTGAATCTAAAATAGAAATCGTGTTAATTCACAACAACGCGAGAAGCATCCCAAACCTCATTCATGGGGTGTAAAGGAAAATTAAGTTTTTTAATATGAATAGGGATTTAAAAGAATCACTACATAATCGTTGGCAATAAATAAACTCCTTACACAATTATAAATCTAAATACCGCCTTAAGATACGAACTTGTAACTGTTTCCTAAAATCAAAACGTACCCAATTACCCACTTTACCCATACCTGATGCCTCGCACTAACACTAAACTCAAATGACTGACTCAATACCTCAGTACAGTGTTGGCAACATTTGTTAAAGCAACACCACAACATTATGCCAGCAACATTTACACTAAAATGTAGTACAACACACATACACACACACACATACACGCAGCAGAAATTTAAATGCATCATCGTTCCAACTATCATTACTATCACGAATTCACAAACAACAACAGCTGTTACGACAAGCTAATAATTACGGTAATTCTTAAAGAGAAACTCTCTTCAACATAATACAAAGAAAATGAGAGAGGCAGAGAGAAAAAAGAAAATTCCCAATACTTTCTAAGGCATATATTAGAAAATTCTCTTGTTCTCTCTCACTCTCTCTGTATGAAAGAGACCAGCTCTCTGTCACTGAGTGTTTGCAACAGTCAGCTAGTGAGCCAGCAACATCTTTATTCTTATGCTTATGTTGCATGATGGGCACATACGGCAAATGTTGGTGGCTATGTTTTGCATTGCGCTATGCCATGGGGTTTTCTTTCTTTCTTTCTCCATTTCTAAGTGTGTGCGAGTACTTGGTGGCTCTTTCCACTATGTTGCTGCATATGAGTCTGAGTGGAGAAGAGAGTGTTGCTGGCTGGTTGGTCATGTCATGGTGGTGTTGTTTCGTTCGTGTGCTTTTGCTGGATCGATAATATAAAATGTTTTCCACTTTTCCAAAAACAGTTCAGTCTTTAACTAAACCTAGCACCGTTCACTACGTTAAACGTCGTGTTTTATTGTTAACATTATTGTTAAAAAAAATATATCATCTTTTGGATATTCACAGTGTATCTGTCTGTCTGTGTACGTTTGTGTGTGGAAATAAGTCCAAAGAATACAAATAATAAAAAAAAAAACAAAATAATTACAAATTATTTTAAATTAATCAACAACAACAAAAAGAAAAAAGTTCTTCCATAACGACAAAGTTTTAAAACTAAAACAAAAAACGGTTAAATTTACTACAAAATCGAAACGAAACAACTACAAATACCTAAAATTTGCTAGAATTTTAATTGAAAAATCAGAAAACATGGAATTTTAATTCTATAACAACTTTTAAGCAACAACAAACACATTTTGTGAGTTTTACAAACCAAACGAACAAGGATTTTTTCAAAGGATATCAAATGACAATAAATTACTGTGAAATATTTGTTAAATATGAAAAGGATACTCTTCAAATTAATATGAATTCATTTAATGTCCGTCCCCCGTCCCCTCTATATGACTATCACCATCAAACACCTACACAATAATTTTTGTGTAGGTATTGCATAAAATAAATCATAAACTTTGCCATTATTGCTGCCATAGTAGCATCCTTGTAAAGGACATCCATCCCCCATACTGCACAGCTGCTGGCACTCGTCCTATCCACTCACTCACACCACCTCCTCTGTATTCATATGTTGACTCTCAGGAGAGCAATTTTGTGGAGCATACAAATCTGCAACTCAAAAAAATCTTTTGACGCACGAGCTTCGTGTATGTTGTACTCCCTTTTTGTGCGTGAGTATCCTTTCGTCCTGTGCCCCCACTGTGTGTGTGTAAAGGAATTCAATGCGCAATGCAGCGTACAGCAGAGTACAACTTTGAACATTGTTCACTCTCCCTCTTCCCCAACATCAATCCCCCTTACCTTTTGTCCTATGCAAGTCAGCCGAAGGTTGCCTCCAAGGATGCTGCTTACAAAACTTCGTGTTTAACACAATCTCTCTCGTATCCTTAAAATCAGCTGCTGCTGCCGCTTTATTGATTATTTTGATTTTTTTGTTTTTGTCATGGCACTAAAAAGCACAACTCCTTCTTTCTTGTGTATTATTTCACAGTTATTTCTTGCTCATTTGATATTCTTGTTTTACGCTTACGATTTTTCATTTCCTTTACATCACTCTATTTTTCCCCTTCTTTGTTCTGTATTCTATTGTGTGTGTTTGTACAGAGTAAAAGAGCGAAGCTACGTGATTTTTTTCTATCTGCATTGCAAAAATATTGTTGGCAACACTATAAAAGGGTCCTGCCTGCTTCTTGTGTCCTTGTTGTGTTTACAAAGCTCATATACACCGGAAAATCCCCCCGTTCTTTACCACAACTATAGAAATGGCCGCCTATGCTGCATTCAAACATGTTGAACTTTACAATGTCGGCAAAACCAAAAAGAGGTAAGTTAAGCAAATTTCTGAAAGCCGTGCCACCCTTAGGAGGTGGTGGAGGCAAACATATGTACATGAGATGCTCAATTAATTGATATATAGAAAAATTATGTGGGAACACTTTGGGTTATATTCTTTTGTTGGAAACTATTATTTGGTACAATTTTCGTACTATAGGTGACGCAGGAGTAGGGATTTGAAAAGTACATTGATTAAGGTACCGTAAAGTATGTCGTTGAAGCCTTTTGAACAATATTGTGTTTCATATCATCTTTTATAATTTTTTAAAAATAAAGATGAGATTTTTTCGACAGTAGTACAATTTTCTTACTATAGGCGGCGTTCAGGACTAGGGATTTGAAAAGTACATTGTTTAAGGTACCGTAAAGAAAGTAATGGAAGATAATATCGAACAATATTATCATATCATATTCATAAATTTCATAAGATATTGTCGACAGCAACTTAGCAGTATAAGTGTCGAGTCAATCGGCATGCCTAGTAAAGGCTTCTCAAACAGTTACGTTCCATTCGTCGCTAAACAAGTAGGTGTCGTTTGTTGTGAATCTAACTTAGAAAGATTGTTAATTCACAACAACGCGATAAGCATTCCATACCTCATTCATGGAGTTATAATTAAAATTAATTAAGTAAGTAGGACTCTCTGATATCGTAAACTGCAAATTTCGACTGGTCGAGACGATCGTCAAGTGGCTGGTAAAAGTTTAAATCCTTAAATCTAAGAAACTGGAACATCCATTTAAACTGGATAAAGTTATAGAAAAATACGAAAAATTATTAGTTTTTTACTTACCTGTAAGCTTTAACTTACCCATATATCACCTTAAGATGGAACAACTTTATCAATTTAACATTAGTAAGTTGAAAAGTGAATCTTTCCAAATTAGTAAAATGTTTGTACTATAGGCGTCGCCCAAGAGTAGGGATTTGAACAATATTGTAATATCATATTTATACATTTAGGAGGTCTCTTTGATATCGTGGACTGCAAATTTCGAAGAATCGAGACAATCGGTATGTGACTGGTGAAAGTTTCTCAAAAAGCCGCAAATCTTTCGTTGTGAAGTTGTTGGTCTCAGTTGATCCTTAAATCTTAGAAACAGGGACTTATATTTGAACTGCATAAAGGTGTAGAAAAATAGGAAAAAAATATAAGCTTTTTACTTACCCTTAAGCTTTTAGTCGTGGCAGCCACTTAAGCAATATTGTCATATCATATTCATAAATTTCGGCCCTATTTCATCAGTAGTGCAGAGAATATTGACTTCTATATAATCAATCGTTATTGGTTTATCAGCTTAGATCAGAAGTTTGATGTACCCATATACCACCTTCAGAAGGTGGGATGAGGAGGACACCTTGAAATTTGAACTCGATGTAAGAAAGAGATTGCTTTTTAAAAGTAGTACAATTTTCGTACTAAAGGCGGCGCGTGGGAAAAGTTTAAAAAATACATTCAAGAAGCGGGAATTCCGCCTCTAAGTACCTTTAAAAATATCGTGTGATTCTTTTAGAGGCATAGAACTTTTTTTGTAAAATAAACACAACAATTTCAATGGAATGACTTAAAGTTTGGCTTCATTGGCTCAATAATTTCATGGAATTTTTAATATTCAAAAATAATTTCTGACATATGGCCTACGAGACTGAACTACGAACGCCATCCTGTCGGTTTAAATTTACAACACTTTTTCTAGTATACCCGGTCTTCTTCAATAATGCATTGAATATTGGCTTCTACATAATCAATCGTTGCTGGTTTATCAGCTTAGACTAGAAATTTGACACACCCATATACCACCTTAAGGATGTGGGAGGAGGAGGACACACCTTGCCATTTGAACTCGAAGTAAGAAAGTGATTGCTTTTCAAAATTAGTACAATTTTCATACTATAGGCGGCGCAGGAGAAAAGGATGTGAATATAACGTTTTAAGAAACAAAAATCTCGCCATTTTAATTGGTTCAAGCTTCATTGGTTCACTTAGGTAAACTAGACAAATAAACACCCTCACCCTATCTATGTATGGTATTGTTTCACTGTAAATTTGTAAAAATTTACCGATTTTTTAAATGAAATTACTTATGCATTATTATTTGCTTGCCTCTGTGGAGCGTCAACGGTGGGAGGAGGTGGGATAGAATGGCCCGAGGAGACATATAATAAAACTGTAGAAAAGATAACAGAAATAAATTTGAAAAGTTAAATTCAATTCCTCTGGGTACATGTTCATTTTTTATGGGGATACCGAAAGGGTCCAACTGAAAATCTAGGAAAAGTCAGAAACCTCAAAAGGAATAATCATTTCTAATGGTTGGCGTAAACCCTTCGGATTCTTGAGATTCATATATAAAGTTTTATAATCTATAAAGTAAATGTGGAAAAATTTTGATGAAACAGTACTAAATTGTTTACACGTAAAGTTGATAATTTTCCCACCAGCAACATTTATATTTTCATACGTACTAATGAGCATGTAAACTTGAGCCCCTATGCTCCTTATAGTATCGACGGGAATATATATGTATAAACATAAGCTAAGAAAATTTATGGAAAATATTTAAAATATTGAAAACGAAATATTGAAAACGAAAAATGTACATTGAAACATTTTGTAGCGAACAAATCGATATCTCTCAAAAATTTTCTTACAAAAAAAACCAAGGTATTTTAAAATAAAATTAGTTAAATTGTCTTTAAATTTCTCTGATATATAAAAATAAATTTTTCATAACGAGTAATTTGAAATGCATGTGGGCAACTAACTTTTGTTTTATACTTCATAGAATTTATTTTTATAAATTTTTCTCTTAATCTTCCTGCCAGAGTGAAAGTGACAAATGTGGATTTATCGTTGTAATATATATTTTCTTACAAATTACTACATTGAGAAGCTATAGAGAATTTTATTTCTCTCTTCCTATAAATATATAACCAAAAAAAAACAAACTCGTCAATCTTAATTTAAATCCTCTACAAAACCGAAAACTGAAAACTTCATGTCATATCAATTGTAAAGACATTATAACAGACAGTCGCCTCGTCTTTCCTCTCCTTTCCCCCCAATACAAATTTGAATGCACAATCTTACCAAAATTGCTGTTGAACTCTGTGAACTGAGTAGAGTATACATTTTTAATAAAATTTAAGAATAATCTACAAGACAACTGCAATATAAATTAAGAAGATTTTATTACAAATTTCTTTGTTGTATACAACATATTTTTGTTGTTGTTTTAAAACCATTCATTGCTTTTGAAGAGGGTGTGAGAAATTTGTGTTTTGTCCAATGACGGAACAAAGCGATTGATGACGACGAACAAATGGTTCTTTTTTTGTTTGAGTTTCAAACATTTGAAGAAATTTTGTACGTCTATGAGAATGTTTCTCAATAAGTTTTAGTAAAAATAAACTATCGGTGAAATCACAGGAAAGTGTAGAGAGAAATGTCTGCGTGAATGTTTATGGAAATGTTTGAAATTTTTTGGAAAGAAAAACACATTTTCTCCACCCTTTGTGGGGGGAAAGTGGGGAAGGGGGGTATTTTTAACAAAGAAAGCTAATATAATAATATAAATTCTTAGCACTCGATGAATGTTTGTGAATGCATAAGATATATTGAAAAATTTGCATAAAATTGTAAAGAAAATGTTTAAAATATTTTAAATTGCGTCAAACCTACAAAACAAGTGGCCGTAAGTCAATTAAACTTTTCTGACTCGATGTTTGTAATAGAGTGATTTTTGAAAAGATCTCTTTAACAATATCTAATATACGAGTAAGAAAATTATTTTGTTTTTCCTGTTTATTTTTTTTTGTTTGAAATATAAAGAGAAAAATCTATATAAATTACTATAAAAATAAATAAGTCTGTGTGTTTGGTACAGGACCTTAGCACATTCATCCGTTAAGCAACAAACTTTGCAAAATTGACGTTTGAGTGTTAGCGATTGTTTTGGGTATAGTACAAATAATAAACGATAGGTGGCGCACAAATGACCTCAGGTAGCAAGTAGTAAACTATTACTTCCATTATTTCACTTTTACAGTTTAATTGAAATTTTTTGACATAAAAATTTGAACTCTGAATAAATTGTTAGGAATAAAAATAAGAGTGTGTTTCGTATTTGAAAATTTGATTTGTGAATGTTTGGTGATTTTTATTAATATAGTATAAATAATATACGATAGGTGGCGCAATAATAGTAAAAGTAGTAAACCATTACTTCCATTATTTCACTTTAAAAAATTTAATTGAAATTTTTTTAAATAAAAATTTGAACTCTGAATAAATAAAAATAAGTCTGTGTGTTAGGTATGGGACCTTAGCACATTCATCCGTTAAGCACCAAACTTTGTAAAATTGATGTTTGAGTGTTAACGATTGTTTTGGACATAGTACAAATAAATAATGATAGGTGGCGCACAAATGACCTCAGGTAGGAAGTAGTAAAACTTTTAAAATTTAATTGAAATTTTTGTTTAAATACAAATTTGATTTCTGTAAAATTTGTATATCTAAATTAATTGTTATCAAAGTAAATAAATCTGTACGTTTCATATTCGACTTTACTATGTTCATCCGTTAAGCCACAGTCTTTGCAATATTGATATTTTAGTGTAAGCGATTGTTTGTTATATAGTACAAATAACATACAATAGGTGGCGCACACAAAATAAGGTAACAAGTAGTACGAACAGTATGAATCGCATTTATTCACTTTTAAAATTTAATTGAAATTGTTTTAAATCAAAATTTGAACTCTGAATAAATTGTTATAAAAATTGCTAAGTCTGTGTATTTGGTATAGGACCTTAGAACATTTATCCGTTAAGCAACAAACTTTGTAAAATTGATGTTTGAGTGTTAACGATTGTTTTGGGTATAGTACAAACAATATACGATAGGTGGCACACAAATAAAATCAAGTTTAAAGTAGTACAGTATGAATCGCTTTAATTCTCTTATAACATTTAACTGAAATTTTTTTAAATACAAATCTCTCTATGCAATTTTTACCTCTGAATAAATTGTTATGAAAATAAATAAGTCTGTGTGTTTTGTATGGGACTTTACTAAGTTCATCCGTAGAGCAAAAAAACTTAGCAAAATTGGTATTTGAGTATAAGCGACTGTTTGTGATATAGTACAAATAAAAAACGATAGGTGGCGCACACTTAAAACTAGATACCAAATAGCTATTAATATCGTATTTATAAAATTTAATTGACATTTCTTTTTTAATACAAATGTCAACAATTATACATTACAATTTCTGCTGCCCACAATTATATGCCACATTTTCTATCATGGGTATAACCTCCCCTCCAGCAAGTTTTGTTGTACACAATCTGTGTTAACATAATTTCTTTTCTGTAACTATTTAAGAGAGTAGTTCAACGCCAGCGCCCATGTCCTTAAACGGAAATAAATGGGCGTCATTTTCATGACTACAACAAAAGTATAACAAACACACACAAAAACTCAATTTAATATTATGTCAAGCAGCAAACATTGAAAAGTTGGTTTCTTTTTCGTTACCATTTTTTTTTTTTGTTGCTCAATTTTTGTTTGACATATATGTAAGAAAAATCAACAGAACATCTTCTAGGGAATTATGAGAGTTAGTTTGCGAGTGTGTTTGTGTGTGTAAGAGGAAAAGTATAATACTCTAGTATAAAAGTTAATTGAAAAATATAGTGGCGTAAATAAGAAAGAAATACAGTATGCGATGATTTTATGCAACACAAAAAAAAAATTTTTCAGAAATTTCACCAAATTCATAACGTTTTCGTACTTTTTATTTTGCATATATATAAAACGGGAAAAGATTTGAAAATTGGCGACAAAAGAAAAATTAACAGATTTTTTTTAATAAATTTATAAAAATAAAACATTTTTCTTGTGGAAGATTTAAAAAAATGACAAATATGGGGTCCTTTAAACAACAGAACTTGAAATTGGCCAAACTTATATTCATAAAAAATTTAAATGTTGTCGGCTTTTAGCAGCCTTTGCTATATGCCCTTATCTTACCAAATGACTGATTAAACTGCCCTCGTATATAAAGATTGAATTTCATTTCAATAAATTTGTCCAGTAAATAATATCAAAATTTTAAATTAAAACTTGAATTGATATATTTTCTCCAATTTCCTTAGCCCTTCATATGTTTAAAGGTCTAGACCTATGGACATAACATCAAAGACCGGTAGTTGTGTTATAAGATTATCGCTTATTTGCCATAATTATAAACTATAATTATTTCTGGCATAATTCTGGTTTCTCCTGTTACCCTACAAAAGTTTACGAGAAAGGTAAATGTCCGTCGGTCAACACCACCACCATCACACGAGTAAAGTCAAAGTGGAGTAGCAACAAAAGGTCATTAAACTTGGCTGAAAATATACAAATAAATGACCTGAAAGGAAGGTGGGAGGGGTGTGAGGTGGGTAACTTTGGTAATCGACCAGAAAACGGAAAGGAAAGGAAGGCGGTGGCATTAGCACATTTCACATTTTCTAAGTTCTTGGCCAGCAGTAGTAGTATGTAGGAACAAACAACAATTATTGCACACACTTCTTCTCTCTAGTTGTTTTTTTTTTGGTGTTAGTTTGTACCACCCTTTAATGCAACAACAACAACAAGAGAAAACATATAGCGTTTGTAGGTAGAAGTTTTTGCCTACTCGCCGCGTACGACTTTTTGCCATTGCAAAAACACACAAGAAAAATCAATATTTTCATTTTGATATTTGGCCAACTTTTTCTGTGTAAACTGCCAGAATTGTCCGTGTGTAATGTTGACGATGTCCCTATGGCTCTTTTGGTGTGTGGGCCCCCCAGCACACCACTTCCCACTAAGGAATCCACGGGCAATTCAGCAAATCCTAAGCTGCCAACACCTTTGATTTGTTCCTCCTTACTGCCTTAATCTATAGACAAACGTATATGGTGTATATAAGCTCTAAAGTCTGTCCTTTCTCTCCCTACCACATATATATACATAGCATTATTGTTGTACATAGGGAACCCCACAAATGCAATCGACGACTACTGCTAGAGCGATTCAAAAAGTATGAAGGGGGCCAGGAATAGACAACACCAACATTTACATCAACTACCGACAGAGGTTAATAAACTTTTAAGTCTCCTGTGTACATATAAATCTATTTTTATATGTATCTAGAACTAAAAATCAATATACATATGTGCATACATGTATACAACATAAGTATCAGAGTCAACTTGGCCGCGTATGACACCCTTTAAATGTTATGCAACCATTATCAACGTGACTGTCTAGTAGGCTTCCCCATGGCCATCGTCCTCTGCCTCTCTCGGCAAACAGTCCAACCAACCGGCCGGCCGGCAAATTAACGTGACAATATTCATGGTAATAAATTCAATTGAAGATTTTTTGTATATGATAATTATAATTTTATTTACCTTAAATTCATATACATTTTTTCATGGCTTACTCTAGTTGCACAGTGCTGGTGGTGGTGAGTGAATAGAGAGTTACACATATCTTATGTGTAATGTCTCTTAAAATCATCCCCAAAGTATTGGCAGTGAATGATTTGAGAAATTTTGTAGCTTAGTTCTCAAAGTTTTTTTTTAGTTTACTGTCAAAACATTGAAATTTAAATTAAATTTTAAATTAGAAATTTCAATTGACGAACATTGAATGATTTTTTTGTGTCTGTGTGTTGGCTATACACTCCTGTACCTTTCACCCAATTACGGCGAATCTTTGGAATGTTATTGTTTACATGTCTGTGATGGTTTCCAGATTAGTACCATTATTCTGCCATAGGTGGCGCCTCTGTTATGTTTATTAAGCCCCAGTCATATTTATTTTCTAATAAAATAATATATAATCAAAAATTCAATGGGATGAAAAAGGAGAAACGAATGGTACCTATCACGGCATGATGTTTAGAAGAAAGCACTATCAAGCCGTTGACCCTGGTCGGTGTCGAGTGGATCGACGTTCGTACTTGTCGTTAAACAGTATGAGTTTAAAAATAGAAGTGTTCTAACTCAATTAAATGTATGCAATATGCAGTTCTTTAAAGATTAAGACAACACAATTTTGTGTGTCTGTGTGTTGGTCATACACTCCTGTACCTTTCACCCAATTACGGCGAAACTTTCGAATGTTATTGTCTACATGTCTGTGATCGTTTCCAGATTAGTACCATTATTGTGCGATAGGTGGCGCTTTAGTTATGTTTAATAAGCTCCAGTCATATTTATTTTGTAATAAAATAATATATAATCAAAAATTCAATGGGATGAAAAAGGAGAAACGAATGGTACCTATCACGGCATGATGTTAGAACATACCATTATCATGCCTTTGACCCTGCTCGGTGTCGAGTGGATCGACGTTCGTACTTTTCGTTAAACTGTAAGAGTTTAAAAATAGAAGGGTTCTAACTCAATTAAATGTATGCAATATGCAGTTCTTCAAGGATTAAGACAACACAATTTTGGGTGTCTGTGTGTTGGTTATACACTCCTGTACCTTTCACCCAATTTCGGTGAAACCTTGGATTGTTATTGTTTACATGTCTGAGATGATTCCCAGGTTTGCTACTATTATTGTGTGATAGGTGGCGCTATAGTTATGTTAATACCTGAGAGCCACTAATGTAAATAAAAATATAATAAAAAAAATTTAAATTCACAGCCAAAATTTTAGTTCGTGTGCAATATTCATACACAAAACATATATTCAATATTTTTAAGAATTTAGACAACATTTATTCCGTCTGTGTGTTGGTTATACACTCCTGTACCGTTCATCCAATTACGGCGAAACTTGAGGTGGCTAATATATACTTGTCTGCGGTGGTTTATATAATAGTCATATTATTGTGCTATAGGTGGCGCTATAGTTATGTTAATACCTGAGAGCTACAAATATAATATAAAAATATAATAAACGCAAAATCAAAGGTCACATCTATAATTTTAGTTCGTGTGTAATATTCATACACTTAACATTTTAAACACCGACGTCGTTTTTTTTTTAATTTAAAGCCCTCCACCTAATCAAGATTATTCTTTATAATAGGAAAACCGATTACAAATAGAATATAAAAAATAGTCGTCAGCCATTTGCTGCAGATAGTGTAGGACATTGCACGGGGCTATCTCTTATCTTATTCCCTTATTCAAAAAGTAAATGATAAGGTTGAACTCATTATGAGGGATGATGACATTCTCTTTAACTAATCCATAAAACCATCCCCCAAATACGAGTTCACAAGTTTAAAGTCAAAATTAAATGTAAAAGCAAATAAATGCAATGTGATAAATGAAGATATGAAGTTACATGTTTTCAATATTTAAATGTGAAGCGATTATGCAATGATACCAAAACCACCCTATGACCATAGAGTGGAAAACAAACACACCCTAACACTGTGAAAAGTGAAGGTTTCAGTTCAAGTTAAGGTTACTTTAACAAGGATTCCTTTAATGAAAGTAATATTTTTGTGTTGTTGTTGGAAAGTGCAGCACACACTTCACTTTTTATGGCTGCTCTAGACTGCCGAACCGACCGAGCGACCATATGTCAAGTGATGATGTTGATGATTTAATACTTTTTATGCTGTGAAATTAATTTCTTTTAAAGTTCAAAATGTACAAAGAGTTCTAGTCAGGAAGAAAATAATGATAAATGGTGTTTAACATGCGAGGTACTTGCTGCGACACGGTGATGGGTTGAAAACTTTGGCGAAAGGTGTTTAAGGAACAAAGTTATACAAAAAAAAATTTACAAATATACAAATATAATAAAATAAAAATATAAAAAAAAAATTCTAAATACAAAAAAAAAAATATAAAAATATTCAAAATATTAAAAATATTTATAAATATTAAACATTAATAAATATGACAAATATGACAAATATTAAAAAAAAAAATAATAAATATTTAATATTAAAAATATATAAAAATACAAAAATACAAAACTACAAAAATACAAATATACAAAAATACAAAAATACAAAAATACAAAAATACAAAAATACAAAAATACAAAAATACAAAAATACAAAAATACAAAAATACAAAAATACAAAAATACAAAAATACAAAAATACAAAAATACAAAAATACAAAAATACAAAAATACAAAAATACAAAAATACAAAAATACAAAAATACAAAAATACAAAAATACAAAAATACAAAAATTCAAAAATACTAAAATACTAAAATACAAAAATACAAAAATACAAAAATACAAAAATACAAAAATACAAAAATACAAAAATACAAAAATACAAAAATACAAAAATACAAAAATACAAAAATACTAAAATACTAAAATACTAAAATACTAAAATACTAAAATACTAAAATACTAAAATACTAAAATACTAAAATACAAAAATACAAAAATACAAAAATATTAAAATATTAAAATATTAAAATATAAAAATATAAAAATATAAAAATATAAAAATATAAAAATATAAAAATATAAAAATAAAAAAATATAAAAATATTAAAATATAAAAATATAAAAATATAAAAATATAAAAACATAAAAATATAAAAATATAAAAATAAATATAAAAATAAATATAAAAATAAAAAATGCTAGAATACAAAAATACTAATACACAATTTTGTCTTTTCAAACATATTGTGCAATCCTTTTGTTTCCTATTTTTTTGTTTCGTCATAAATTTGCCAAATACATCCATGAATGAATAAACTTGATAACAGATAAACGACTAAAGTAAGTGGGACAATAAACCGATTAAATTATAACAAACTTTTTTTTCTGTTAGATTTGTTTGGCTATAACCCCGAAATTTTGTTGCCATACTACTACTACTAACCTTTACATGTCTGTTGACTATCATTATCATCAGCTAAAAAAGTAAACTACAACTTGCCAACAACATCCTTCCCCTAACAACACCTAGCACCATGTCCAACCAAGGGGTAACGGGGAACTGAAGGCACAGTTGTTTTGTAAGGAAGCCTCGACTGCAGAGATATAAGAAGAAAATTGCTGCTGCCGCCGTTATCGAAATGGAAATGAATAACTTTACCTGTAAAAAAAATTGTCTAAAATATTTTTGTATAATTCTTGGAAAACTGAAATAAAATCAGTTATATTGGTGGTACCTCAAGGTACCAACCACGAGGTACATAGGAAGGAAACATTTTCCGTCTGGCATACTCTTCTGGGTCGTCACACACAAGTGAATTCACTTGTGTACTTGTTTGTGGTAAGACCGAAAGACAAAAACGCAAAGCAAAAAAAAAAACAACCCAACTAAAGGGGCAGGGCAGGAGGGGATAATAGACTGCCGGAATTGACAAACTTTTTATTAGACGGTATGTAAATGTGATTGCGAGTAATAGCTTTACATTGTTGTAACTACTAAAATTCCCCCAAAAATTTACAAAAATCAATTCCATATTTGTTGATTTGCCTGTCGATTTTCAATACTCGTGTTTTCGAGTATTTGTAATATTTGTTTATTATTATTATTTGTTGTTAAATCAATTTTTTGTTGTTGTTGTTTCATACGTTGTTCTTTATAGTATTTAAGGAAACAGAAAAATTACATGCTTACAAAATAAAAATAATATAATGACATACTTTTTCCTCTCTCTCTCTCTCCCACACCTTTCTCTTCCTGCGTTAGTTTGGTTGGTTGTTTGGGTGTTATGTGAACAGTGTTCGAGCGTACAAAATGTTGCAAACGTGTTCCTTAGCCATTATCGTCAATTTTCTTAACATTATAATTTATTGTTTATTATGAAGACTGGTATTGTTTTTTTGCCAACATTTATTTTCTTCTTTCACGTCGTCGTGTGTGTTGAAGTTAAATTTGTGTTAATCTATCACATTTTTGCTTTGCTATTTTCCTGCTGAAGACAACAAACGACCGCGCGAATCTAAACCAGATAAAGGATTAGCTTCACTCAATCATTAATTTCAAAGCAATTTTAGTTGTACGTTTTGTGGTTGGTACTCCTTGAAAGAGCTAAGATGCTCTCAAATTGTAACGAGTATGTGGATGGGGTGCATGATTCATGTGGAACAAGTAGTTTAACAGTTATCGAACTAAAATTTGTTATGCAAACTTTTTTACTCTAAGCATAGGTTATGCTAAAAGATGAGCAACATCGAACAAAAACTACTCCCATCTGCCATACAAGCTCCCCTTTTTGGGGTTTAAACATCTCATAAAACAAGAATTTGGAGCGAATAGATCTTAGAAGTATTTTAAGTAAACATTTTAAATAGTTTTTGCTATGTGTTTTGTATGAATTTGAAATTTATTTCAAATAATAAATTTATCAAAAAAATTACTGCAATACTTACTAAATACTTATCTTCATGAATACCCCTAATATTTGTATCACTAATTTTATACCCTCACCCTACGGGTAGGAGGGTATCGTATCATTTCATACGACCCAAAAGTGAAACACACTGAAGAAGAGTCACTTAAGACCATAGGTTTCTTTGAACCAAATTCGATTCAAGACTTTCATCCGTTTGATCCATGTCCGGCTGGTACGCACGCTAACTTTCGAAAAACGTAACCTATTGTTTTGATACTTTGCATGGTCTAAAATTTTCCCAACACTACTTACCGGGACCGGCCGTGGCATAGTGGTTAGAACACGCGACCACCATGAGGGAGATCGCAGGTTCAAACCTGGCTCCAGTCATCTTAAAAGAAAAAAATAAATAAAATTTTCTTTCATTGTCGGCTCCCCTCGAATGTTGTTTGACAGCAACTTCGCAGTATTAAGCGTCGATTCAATCGTCGTGTCTAGTAAGAGCTTCTCAAAACAGTGACGTTCGCATTCGTCGATAAATAAGTAGGTGCCGTTAGTTGTGAATCTAAAAATAGAAAGCGTGTTAATTCACAACAACGCGAGAAGCTATCCCATACCTAATTCATGGGGTGCAAAGGGATATTAAGTAAGTAAGTACTTACGGTATGGGGTATGGGCTACATGGCCACGCCACGCTTTTGGTTACTCCCATACAAACGTACCATTCCCCGCCCACATTAGAAATCGAGTAATAATTATAATACATCCAACGCGTTCGTGCCCAAATTCTGTATTTAGTAAACCTGTAACAGGATAAAGTTTTGGAGAAAAAACTGGAAGTCTAGCCACGCCCCTTCTGATACCTCCCATACAACGGAACCATTCCCCGCCCTCTTTAGAAATCGAGTACTAATATCAATATACCCAACGAGATGGTGCCCAAATCATGTATTTAGTAAAGCTATAACAGGATAATTTGTTTGATGAACAACTGTATATCCAGCCACGCCCCTTCTGGTACCACCCTGAAAATTTTTTTTTACTTGCAAATATTATGTTTTTGCGGAGGGTGAGCGTGTATGTAAGTCAGTTTACCCGACTGAATCTTTTATACTTATAACAAATGTTGAAAATGTTGTTGTATCTAAACTTTTGCATAGCCGAAGATAATTTACTTATTAGTTATTTTTTTCTTATATTGTACTGCAAAGAACATTTGTTGTAATAAAAAGTACTTTTATTGTGCCAAAAAGTACTTTTGTTGTACTAAAAAGTACTTTTACTGTGACAAAAAGTCATATTTCTGTGCCTAAAACTTCCTCTTCTTGTATTAAAACTATTTTTTTGTCAAAAATTACATTTAGTGTAACCAAAAGTAAATATATTGTACCAAAAAGTACTTTTATTGTACTCTAATGTACACCAAAAAAAACTTTTATTGTACCACAATATAATTTTTATGTACCAAAATGTGCTTTTTATCAAAAAGTACTTCTACTGCGCAAACAAGTACATATTTTGCACCATAAAGTACTTTTATTTTACCAATAATTACTTGTATTCGAGCAAAACGTACATTTATTGTACTATTTTTTTTTGTACCATAAAGTACATATATTCTGCCTCAATGTACACAAAAAGTAAATATATTGTGCATCAATGTACTTTTTTGTTCCCAAAAAGTATTTTTTTCAACAAAAAAAAAAAATACTTTTGTGGTCCAAAAAAATAATATCTTTGTACTAAAAAGTACATATATTGTACCAAAAAGTTTTTAATGAACCAAAAAGTACTTCTTTTAATCAAAAAAGTACATATTTTGTTCCAAAAAGTACTTTTATTGTATCAAAAAGTACATATAATGTACCTCAATGAACCTTTTTGTGCCAAAAAGTACTTTTATTTTACCAAAAGTACTTTTAATGTACCAAAAAGTACATATAATGTACCTCAATGCACTGTTTTAGAGCAAAAAATACTTTTTCTTTGCCAAAAGTACATATATTGTACCAAAAAGTACGTTTAATGAACCAAAAAGTACTCATATTAATCAAAAAAGTACATATTTTTTGTACCAAAAAGTATATATGTATATTGTGCCTCAATGTACTCATTTTGTTCCAAAAAGTACTTTTATTGTACCAAAAAGAACATATATTGTAGCTCAATGTACTTTTTTGTGCCAAAAAGTACTTTTATTTTACTGAAAGTACTTTTAATGTATCAAAATTTACTTTTTGTACCAAAAAGTACATATAATGTACCTCCATGTTCATTTTGTGTACCAAAAAGTACTTTTATTTTACCAAAAGTACTTTTATTATACCAAAAAGTGCATATATTGTACATCAATGTACATTTTTGTAGCAAAAAGTACTTTTAATGTACTTCTATTATTCAAAATCGTGCATACATTGTACCAAAAAGTTTATATATTGTACTTCAACGTACTCATTTTGTTCCAAAAAGTACTTTTATACTTAATAGAAGGATTTTATACCCGGGAAAAATAAATCCCTGGGAATATTTAGAATTAGGCTGAATTCATGTCTTGAAAGGCCTTTCATCAGGACTTTTTTAGACTCTGGAAGGCATGCTATACACATTGCCACTTTCTTTCCAAATTACACGGGGTGACATTGACGATCAATGCCTACTGCTCTCGCTTCTGAATAAAAGCCTTGTGGAATGTCAACAAATGAAGACCTTCAGCCGATGGCCTTCATGCAGTCAATTAAAATTAGGCATTATAGAATGACTTTAGAGGAAGACTTTCAAGAAGGCTTTCTGTGGAAGACCTGAAAGAAGGCCTTTAGTAAAAAATTATCAAGACGGCCTTCAAATTCATTAAAAACTTAAGTATCAAAACAAAAACAAAAATAATTCATTAAACTTCGACTAGTTATTTTTAATTAGTTGCCTTAGTTGTATTCACAATTTAAAATAAACGTTTTTGCCAACGCACTTAACAAGACAAAACTCCCTCCCTCGATCAACCAAATTCCTTTCTATGCACAGACGGTGGAATGTTGATCAACGGGACTTAACGACTTTTCCGTCTTTGGTTGTTTTTGTAAACAAACTAAATGCAATGCTTTAGTTATACGAACTCCTTTCAATCTGCCTTCGATAGGCAGGTCTTCTACCCCGCCTTCTCTATGAAAGGAATCGGCCTAATATAACTCTCGCTGTGCCTTAGTTTTACGAACTCCTTCTTATCTGCCTTGTATGGGCAGGCCTTCTGTAAGAAAGGAATGGGTCTAATATAATTCACTTCAAAAGAGGGGTAGCACCGTTTTAGTTGTACGAACTCATTCTTATCTGCCATCTATGGGACTTCTCTAACAAAGGAACAGATCTCGATAAGAATGCCTTCGGGAATTAAAGTTCCTGAACATAAAAAGTTGTCATCTATCTATCGATAAAAAAGGAAACGTAAGACCTTTATTAAGGACTTCTTGTGTCACACATTCGAATTTTTTGGCGGATCTGTTAGAACTTCTAGAATGCCATCTATGGGAAAGGGTATGTAATACTGTGTTGTTACTCTTCTGGGTATGTAATACTGTGTGTATGTTTGAGGTATGTAATGTACTGCTTAACCAATTTGTTAGAGCTTTGGTGACATCTGATGTCTTCCCTTGGGGCTTAATCAATATTTTACAGTCTTTTTGTTTGAAATATTTCAAATAACGTATAATTTTTAGTAAATATTTTATATAAAGTATATTTTTTATTAAATATTTAAATTTTTAATAATTATTTTTTTATTTATCTTTTTAGGTAAGTTAAAACTGGCGATATCATTTTAAAAAAAAACTTCTATCAGTGAGTAATTACAGTTTACAAATTAAGAATTATTAAAATATAAATAAAAAATAAATAATTTCCCATAAATTTTTTTGAACACCTTTTAAATTTTAAATTTCTGTAGAAAATAATAAATAATAATAAAATAATTTTAATTCTTTTTTATAACTGAATTGTTATAGTATTGCTACTATAGGAAAATTCATTAAATTTTTTACTTTCAAACTTCAAAGCTGCAAAAGATTAATAAAAATTATTTTAAAATTTTACATTCTCTGCTATGAGATTTCATAGTTGCAAATATAGCCTAGCCCATCCTCACAATCGTTTGCCCAACTTTAATTTTTCACTCCTTGAAACAAAATTTCACCAAATGATGGTTGTGTGTGTGTATTGTGTTTGTTGGTCATACAGAAAATCGGAAAATTAGAAAATTTGTGATGGTAACGGATACTGCATCCCCCAGTCAACCAGCCAAGTCATGTAGTCAGTCAGCATAACATAGCAGCACATACTCGGATGTTGTATGCTGTATGTTTTATGTTATATGTTATATGTTGTATGCTGTATGTGTAATATTTCTTTTGTGGCTTTTCCTGTTGTTTATGGTTTATTGTCAAATCGATGATGTGTTGAAATTTATAATACCACCATACACACATACAGGCAGGCAGTCCACCAAACAACCAAACCATGCAATTTTCAATAGACGATTAATTACTTTTGATCAAATTTATAGTTTTTATAGCAAGAAACAAACAAAAAAAAGCCAAACAACTAAATAATAATATAAAACAACAACTGAGAAATAAAAACGGCAAGCAATTGAGTATGAATGAATTACTCTACACGAACTGAAGCACACTAGGTAGGATGTACGGCAAAGTAGTAGAATTACACGATATCGCTACGTTCGTATATAATAACGATGGCGATGACGAAGACGGCAACTGCACATGATTATATTTTACTATCACATGCAATTGTTGGGGGGCAACTCCTTTAGAGTTTCTTGTAACATTCAATCAAATGATTAATAAAAGATTACAACCCAGAGAGCAGCAGCAGCAGGAGGAGGAGATCGATGGAGGAGGATTAACTGTAACAAATTTATTATTTATATTCCATAAAGCAAAAAATGAATAAAGTTGTTAGTTATATTCAACAAACTTATAATTATAGTTCAAGATTATAGCAGCTGTTGTGGCGTTTATTTCACAACGATATAGGAAAGTTTTATGTTTACTAAAAAATCAATCAGATATGTTAAGCAATTTACCGTAAACCAGTAAAAAACAACAAATTCACTTTATATAACTTTAAAATAAAAAAATAATAATCGGCCTTATTCCCGTAGACGTCGTCGACGCAAAACGACGTCGTCTTGTGACGACGCTGTAAAATCGGTATTCTCGTAGTCGTTTTCGATAACTATCGGTTACTATTGACACAAATTTGGTATTCTGTAAGGAAATGTGACGACGACGTTGAATCGAAACGACTCTGAATCTGTCGTCACAGTTGTTAGTAACGACTTGAAACAATTTGAAGGAATAACTTTAGTTTTTGTAAATTTAAAAAAAGGTTTTGTTTAATGACGTCAAGAATAACAATGTCGAGTAACAAATAGGGGCTTGGAAACAAAATCCCTCATAGGTACAAGGATTTTGTCTAATTTTAAGGGGTAATGTGAGAAAATTGGTGAAAAACAATTTAATTCCTTTGGAGCGCCTTTAAGAATCCTTTGCGGTTGTAGTTACGAATATGGTTTTCTTTATTTGTAGCAAAAATTTTGATATGGATTCCATCGACATATCCAATTACTCCAGTAAATCCTGTTTTGTTAAAAAAATTTAGTTTATGCTTCCGATTTGTCATCTTCAGTTACTTCCAATTGTATCCAAGGTGGACAAATCACCTCTCTAATGCATTCAGACAGGAATCTTGCAACTACTGGCTGCACTTACACTTAGGTTGTAAGGCCCCTGTCCAAAGGACCTCAATGTTGCTGACAACTTAATTATGACTGAAACATATGTCCTGAGTTCACTTTTCCTGATAGGAACTATTTCTATAGGAACGATTACGTAATTAAATGCTGCCTTATTAAGACTTAAGTAGTTCTAGAATCTAAAAAAAGTTGGAAGGCCGGCCAACAGATAACCTCAAATTACGATTTTAACACCGATGAACATACTCGTTATTTGGCAAGTTTAAGATCATCGGATCATAGTCGAAGTATTATCCTTTCCAGTATAAGATTATTTTTACTTTCCTCATCGCTTGAATCTGAATTGGACACAAAAAACATTTCTTCACAACAGAAAATAAAAGTCAAAATGAATCAGCTGATGTACAAATGTTACATCAGCTGTTGTTATTTCTTTCATGTTATCGATTACTAGTCGACGTCGTCTCATAGTAGTTACAGAATACCGAAATAGCATTGATGTGACAACGATGTTGACTCGAAGTGATGTTGACATAAAAACGACGACGATGTCGACGACGTCTACGGGAATAGGGGTGAATAAATATAATTTTTTATTAATAACAATTTATAACCAAAAAGGCAAAAATATATTTAAAAAAAAAAAATAATATTCATTGTGGCAATTTGTTTCCAGTTATAGAGAAGGACATGTAAGGACGATATACGTTGCTTTAAGTTTATGACTAAAACCACACGACTTTGGCTTCCCCGTAGTTTCTCCTCTCACTCTTATAACAGTATGTATATGATCTATAGCAACTATTGCATCAATTTATACTTATACAAAGTCATAAACTGAATCTGTGTCACTTTTTTTTCATACATTTTATTAAGGAAAAGTATTTGTAGGAACTACAACAATCCTTTCTTCTTCTTCTACTCCACCCATATCCAATTCAGTTGCATTTCTTCTTGAAAGGATATGCTGATGAGGGTTGGGGGGGATTTTGATTTATTACAATAGGGGGGATGGTGGCTCACACACACACAAGGCACATGATTTACGTCGCTAGTTTTAATGGCGCATATATGTAGAAATTGAAGAAGAAAAATACAGAGGAGAGAAAACTTTAAGGGCAAAAAAGCAAAAATATAAAAAAAACAAAAATATAAAAAAACAAACAAAAATGCGAAAATATAGAAATCTAAATACATAAAAATATTAAAAATATTAAATTATTAAAATATTAAAATATTAAAATATTAAAATATTAAAATATTAAAATATTAAAATATTAAAATATTAAAATATTAAAATATTAAAATATTAAAATATTAAAATATTAAAATATTAAAATATTAAAATATTAAAATATTAAAATATTAAAATATTAAAATATTAAAATATTAAAATATTAAAATATTAAAATATTAAAATATTAAAATATTAAAATATTAAAATATTAAAATATTAAAATATTAAAATATTAAAATATTAAAATATTAAAATATTAAAATATTAAAATATTAAAATATTAAAATATTAAAATATTAAAATATTAAAATATTAAAATATTAAAATATTAAAATTATTTAAATATTCAAATATTCAAAATATATTAAAATATTAAAATATTAAAATATTAAAATATTAAAATATTAAAATATTAAAATATTAAAATATTAAAATATTAATATATTAAAATATTAAAATATTAAAATATTAAAATATTAAAATATTAAAATATTAAAATATTAAAATATTAAAATATTAAAATATTAAAATATTAAAATATTAAAATATTAAAATATTAAAATATTAAAATATTAAAATATTAAAATATTAAAATATTAAAATATAAAAATATTAAAATATTAAAATATTAAAATATTAAAATATTTAAATATTTAAATATTTAAATATATATTAATATTTAAATATTTAATATTTAAATATTTAAATATTTAAATATTTAAATATTAAAATATTAAAATATTAAAATATTAAAATATTAAAATATTAAAATATAAAAGATATAAAAATTATAAAAAAATATAAAAAAAATATAAAAAAAATATATAAATATAAAAAAAATAATAAAAGAAAAAAAAAATATCAAAAAATATAAAAGTATGAAAATAAAAAATAATATACAAAAATATAAAAGAAAAATGAAAAATATAAAAAAATACAAATATACAATAATATTAAAAAAATAGAAAATATTGAATTTTATAAAATCAAATCAAATACGAAATTAAAAAATATTATAAAAATAAAAAAAAAACTATTACAGTAATTTCTTCCGCTATGCTCAAGCCCAGATACCCTTCACAATTTGTAAAAATGGTGACAAAACTATATTTATTAAACATTGTACCGTTAAAAAGGGGGAGTTGGTGAGGGATGGACGTTATTTTTAGCCTAACCTCACATCCATTTTTGTCAAGAATTTTTTACTGAAATGTCAAATACTGATCATGAATTGTTTATATGAGCAGAGAATATTGTTATGCATTTTTAAGACCAACAAGCTGAAGTTTGTCCGATAGTGTTCACCTCAGAACTTAACCTTCGCTTAATGAATAGAAGCTTGCACACCAAATATCAGCTCGATAGCTGTTAAACTACTGCTGTAACCGCAAGGACAGACAGACGGACAACCGCAAAAATAGGGAGTTCATATGTGAGGAGGGTGTAGTTTTTATTCCGATCTTGCTCATCTTCGAACTTAACTTCGGTTTGTGGGATAGAAGTTTGCATACTAAATTTAAGATCGATTTTTTTCTTAAACTATGGCTGTAATTTCGGGGATAGACAGAAGGACACCCCCAAAAAGAAGGAGTTTGTATGGGATGTGAGAGTAGTTTTTATCCGATCTGGTTCATCTTAAAACCTAACCTCCATTCAGAGAATAGAATATTGCATATCAAATTTCAGCTCGATAGCTTTTTAACTACTGTTTTAATCGCAAGGACAGAATCCCTAATAGGTCCAATTTCTATAGGTGGGAGTAGTTTTTTTTTTATTGTTTTACTTTTTATTAATTAATCAGTCGCCGCCCCCAACCTGTAATGAAAGCTCTTATTACTTTTTACTACCTCTCATTTATTTTTAATTTTGTATGGTGAAATTTTGTCCCTTTCCCCATGAAAACCCGATACTTGACGTATATAAATCATCCTGATGGTCTCCTAAAAACTTTCGACCATAATCACGTGCTTAAGGTTGTTTTATCAGGGATTTTAAGGGCATTCACGCAACACACACACACACGACAAGCAACTCAGTCAAGCTTAACGAACGAACTGCAAATGTCCTTTGTGTATATGCAAAAGGATTTCAATGGGATGTGGTGATGATACTTTTGCCCAAACAAAGCAAATTGCAATAGAGCGAGAGAGGTGCTTGTAACCCACACACACCCACAGCACACAAAAAACAACAATGGCCACATGCATATATGCGGGTAAAACAAACAAACGCGAAGATGTTGTAACATAACATCGTCTGGGAAGCGCAGAAGGGAGAAACGGATAAAGTATCCTTCTATTCTTTTCGCCCTTAGCATGAAGGTGGCTTCTCCCCAGAATGAGTGAGGGGTGCAAGTGTAACTAGAGAAACTTAAATCGGTGCTTACAACTCGTACTACAATTTTGCATGTTTCTTTGGTCGACTAAAAGCTTTGTATGTAATTTTTAGTTAGGGGTTGTTGGTGGATAGCGATTTTTCTTTGTTCTTCTTTGTTGTGCAAAATTTATGTCAACGTGAATTTTTGTTTATTTTGCAGCGGATATCCGCCGTTTCGCTATATCCGCTGCACAACTTTTTGGGGTGTTCGGAAAAAAGGCAAGTTAAGCATAACATAACGATATGATCGAGCGCAATATGTAAACATTGCATGGCAACAGCAAAAGAATTTAAATTAAAAGATTTATACAAAATTTAACTATTGCAAATATTGGGGGTAGGTCATACATTTGACACCTCTAGGGGCACCTTTAGGGCAGTTAGAGTGCTGGGACTAGCGACCGGTCACACTTTTTCCCCTCTAGGAACAGTTGTGGGGCTTGTTGTAGATTTTTTTATCGAAAACGAAAAACCAATTCTAAAATCCGCTGCATTCACTAAAAGTTACTGTATGGATAGTGTAGATAGTAAAGAAAAAAACGTTGGGGAATGACCCCCCACATTTGTAGCTTATCCGAAGATAATTTGAGGACCTCACATTATTTTAGATTCGTGCACCCTTCGAGCACTAGCAGCTTCATAACATACAGTTAGATAGTTGCGCTTCATGAAGCTTTTCGAAAGTTGAAAAATATGTCGATGACTCGCTTATAACCTCTTTGGCCAACTGTTAGATAGTTGCGCTTCATGAAGCTTTTCGAAAGTTGAAAAATATGTCGATGACTCGCTTATAACATCTTTGGCCAACTGAATCATGTTAAGGGTAGCCCACTAAAAAAAAGGACAGCTGCACTTCAAAACATTTTCTTTGACTTGCCACAAAATGTGGATACGAATTCTACTACCGTTCTAGTTTCAGATTGCGTTGCTTATTTCCTAAAACCCTGACGTGCTTTTGATTGGAAACCAAAAATTACATACGCGCCACCTATCATACCTTATTTGTACTACTATGAAAACTTTTTCTATTGTGTCATCCTCTACTTGTCCAAACTTCAACGGAATCGCATAAGCCGTTTGGGAGTTTAGAGCGTCCATACAGACATACTATGAGTAGATGATACGAACATCCGTGTAGAAGGTCCTGACTAGTGTGTTATGGAAAGACTACAGCCCATACTAGCGAACCTGATTGGAACTTATCAGTGTGTTATAAGACCTGTGCAATCCTTTGACTTGAAACAAAATGTGGATACTAATTTTACTAAGGCTCTAGTTTCGCATTGGTTTGCTTATTAGCTGACTGCGACACTGACGTGCTTTTGGTCGGAAAACGAAAAACTACATTCGCGCCATACATTAATTGTACTACTGTGAAAACCTTTTCTAAAGTAATTACCACAACTGGTCCAAACTTTAACAGAATCACAAAAGTCGCTCGGGAGTTTATAGCGAACATACAGACGTACTACGAGTATAAGATACGAACATACGAGTAAAAGGTCCTGTCTAGTGTGTTATGTGAAAGACTACAGCCCATCCTAGCGAACCTGATTGGACCTTATCGGTGTGTCTTCAGACCTGGTCAATCCACGACCGAACATATATTCAAACTACGACAAATCCTTTTAAAGAACCAAGAAATGCAGATCAGCACCTAGTATCCGTTTTTCGATCTTAGCCCAACTGAGGCATGTTAAGGGGGCCCACTAAGAAATAGTACATGTGAAAAACCTTTCTATGAAAACCTTTCCTTACGTGTTAACCGCAACTAGTCCAAACTTTAACGGAATCGCAAAAATCGCTTGGGAGTTTATAGCGAACATACAGACATGCTACGAGTAGAAGGTTCTGTCTAGAATGTTATATGAAAGACTAAAGCCCATCCTAGCGAACATGTGACTTTAGACCTGTGTCAATCCACGACCGACCAGAAATTCTCACTACGACAAATCCATAATTGTTAAGCAAATTTTAAGTTTTTAAGCTGAGGGTAAGGGTATATGATAGTCGTTTTACCCGACTAAAACTTTCTTACTAGTTGTTTATGATGTCGCCAACTCAGTTGTTGTAGCTAAGTGAAAATACATATTAGCATATTGGCATGTATTTTTCACGCTAGTTTATCTTTAGTACGATACTTTACTATCTCTTATCGGAAACTGTTATCTTAAATGAATATTTTATTAAATATTTATTATGTTGTGTGGTGTACGTTGCCTTTATACTAATTTCACTTTTTGTTGTTGTCGTTGTTGTCCTCTTTCTCTTTACAGGTAAGCATAATGCATTATGAATATTACTACAACAACATCCGTGGTAAGGAAGAGCACACTTCTCGCGGACTTCTCTAGTGACTTGCAGATACAGTTTACATATCTCTATCTCTCTCTTTCCCTTTCTCTCTGGTTGTTTTTGAATGTCACCTCTGCGGTGTTTAGAGATCGCCGGTTGTTGTTGTTTGCTAACAAACATTTATCTCTCGTAAATCCAATTTTATACGCCTTTTTATATCAACATAATATTAATTGACTTTGACATCCATGGGTAAAGTATTAATTAAAAAATATCTTAGACGCAAAGAAAAAAAAAAAGATAACAACACAACAACAACAACAAAAAACCTGGGTAAGACAAAAAGGAGGCGGCTGGCGGCAGGCTCGCAGGGTAAGTGAGTGCTGCGCCTATGCGCACTCACTTTTCTAAGTAAAGACGTAGAGAAAGAAGTCTTTGAAGTAGGGTGGGGGGTTGGTGAGAGAGGAGTTTACGTAAACGGAGCAGCAAAAGGAGGTGGTGAAAAAGATTCTTTGTCATTTCGCCGGCTTGGTCGTCATCGTCGTGTTCAACTCATCTAAATGAATTTTGCATATTTTAGAAAGTCCTTTCGCTTTTTCATGTTTATAAAACTATTAATAATCATTATTTGATCGGTATAAATGTCAACACAACGACGACAACAATAACAGCAGTAGCAACAGCAATAACAACAACCATATTATTGTTGGTTAGTACGTGAGGTGGCCAGCAAAGACTTAAGCTGCTGCCGGTGATACATTATTTACTAAACGGACAGACAGACAGACATTGTAGTGGAAAGACTTTCTTCATCCTTTCGCCACTGGTGTTTACATACAAACACTCACACACACACACACACACCCGGTCACATAACAAAAGCTTTTTTTTAAATCCTCTTTGCGAAAGTGTTGGCAAATCAATCACTAATCGTCACCATCATTTCATGTCAATGTACGTTCTCCAATCTGCTGTCTGTGTGTCTGTTTGTCCTCTCGCTAGATCATGTAGTGGCTGCAATGCTCTTTGGCATTGCGCCTTTCTTGCAAGTGGCAAATATTTCATGTTCATTTAACGAATAAACGTCTGGCCGTCCGTCCATCCCTTTGTCTGCCTCATGTAATTGTTTTTGACAGTGCATAAAGTTCAAACTGTTGGTCAATTTATTGATTGAGAAATTTATGAGGACAAAAGCATAACCTCTTCTTTACCCTACCCTAGCTCCAGCATTTGTTCATATTTGGCTGCCATCACCACCATCGCTGGCCTATGATGTGGCTGCTGATCAACAATTGTATCTAAAGATTTTTCTGCAAAAGATGAACTCTTGTTGTTGTTGAATTTGCATGTTTTCTAATCAATTACACATAATCTTGGTTACTTCTCTTTTTGTCGCTTTTCAGCGGGAGTAATCGAAAGCCCCTAAAGCCTTTACAGTAACGTGGGGAGGGGAAGGGGAAAAGGAGGCTTTCATCTTTTTCAATGCGCCATTACAACTGCGGTCGTATCGTGAGATCGATCTCAGCTGTCTGCAAATTTCCACCAACATAATCAATTCAATATCTTTGTTGCGTTTGCCCGGCTGTATAAATTTTAAATAGTAAAAAAACTCTTTTTATCATTGAGTTTTCAACAAATGTTTTGTGTTTTTATTTTGTGTTCCTTGTGTATTTATCATTAACACAATCTTTTGTGTTTATTGTTATTTGATTTCCTCGACAAATTTGTTTTCGCCTAATGCGTAGGTGAAAATTTTCACGAGGGGTTTTGGGGGGAAAAAATTGGCTAAAACAAGATTAATAATAGGTGAAATTAAAGTAACAAAAGTCATGGCTATGTTTTCATAGAAAAAACTTTTTAATAATGACCGTACTAAACTTGTGCACAACTATCCAAAAAAGTCAAATTTCCATGGCAGATTACAGTATGTCTGTGTGTTATTTATAGTCTTCTATACTATTTAAGTGATGGCTTTAGAATTTTAGCCAGTTATTGCTGACTAAATGCCGAAGGTTTACACATTAGTACTGTTAATTTGAAATGTTCGTACTTGTGAATCTGTAACGAAATAACTCTTTTTTTAGATCTCCTAATAGTATGTCTGTGTGTGGGCTATAAACTTCTAAATTGTTAACTGGATTCGTATGAAATTTTAACCAGTTGTAATTGACATGTTGGAGATGGTTTTGCACTATATGCACTATATCATTAATGTGTGATAGATGGCGCGCAAAATATTTTACTTTTATTTGGAAAGGCAAAAAAATATATATAAAAGAGAAAATGCGTTAAAAATTATTAAGGCAACAAAAATGTATTGATATGCAAAAACAAGTAAGAAAATTTCAGTCAGGTAAACCGACTTACATATTCCCTCACCCTCAGTAAAAACATAAAATTAGCAGGAATTATAACTCGATTTCTAACGTAGGCGGAATAATACATTTGTATGTAAGGTACCAGAAGGGGCGTGGCTAGACTTCCAATTTTTTCTTTCAAACTTTATCCTATTATAGCTTAACAAAATTCAATATTAGGGCACGATTGCGTTGGGCGTATTGATATTATTGCTCGATTCTTAAAGTGGGCGAAATGGTACATATGTATGGGATGTACCAGAAGGGGCGTGGCTAGACTTTAAATTTTTTGTCCAAACCTGTATCCTGTTATAGCCTAACAAAATACGGTATTAGGGCATGAGCGCGTCGGGTGTATTGATATTGTTAGGTACTCGATTTCACAAGTGGGTGAAATTGGTACATTTGTACGGGAGGTATGAGAAGGGGGCGTGTCTATGTAGCCCATTAGCAATCCCGTAAGTAGTTTTGGGAAAATATTAACCCATGCTAAGTTTTCTAGCAATTGCTTACGTCTCTTGAAAGTTATCGTGGCTACCAGCCGGACAGACGGACATGGATCAAACGACAAAAAAGAAGTCATGAAAAGAATTTGGTTCAAAGAAACCTAGGGTATAATGTAATTCCTACTATCGTACCAAATAATATGTTCTCTACTGCCCGTAGGGTGAGAAAATAATAATTAAGATACGTACAAGTGGAAATAACGTAAAGAAGGTGGAAAAGTCCAAAGAAATTTTGAATGCAAATAAAATACATTATTTCATTTACATAAAAGGGGAAGGATCATATCATTTAAAACTATTCAGTCATTACACTACTTTTCCCAGAAAAAAACAAATCAAATATTAGTCAAATTGAACTTAAAGGCGTTTAAATTGTAAAATTTAGTATGTCTGTTTGTATGGTCGCTATAAACTCCCAAACGGCTTATGCGATTCCGTTGAAGTTTGGACTAGTTGTGTTTGACACGTTAGATAAGGTTATCCCAGTAGTAAAATTAATTTACGATAGGTGGTGCGTATTTTTCGATCTTCTTTGCTTGCTTTTTCACCAGTAATTGTCGTAGAGTAAATATCTGGTCGGTCGTGGATTCACCTGGTCTAAAGTGACAGTGATAAGGTCCAATCATGTTCGGTAGTATGGGCTTTAGTCTTTCACATAACACTATGTTCGCTCTAAACTCCCAAACGGCTTATGCATGTTAGATAAGTTTTTCATAGTTGTAAAACTAATGTATGATATGTGGCGCGAATGTAGTTTTTCGTTTCTCCACCAAAGGCACGCCAGGATGTTAGCGAATAAGCAAACCAATACAAAACTACAACCCTAGTAAAATTCGTATCCACATTTGTATCAAGTCAATGCAAATGTTTTTAGGTGCACTTGTACTCTTTCTAGTGGGCTCCTATTAACTTGCCTCAGTTTGCCGAAGAGGTTATAATACATAGTTTACACTTTTTCTCGTGTCAAATGCAATATACCCCAATCTCTTAGTGTGTAACGCCTTGAAGAAGACAAGTTGGGCCCTAAATATCTTTAGACCAAATACGTTTCAGGACTTTACGGTTGAGCCATGTCCTTCTGTCTGGCTGACCGGCTGGTAGGCGCTACCCTTTGTATGGGAGGTACCCGAAGGCGTGGTACTTTTGGGTGCAAACTTTGAGGTATTTTTTTTAATTTTGGTTTGGTACCTTGGGGGTAGCCCCTTCCGCCCACTGATTCATGTTACAAATTTGATGTTTTAGTGCCGAGTGCTACCTGTGTACCAAATTTAATCTCTCTAGGACTTAAATGCACTTTGGCCTTCACCTTCACTGCCCATTGATCGAAAATAAAAATTTCGACTGCATATTTATATTCGTGTTGCGGAGTACTATCTGTCTTCTAAATTGTATCTGTCTAGGACTTTAATACAGTTTGGCCACGCCTTAAGCGCCCATTGTTCGAAAATAAAAATTTTGTTCACAAATTTGTAATTGTAGTGCCTAGTACTATCTGTGTACCAAATTTTAACCCTCTAGGACTAAAATACACATTTGCCACGCCCACTCCGTTTACTGACCAAAATTAAAATTTTCGTCTGCAAGTTTGTAATTGTACTGCCGAGTACTATCTGTGTATCAAATTTTGCCGCTCTATGACTTAAATACACTTTGGCCACGCCCACTCCGCCCACTGACCCAAATTAAAAATTTCGTCTGCAAGTTTGTAATTGTACTGCCGAGTATTATCTCTGCACCAAATTTTACCGCTCTAGGCCTTAAATACACTTTGGCCACGACCCCTCCGTCTATTGACCAAAATTAAAAATTTCGTCTGCAAATTTGTAATTGTAGTGCCGAGAACTATCTGTGTACCAAATTGTATCTCTCTAGGGCTAAAATATAATTTTGCCATGCCTCCTCCGCCCACTGATGGAAAATTACAATTTTGTCTGCATATTCATATTTGTGTTGCCGAGTTCTGTCTGTGTACCAAATTTTATCTCTCTATGACTTTAATACAGTTTGTCCACGCCCCCTCCGCCCACTGTTCGAAAATTAAAATTTCATTTGCATATTCGTATTTGTGTTGCCGAGAACTGTCTGTGTACCAAAATATATATCTCTAGCACTTGAATACAGTTTGACTGCGCCCCTCGGCCCACTGACGGAAAAATTGTTATTTCGTGTACCAAATTGTATCTCCCTAGGGTTGAAATACAGTTTTGCCACGACCCTTCCGCCCACTGATGGAGAATTTAAATTTCGTCTGCATATTCAGATTTGTGTTGCTGAGTACTATTTGTGTACCAAATTTTATTTCTCTAGGGCTTAAATACAATTTGGCCACGCCTTCACCGCCAACTGATCGAAAATTGAAATTTCGTCTGCATATTCATATTCGTACTGCCGAGACCTATCTATATATCAAATTTTAGCCTAATACTATCTGTGTATCAAATTTTTCCTCTCTAACACTACCAAAAGTTTTGCCACGCCTACTGCGCCCATAGGGTCAAACCAAACCACATTATACTTCTTTCAATTACAATCACAATCGATTAAATATTTTTAAGACTTTTTCTTAATATTTTACTCAATTTATTATTAACACCTCAGCTTTGCATCTCCAACGCTAACACACTCACGAGTTCTCTCCCTCTTTCTCCCTCTCTCTAATTTCAAATTTAAACTAAAAATCGCCTAAATCAAAAACCTATTAACTTTTCAAATTTAAGCAAATATTAACATTTTCTTTTCTTTTATGTTATGATAATAAAGATCACAACAAGGAGTTAAGTCGCGAGGGAGGGAGAGAGAGTAAGAGCAAGAAATAAAATCTAAATTGAACCAAGCCAAGCCACAGCTAGCTAGTCAACTAACCAGCCAGCTGTCCATTCATCGTAGCTGTAATGATAAATGTGCGCTAATAGGGATACGCTACAAATAAATTTCAAGACAAATAACCTCTGGTTAATTTGCAATCAAAACTCAATAACTTTTTTATGAGGATTAAATGCGGCTGATTTGACTTTTTGGCGGTGGTTGCTTCAATTGCCGATGGTTGGTGGTTGGTTGAGCCTAGTTACATGGCTGGGCTTCTCTAAAGCGGCACGCTGCAATTGCTTCGCGTTAGAAAAAAGTTTGCTGACTGGCTCGCCGCCAATTGCAGTTTGGTCTAATGCTATAATTTAAAGTCCCCCCCAACAATAAAATTCATGGTTAACATAATTTTCACAACTTTATAGAGGTATGAAGAGAGAAAAGTTTGTACAAAAACGTAACTTAAATATAATCAAAGCCATAGACAATCGGGACAGCCGCCGCATTCAGACAGGACAGGACAACAAACACTCTGTGCATTGTGACAAGCATTTCATGCATATTGGCAAGTTTTTAACCTTAGGCGATAAATTCCTTGACATTGGCTAACTAAGAAAACATCAAACATAGTCAAAACAACAACAACACCAGCAACGAGCACACCAAACGCCAACTGCTGCTGTTGCCGCCTAAGCAATACACACCGAGTAGCAGCGAATGGTGGTAGTTAGTCAACCATCCCCCCTGGCGGCCCACTTTGTTTGGCCAACCCCCGCCCATGCCAAACCATAACCCGCGTCACGTTTGCAAATCAAGTCTACACATCTTAAACAAGTCTCTTATAAAATCGAAAGCAATTAATCTTTGAGTGCTCATATGAGCAACAAAAATCTAAGGCGATGGGCGCTCGCTCCTCTTGGCTAGCCATGACATGGGGTGGGTGGAGCTGCTGGAACATTAGCAACAGTTGGAACACAACTTCATTATAAACATACGCCCACATATTGTCATCGTTGGGCATAGAAAGAAAAAAAAACAGAAGACAAAGTAAAACGTAAAGTTTGGAGGTGTATTAAACACCACTTATATATGTTCCCCCCTCTCTACACACTCGGCTGCCAGTCATGAAGTCCACCACTTTTCTGGTTGCCACTAAAAAATTAACTTAACAAGAAAATTTTCCAATTATTTCTCAGGCACATGGACAACCAGCCAACAACAGCGTTTATGTTATGGTCTAAGATTTTGTATCCTTCTCTAAGCCCCCCTAAACTCCTCCCCTCCCTCTCAGCCTCTCTTAAGCCATGCTTTATTAATAGCAGTCCATCTCTGGACTTTGTATGCGCTTAGTACGTCTGTCCGTCTGTCTATCAGTCCTCCTTCGTTCGATCGATTGATCCAACAATCGCTTGTTGTTGGTGGCACTGTTTGTGTCGTGGCTTGGTTACTGCTACAAGTCATCGTGTAGTGATTGTTTGCAAGCAGCAACACGCGGAATCTTGTAAATTTTCAAACACCGCCACCGCACAGGAAGATTCATACACCCAACAAATTATCAAATTCATAGAGTGAGTGAGCTGTGGTCGGGGGCGACGGTATCATTTCATATGTCCAAAATCTTGTCTAGTTGCAGTGTTGTTATTGTTGTTGTTGTGCGAGTTTGATTATAGACATTACAAAGATTTACTGGATCCAATCGATGTTGTTGGCCGTTTGATTATTCGATTGGACGAGAGAGATAAGAGGAGGGGAGAGGAGAGAAGAAAATTAGATGTTGATGTTGCTAAATTGGTGAAATTTATTAAAAGTCAAATACGAAATTATATTTAAAAGTTAACATACATAAAAGGCAATACAAATTGACGGAGGTATATTTGTTTTGGTTTATGAAGAGTGAAGAGGTCTGGATAGGGAATGTTCAGTAGGCATGCGATAGTGTTGCATGGAGATCCTTAATAATAGGATTTGAATACGAACCACCCATGGTTGGGAAAAAAAATGCATAAGCCAAAATTTGGGGGAGGTGGGGTTTTTTAAATTACCTTTTTTGGAAAATGGGAACAAAAACACATAATGCCCCGAAAAAAACTTTTAAGTCGCCTTTAGAGGGGTAAAATGTACCGATCTCCATGCATTTTTCACTACAAACATGTTCCACCCCCTAAGAGGGCTGCCATATACAAACTGCCCCAAACGTGCCCCTAGAGGAGTCAACTGTATGATCGACCCCCAATATATTTGCTATATCTATCCTCCATCTCTAACCCTTAAGGTGGTCCAAATACAATTTTATGATATTTTCCAGAAAAAAAATTTATGAAATCAGCTCCTAGGTGAGTAAAATGTATAGACTTACTAAAATAGTACAACATATAATTTTGGGACTCAATTATGGGAACTGCACGTAAAAGTAGCCCCCAATAGAAGAAGTTCTGCATCATTCGTTTTGTCAAGTTACATGCCATAATAATTTAATATCGACTTGAAGATAGTAAGTATCGTATAGGGGCTTTTAGGCTCTTTTTGTGTTTCTGAGTTATTGATGGTTTAAAGTTTATGGCCGATTATTTTGATACAATTACTACAAAACTACTTTAAGTAGACTATGACTTTTGGGAAACCTGTTTCTGTTTTCTGGGATGGTTTTACCTACATTTATAAGGTTATTAATCGGATAAAGCTAAAATATCTTGCAGTTTCCCGTTTGGAAGTTTTAAGAGAAATTAACATTTTCTAAAATTAGATCATTTTGTATTGGGAGCTACCAAAAGGGTAGTTCCGCCTCTGCCTTTTTAGAAATTTCATAGGCTCACGCATTTGCTCACAACGGCAATTTCTCTGATTTGGTGTCTCGCGTATTTCTACCTCTCCTAGTTGAGATTTCAAAAAGTCTAAATTTACTATTTATTTTCAAAGAGAACCACCCACACCAAATTTCATAATTTTATGATGGTTCAATTTTCAG
Source organism: Muscina levida (assembly GCA_964034835.1). Lineage (NCBI taxonomy): Eukaryota > Metazoa > Arthropoda > Insecta > Diptera > Muscidae > Muscina > Muscina levida. The sequence goes on along the minus strand of OZ035880.1, from coordinate 15,940,493 downwards.
TCGTATGTTCTCGGTTATGGTACCAATTTTATCCCTTTCTTGGTCTTGTGCCCCTAAAAGTACGAATTTCGAAAAAAAAAACTATTCGAAATCGCACTACTACCCTCTAAAATAAGAATTAAACCAAATTTTCTCGATTCTAACCTTTGTAGTTTGGTCTAAGTGATTGTAACAATTTTATCCCCTTTTTGGTTTTTCCCCCAAAAAGAACAAAATTCGAAAACAAAAAACCGTTAATAGCACTCAACTACTCCATAAAATAGATATTCAGCAACAATTTCGCGATTTCAGTTCTAGCCGTAAGGTCCGGGTGATGGTACCAGTTTTATCCTTTTTTGTGCTATTTTTTTAGCCCTTAAAGTAGGAATTTCGAAAAATTTCTACGAAAAATTTCGAAAAATTCTAATTCCATAGGGCGCATGCTCATATGAATATTCGTCATTATAGCTTTACCCGTGTGCACTTGATGATCGTACCAGTTGTATCCCTTTATTGGATTTTTTTGTTGGCCCTTAAACCTTCAGCCGCTTGGTCCGCGTGACGGTACCTGTTTTTTGGAATTTTTTTAGCCCTTAAAGAACGACTTTCGAAAAAACCCTTCTCTCATTCTATAAAAAGCAAACCATATAGATTTTCGTGATTCTACCTTCAGCCGTTTGGTCCGGGTGACGGTATCAGTTTTATCCCTTTTTGGATTTGTTTTTTTTTACCCCAAACGTACGAATTTCGAAAAATCCCTTTGTGCAGCTCTCTAGTTCTAGAGAGGGAGCATGCTCATATAGATTTTACCGTGTGGTCCTGGTGATCGTACCAATTTAATCCCTTTTTGGAATTTTTTTAGCTCTTACAATACGAATTTCGAAAAATCCCTTCGTGCAGCTCTCTAGTTCTATAAGAAGCAAGCCTACATAGATTTTCGTAATTAAATCTTCAGCCGTTTGTTATGGGTGGCGGTACCTGTTGTATCCCTTTTTGGACCTATTTTAGTCATAAAATTAAGATATTCTTGGATGGGTGATGGTACCAGATTTATCCCTTTCTAGTCCTTTTAGTCCTAAAAGTAAGAATTTCGCAAAATTTCTTCGTACCGCACAACAATTCTATAAAATAATTTTGTACCCCAATTTTTGCGTTTCTACCTTCAACTGTTTGGTCTGGATGATTTAACCAGTTTTATCCCCTTTTCGGTCATTTTACCACTAAAAGTACAAAATTCGAATAGCCTATTGCACTCAATGATAAAGTAGCGATCCACTGGTCCCCCTACATACAAACAAACAAACATCTTATTATAATTTTAGTATAGATATTTATTCCCCCTTATTATGTTTGTCGTAGTCACGTCGAATCTTTGTCGTTTTTCAAATATAGCATCGCTGATGTCGTTTGTGAGACTGAAATACGACTTGTCCTTGCTCCCATCATGTTCTTATTTATCAGATGATGGAAAATTCTCAACACTAAACATTTTTGTTAATTTTTACTAATTTTATTCAAATAAAAAAACTATCGAATGTTGTCGAAAATCGACTACGACATAAGTAATAAGGGGGATTATTTGATTTTTATTTTTTAAATTATTTTATTTAATCTTATGTTATTTTGTTTGTCTATTTTATTGATTTATTTGGTTTTATTTATTTTTATTTTATTTAATTTTATTTATTTATTTTCTTTATTTAATTCATTTTATTTATTTTATATTTTATTAATATTTTTTGTTATTTTATTTTTATTTTATTTTATTGGTGTTTTATTTCTATATTAAATTGTTTTACTTAAACTTCATTTTATTAAACATTATATTTTATTTTAATTTCTTTTATTTTATTTTTTGTATTTTAATTTAATTTATATTATATTTTTTGTTATATATTTTTAGTTAAATTTATTTTTGTTATTATATTTTATTTCAATATTATTTTTTTTTTGTTTTATTTTATTGTATTTTACATAATTTTTTTTTTATTTTTACTTTATTTTGTATTTTTTTTTTTTTGTATTTTAATTTATTTTTATATTATATTTTTTTGTTTTATTTTTATTTTAGTTCAATTTATTTTTATTTGTATTTTATATTATTTAATTTTATTGTGGTTTATGTTATTTTATTTTATTATATTATATTTTATTTTTGTATTATATATTTTCGTTTTATTATTAAGTTTTAAATTGTTTATTCGACCTTTGAATATATTATAATATCCCAACCTCGACCCTAATTAATCAAAACTTGGATATTTTAGTTTTATCTTATTAATTTTGTTTTTTAATTTTACAGTATTGTATTTAATTTATATTATTTTTATATTACAAATTTTTATTTTATTTGTATTTATTTTATTTTATTGTATTTTATTTCTATATAAAATTTGTTTTAGTTTTAGTAAATTTTATATTTTATTTTATAGTATTTTATTATAATTTTTACTATATTTTTTGTTTTATGTTATTGTATTTTATATTAGTTTATTATATTTTTTTAGTTTTACGTTATTTTTGTACTTTGTTTATTTTTTTTATTTTATTTAATATCATTGTAATTTAATTTATTTTATATTTTTTTAGTTCAGTTTATTTTTGAATGTTATTTTAAATTTTTTTTTAGTATTTTGTTTTTATTTTTTATTTTGTATTAAATATTTTAGTTTTATTTCTATTTTAGTTTTTTTATTTTATTTTGTTTTGTTCTATATTATTGTATTTTATTTTTGTTATATTTTTTTAAACTTTTATTTTTTCTTATTTTATTGTATTGTTTTTTTAATTTTTATATTATATTTTTTGCGTTTTATTCTTAAAATTTTTTATTTTATTTTTGTATTATATTTTGTTGTTGTTTTTGTTTACTTTATTTTATATTATTGTGTTTTAATTTACTTTATTTTTCTTTATATTATATATTTTTATTTTATTTTAGTTCAGTTAATTTTTTTATTTTTATTTTTTTTATTATATATTTTTTTTGTAATAATTTTTTTATTTTTTTTTATTTGATTTATTTTATTACATCTATTTTATTTTTATATATTTTTTTAAATATATTTTTACATCATTGCATTTTTGATGTAAAAAAAGTTTACTTCAGTTCATTTTATTTTATTTTATATTAGACTATAGCTTGAAGTATTTTCAATTATTGTTTATGTTGTTTTTTTTCTTAGTGTATTTATTTCATTTTATTTACTTTATATATGTTAACTTTTTTTCTAATTTCTATCTTACCCATTTCTTTTATATGGAATGTCCCATACATGAATTGTTTGCCTAGTTCCCAGGACTTTTTAGGATTAACCGTGAGATTTTTCCAAATTGTATTTTACCCATACCCATCCATACATGTGCACAGTTATTTAATTTACATCTTTCCCATGGTGCCAAAGCCACAGTAATCGCCATGCCTGGCCTGGCCAAGCTATTGGCCTTACTTAGCAGGTTTACAAATTTACGGTTGCAAAAGTACATTGGATAGAAAACATACTCGCGCAACATTTTTATCAAAATTACTTTACAATCTGTTGGAGATTTCTTTACCAAAATTATCCATGTCGTTGGTGTTGTTGTTGTCGCTGCGAGTTAGAGCGTTCACTAAATTAGGATCTAAATTTAATAAAGCACCAGTCCAAAATCGCTGAAAATCGCAATAAAATTTGCAGGCTGTTTAGACAAAGAAAATTGGAAACAGCAGCACCCCAGCCGACAGAAAATGAAGATGGAAAAACTACAGCGTTTGTGTATGGCTAATACTGTATGTTGCAATACAGCAGCCGCCGCACCAGCAACAACAAGTGTAGAAGCCTACAAATAATGTTGCACTAAAAAGGCCGCACATATTTTGTTGTTGTTGTGGCATTTGTAGTAGTCTACTTTGTACATTAGAGTTTCGTGCGCACATTAATCAATGTTTAGACTGTCGAACGCACTGCACCAAACAAAAGGAGTAGTAAAAAAGAAAGAAGTCTTTGTCGTCCGTCGTCGTATTTCGTTAGATGAAGAAATATTTACAACTATCGATATGGAAAGAGACAGACAAAGAGACGGACGTTCATACTGTTAACACAGGTAAATTCCCTCAAGTCCGTCGGTCTGTCTGTAAACATCGTTTACTATGCAACATCATCATTGTTGTTCATGTGTTATGTTGCAGTATGTTGCGGCGGTATTTGCTCTGGCCTAAGAAAGTTGGTAGCTTCTCGCGCTCATCTGTAATGCAACAAATTTCTGTTCAACATCTCGACCAAACATACCACAAACATTTATTGCCATCGCGCTGATATTCATCCAGCGCAAAATATTACAGCTTAGTCAACCAATGATGCATCTCTTTTTTTGCGTCCGTCTGTCTGTCCTTTTGTATTTCTGTCTGTCGGTCTATGTCCATACCACTTCAGCCTGCCGTTCATTCATTCATTCCATAGATATTTTTTTTGTTTTTTTTTTTGCGCGTAACTTTATTTGTTTGTTTCTATGTTAAAAGTCACATTGTTGTAAATTGTTACTGCGACTCTCCCGCCACCGTCGCCGATCTGCATAATGTAAGCAGGGAGAGAGGGCAACAAAAAATAGGTAGGAGCACAAGTGTTAAAACAACAGTTTAGTGTAAATATATGCAAAAGAGTCGTAAGTTTGTGTCCCCTCACCCCCTCTCTCTTTCCTTGTACTACATTGACATTGCGATTTGAAAGATTTATCTTTAGGTTAGGAGACCTCCATTTAAATATTGCTGACAATGACGAAGAATAGTGTAGAGATGTTGTGTTTTTTTGCTTCGTTCCCTGAAATCGCGATGGTGGTGGCACTGCCACTGACACTGGCTGTGGCAAAGTCAGGCTGGCAAGCAGGCATCAGGTAACAGAAGCAACAGCCTCATTGTGGTGTATCTTGCACCATTCAAAAGGTGTTGAGATACATCTTTTCAGTGTCATTTATTGTTGTGTTGCTATTTTTTATGCTGTTTGTTTATGGTTCACAAGATGAAACAAAGAAGAAAACGAAAAAAAAACAACATTTGTTAAGGTGACAACCGCAATTTAACATAATTTGCACTTGAGAACAACATAATGGTGCGATCGATCGCATTTTGACACAGAGTAATGTTCATGATTATGTTGCAAGAGAAGTTGTCATGATATATAAACATATAGAGGCGAAGTTATCACAATTATATTAAAATGGCAAGTATGTACAATATTGTGATACCTTTAAGAATAATATAAAGCATTAAATTTTATAAAATTAATATAGCATTTAAAAGCTCTCGTCTCCAAGATGTGTACAATCATATTTTTATGCAAGTTTTTTTTTAAATTTAAAAAAAAAATAATTATAGGAATGTTATGTTATTTACTAGTCATTTTGTTTGGAAGACTAATATCACATAAAAATAACGTTTCCTTATATGATCTAATATCTTTAAGATTATTTTAAAATCATAAGTACATATTTCTAACAAATTTCTTTTATTTTTATTTTTTCTTTTTAGGTAAGTTTAACATTGTAAATTTTGATGTCATATATATACAATGACCAGGAATACGTAAGTAAATATTAAAATACTAAAATATTTAAATATTAAAATATTAAAATATTAAAATATTAAAATATTAAAATATTAAAATATTACAATATTACAATATTTAAATATTAAAATATTAAAATATTAAAATGTTAAAATATTAAAATATTAAAATATTAAAATATTTTTTTTTTTTTTTTTTTTTTTTTTTTTTTTTTTTTTTGTGCGGGTGCGGTAGGGGAAATGCGTTAAGCATTCACGTCACTGACGTGGTATGTCGGACTCCCCAATGTGGTATACCGACTAAAACCCCTCCGTGTCTCCTCTCCAGGGAAGTATTCCACCTCGGAACCGCTTTCGCATTACTTCGAGGTGGTCCCCATGTAGCAATATGTGCCATCAAACATTATTGACCCGTATTTAGGTCCCCGCTATGTTGTCACTTCTCGATTCGCCGCAGCGTCGAGATCAAACTTCTTGCATCTGAGGATCCGTTCACAGTATACAGCGACAGCAGTCCAGTTCTCCTCCCTGGTGATCATTACGTCGATTATATTAGACACATGTATCTGCCCCACTGTTCTTATTAATATCTGACGATTGAGCGCCCATCGTGTGCATTCGAAGAAGGTATGCTCCGCGTCGTCCAACACATCTTCTGCCTCATACAGACAGTATGGTGTATCGCATTTTCCCATTTTGTAAAGGTACTTCCTGAAATATCCATGTCCAGATAGCATTTGTGTCAGGTAATAATTTACCTCGCCATATTTTCTTTCCACCCATTTACGGATACCCGGTATTAGCCTTGCCGTCCACCTTCCATGCTTTTCGACGTTCCACCTGCCTTGCCATGTTACAATGGTCTGCTCCCTCCGGGATTGTGATCCTTGGATGTCTGCTATTCCTCTTAAGAAAGTAGCACGGCGTTCCATTGCTAATAGATCTATTGGGATCGTGCCTGCTATAACTAACACTGCAGCAGCCGATACCGTGCGGTACGCGGAGGTGATGCGCAGCGCGGCTGTCCTTTGCGCAGACAGAAGAGATTGTGCTCTCTTTTTTACCTTTATAGTGTCGGCCCATACCTCGCAGCCGTAAAGCATAATGCTGTTCGAAGTCTCCATCAATAACCTGCGCTTGCATGGGAGCGGTCCTCCAATATTCGCCATTAATCGGCCCAGTTGTGCTACTGTTTTCCCGGCCTTGTTGGCCGCGTACTGCAGTTGGGCTGTAAAGTTTAGTTTCGGGTCCAGCCTTAGCCCTAGGTACTTCACACATTTTCTAGACTGGATTATTGTTTCTCCAATGTTTATGTCTACCTCCACGGGGATATGGCGTTTTGTAAGTAGCAGCACCTCCGTTTTGTGCATTGCCAGTTGTAGACCGTGTGAGTCAAGCCATATTTTGGTCCTTATCATGACTTGTCTCAACTTCCGCTGTGCGTCGTTTGTACTCCTGGCCGTGATCACAGCTGCTACATCATCCGCATAGCCAACCAAAAAAGTGTCCTCTGGCATGTCGAGTTTAAGGATTCCGTCGTAGCTGGCGTTCCACAAGTCTGGGCCCAATATCGAACCTTGTGCCGCTCCAGAGGTTATCCGCTTTTTCCTAAGTCCACCGCTTGTCTTATATAAAAGCTCTCTGTCCCTTAGGTAGCTTCCTATGATCCTAAGTAGGTATTGTGGTACAGCGAAGTCTTTTTCTAAGGCGTCCATCACATCCTTCCATCTTAGGCTGTTAAAAGCATTTTTAACGTCCAGAGTGGCGAGTAGGACAACAGGCCTAGTGAAATGACTTACTAGCTGTGCTGCCTCTACTGCTTCAATTACCTCTCTCAGTGCTCCAATTGTAGACATACCCGGTCTGAATCCAAATTGTCTGCAAGATAGACCCCCGCTGTCGTTTATGGCGTTACTCAGTCGTGGCTTTATTAGTCTTTCCAGGAGTTTCCCCGCTGTATCCAACATACATAGTGGCCGATACGATGATGGTGCTTCTGGGTCTCCTTTTCCTTTACTTATGAGCACTAGCTGTTGTCTTTTCCAGATTTCTGGGAATACCCCATCTTTCAGGCAAGCATTATACATACTTAATAATATTTCGGGCCTCTTGTTTGCTATCTCCTTCATAACTTCTGCTGGTATACCATCGGGACCAGGTGCTTTCCTGGGTCGGAGACCAAGGGCAGCTGTCCTGAGTTCGTCCACCGTGAAAGGGATGATATTGGTTAAGTTCTCAGGGTGTCCTCTTTCCTCTCTAATTTCGTGGGTCGGGAATAGAGATGTCACAATATTTTCCATGGTTGTTTCGTCCATCTTGCCTATGGGGTTTTTTGCGCCCAACTTCTCCATGACAATTTTATAGCCTAGGCCAAAGGGGTCTCTGTTTATATCTTCTCGCAATTCCTCGAAAAGTTGCCGCTTTCTGTTTGCTATTGCGTTTCGCAGGGATTTCTTCGCTTCCTTGTATGCCGATGTTTCGGTTTCAGATATGCCCCTACGTCTTGCTCTCGTGGACCTTCTCCTACATCGGAGGCAGTTTCGTCTGAGAGTAGCGATATCTTCACTCCACCAGTATACTGCTTTTTTTCTAATGTTTGGAGGGTTCGTTTTGGGCATTGCCTTGTTACAGCCCTGTGTTATCACGCTCATAACCTGTCCTGTTACAGTCCTTGCGTCGTTTATAAGATCAGCTTCTACGTATCTCCTGTCAATTTCCGCTATAAGTGCAACTGCATTGAGCTTCCGCGAGTCCCACTTCCGACTATTCGGCTCGTTGTCGCAAACAGGTCGTATGTCACTTGCTGTGAAAGTGTACGAAATGCACTGATGGTCGCTGCCGGTATATATCTCCAAGACCTTCCAGTTCGTCAACTTGTGCGCCACTGACTCGGATACCAGAGTAACATCCGGTATGGTGCCCTCACATGCGTGTCTTCTAAATGTTGGTACATTTCCCACGTTCGCAACAATAAGTCCCGTTCTAGCGGCCATGTCGATGATCCTTCTTCCCCTTGGATTTGTGCTCTGCATTCCCCATTCTGCTGCGCGAGCATTAAAATCTCCTGCTACGATAAAATTTCCTCCAATCTGTAATATTTTGTCCTCGATACCTTGCAGCTTATCTTCGAATTCGTCAATGCCGTCACTGGGTGTTAGATAGCAGCTTACCAACGTAATACCTTCAAATTGCATCCATACAAAGCAGTTTCCTTTGCCCACGTTCTTTGGGTGTAACCTCCTTGTGTCGTGTATCCACAAGGCTGCTGTTGTGGTATCATCTTCTAACCAACTTCCACTGTTTTTTGCGGTGTACTGCTCGCTGATTACAGTAACGTCTGCTTTCTGTTCCAGGACGATCTGTGACAGTAAAGAGTCGGCTACTTTTCCTCTGTGCATATTAAGTTGTCTAATGAGGTAGGGAGACAAAATTTGATACACAGAGGCATTTTAATTTTGGATCATTGGGGGGATGGGTCGTGGCAAAACTGTATTTTAGCCCTAGAGAGACAAAATTTGACACCCAGACTGTATTCGACAACATGACTATGAAGATGCATACGAATTTAAATTTTGTATCAGTATTTGTAATTTTGTATTTTAGCTCCAGAGAGATAAATTTTAATTCACTGATAATACTCGGCACTTTAGGTTCAAATTTGCAGAAGAATTTGTTTTTCTCAATCAGTGGGCGTTGAGGGTGTGGAAAAACTGTATTTTAGCTCTAGAGCTATAATATTTGAAACACAGTTAATATTCGATACCAAAAAGTACAATTCAACTTATCAAAAATTGTCAAAAGTTACAATTTATTGTACCAAGATTACATTTATTGTACTAAAATGTATAATTTATTTGTACTGAAAAGTAAAATTTATTATACTTAAACGTACATTTATATTACCAAAAAGTACAATTCATTACACCAAAAAATACATTTATAGTACTAAAAAGCATAATTATTATCCTAAAAAGTGAAATTTAAACGTACAATTTATCGTACATAAAAGTACATTTATTCTACCAAAAATGCTACCAGAATACCAAAAAGTACAATTTATTGTACTAAAAAGTACAATTAATGTACTAAAAGGTACAATGTATTGTGTAAAAAAGTAAAATTGATTGTACAAAAAAAAGTGGTTTTATAGTACACAAAATGAACAATTAATTGTACAGCAGCGTATTATACCAAAAAGTTATTTTCATGTACTAATAAGTACTTTTATTGTACTCAGTTAAAGCACTTATTGTGCCAACAGTTTCACAGTACAGCATTTTTCAGCTCTTTGATTTTTGGGACTCAAATCTAAGAAATGCACGTGAAAGTAGTTCCACAAAGGAGAAGTTCTACATCATTCGATTTGTTAAGTTACATGCCATAATAATTTAATATCGATTTAGAGAAGGTAAGTGTCGTATAGGGGAATTTGTCACGTTTTAGGCTCTTTTGTTATATTGTTATAGGGTGGCGTATGATAATCATACGCCACGGAGTACAACAGTTTTATTGTCACTGGTACAAAATAAACCCAGTTTAAAATCATTTGATGAATGGAAAAGTGAAACTATTGCTTATGTAGGGAAATGTTATATAAACAGTTTAAAGGAATTGTATTTCTTAATTGTATTTACAATTTGTTTCAGCTAAACCTGACTAGTAAAAACGTGACAAATTCCCCTATAACGAAACTTACTAACTTCAAATCGATATTAAATTATTATGGCATGTAACTTGACAAAAAGAATCAGAATTGAGTCCCAAACCCAAGAGCTGTAAAATGTTGTACAAAAATACTAAATACTTAATTTTTTTGCGTATTGAAAAACTAATCTTTTAACAACTTTTGCTTCATTTATTTCTATTACGTTTTTTCCACTGGATTTGAATTCCAATATCAATTTTACTTTTCCAAATACCACCACCACCCAGACCACTAACAGCCCAGACCACCAGTAAATCATGGTAATACAAAGATTATACCATCCATCATTATCTATTCAACCAGAGGTAGACAATTTTCATGTCATAATTGAAAACCAAAGACAAATGATGTCAATAATGTTCCCCCTCTTGGCAAACGGCTAAGAGGAGGGGGGTCCGACCATATTTGACTACTCTCATAATAAGAAGAAAATTTATAGGTTTTTCATAAATAAGAGGTTAGTTTTACCAACCCATGTGTGCGCTCTCCTCTACTCTTATAAAGAAATATAACATTTTAATCACTCAGGTGTAACTACGACGACGAAAAGGAAATTGAAAATACATTTCAAGCCGCCTCTCCAATAATAACTCACATGAAATATGGCCAAATAAAAGAGAGATGGTCGACCGACCAGCACATATTCAAATTTGAAATGGTTGTAAAATAACAGACATACATATCTATTTTATTATAGTATACGTCCAGAAGAAGTAGACAACAACAACACCAAAATCACCATAGTTAGAGAAAAATTTATTGATACTCAGGCGCGCAAGTGGCAAAGCCAAATGTGTGCAGCCGCGCATGCCACCTGTTTCATTATAAGTAAGGGGAAAGGGGGAGGATTTGAAACAATTTTGTAAACCATTTCCCCCCGAATGGTTTTATGGCCATTGTTAGTTTGTAAATTTCGTTTTTGGCCGATATTTTTATGATGATCGTGGTCATCAAAATTTCTATGTTGAACCTAAAAAAAATGGTTATATTTCAGTCAAAAATATTGAATGGAGATTTAAACAAAGAGGTACAATAAAAAAAATACCAAGCGAAAGAAAATGACAAGTGCAGTCGAATATGAAATAAGGGGTAATTGTACAAAAATATCAACCATTAAACGCTAAACAATTGAGGCACACACAGCTATGGCTGTGGTAGTGTATAGTTGATGACCACTTGTGCGGAGTAGTTATTGATTTTATGGGCGCAGGGAGCGGCGGGAAGAACTTACCCATTAAGCTGCACCTGTTGTCGCCACATTTTTTTAAACACAAGCAGGAAGAGTGTAAGTTCGATTTCGATTGCCGAAACGTCACACAGTGGAGCCATTTGAGTTTTTTCGTTGCAAAAATCATAACCATTTTTAACCAAATGAGATAATCAAGAAATTTAAAAGGCGCACGATAAATAATTGATCAACCTACACAGTACAACATTTTTAAGCTCATTGATTTTGGGACTCAATTCTGAGAACTGCACGTTAAAGTAGCCCTAAGAACAAGAAGTTCTGCATCTTTTGTTTTGTTAAGTTACATCGATTTGAAATTAGTAAGTATCGTATAGGGGAATTTGTCGCGTTTTAGGCTCTTTTGTTTGACAGAAGCACGAGGAGCACTAGTCCGATATAGCTGAAACAAATTTAAAAAAATAAGAATTGCAATTTTTTTAATTTGTTCATTTAACTTTTCCTACAAAAGCAAGAGATGCACTTTTCCATTCTTAAAATTTTTAACTGGGTTTATTTTGTAGCAGTTACAATAAAACTGTTGTATTTCGTGGTGTATGATTTACTTGGAATATTACTTATTATAAACATACGCCACCATATAACTATATAATCAAAACAGAGCCTAAAACGTGACAAATTCCCCTATACGATACTTATTAACTTCAAATGGATATTAAATTATTATGGCATGTAACTTGACAAAACGAATGATGCACAAGTTCTTCTTTTTGGGGCTACTTTTACGTGCAGTTCTCAAAATTAAGTCCCGCAATTATGTGTTGTACTAGGCTATGAAATGACTGGAAGGGTTATACGCCTCTTAGGTGCCTACTTATGGGTAAGCAAAGTTGAAATTGAGGAAAAATCAATTTTATGGCAAGTAAAATAAAATACTTTTTTACCATTTTTGATTTTTTTATGGTTTTAAGGGATTTATGATTAAAAATTTTTATATTTCTTTTGAATTTTTTTATATAATTTTATTTTTTTAAATTTTTTTTTACCCATAACGACCGAAACAATAATAATGGGAATGAGTTTTCAGTTATATGTCATAAATTGCCAAAAAAAATTAATAGTTGTTAAATATCGATTTACCTAGAGAAATATCTACAAAGTTATGGATCGTCTTTCTTTTTATGGGAAGTAAAATAATTTATTTTAAAATTTTTTAATTTTTTAATAGCTTTTATGATTAAAAATTATTCCAAAAAAGATGAAAAAAAAATAATTTTTTTAAAAAAAATTTATTTATTTTAATTTTGTATTTTTTTTATTTTCATTTTGTATTTTTTTTATTTTTCTTAACTATAAAGAACGAAACAACGTTTCGTTTAATATTTTTTAAAATTTTTGCTTTTTTAAGTTTTTAAAGACTTTATTATAATTTTAAATTTTTATTATTTTTTATTTTAAAATTAATTTTTTTTAATAAAAAAAAATAACAAAACAGCAAAAAAATTACTAAATTTTTAAAAATAAAAAAGGAGCAAAAAAATTAATAGATTTCTTTAAAACAAATAATTATTTTTAAAAAAAATAACTTATTTTATTTGTAAAAAAAAATTATTTTTTTTTTGCTATTTTTTTATTTTTATTTTCTTTTTCTTAACTATAAAGAACTAAACAATTACGTGTAATGGAAGTAAAATAAAATATTTATATATATTATTATTATATTTTTTTTTAACCATAACGACCGAAACGGTTACAATAGGAATGGGTTATCAGGGTTATATGTCATAAATTGACATAAAATGCCGAAAAAAATGGATAGTTGGTAAATATCGATTTACATAGTCAAATACAAAGCAATGGATCGTCGTTCTTTTTATGGAAAATAATATAATTTATATTAAAATTTTTAGATTTTTTTTAATAGCTTTTGTGATTAAAAACTATTCCAAAAAAGATTAAAAAGAAAATTTATTTTGTAATTAAATTTTGTAAGTAAAATAAAATTTTTTTTTTTAAATTTTCATATCATTAATTATATATATATCATTAATTGCCATAAAATGCCAAAAAAAAAAATGGATAGTTGGTAAATATTGATTTACCTGGACAAACTCAAAGTAATGGATCGTCATTCTTGTTATCGGAAGTAAAATATTTTTTTTTATGTTTTTAATAGCTTTTGTGATTAAAAATTATTTAAAAAAAAAAATTATTTTTTTTTATTTTGTTTTATTTTTCTTTACTAAAAAAAGAAAAAATAAAGTTTAATTGAAGTAAAATCAAGTATTTTTTTAAAATTTTTGATTTTTTTTTTTGTTTTTTTTAAAGGCTTTTATGATTAAAAATTATAACAAAAATTGTTTAAAAAATTTAATTTTTTTATAATTTTTTTAACCATAACGACAATAAGAATGGGTTTTTAGAGTTATATGTCATAAATTGCCATAAAATGCCAAAAAAAATGGATAGTTGTTAATATCAATTTATGTTTAAAAATTATTCCAGAAAAGATTAAAAAAAATCAATTTTTTTTTTAATTTTTTTTATTTATTTTTTGGTTATTTTTTTCATTTTTGTTTTTCTTAACTATAAAGGACGAATCAATAACGTTTAAAAAATTATAAATGTATACAAAAAATAAAAGAAAAATAAAAAAAAACCAAAAATATTAATAAATTTTTTTAAAAAAATTTTTATTTTTTTAAAATAAATTTTAATAAAATTTTATTTTATTTTTTTTAATAAAAACGTTGTTAATTTTTTTTGCTATTTTTTTAAAAAAAAATTATTTTTTTAATATAAATTTTAATAAAATTTTATTTTATTTTTTTAAAAATAAAAACGTTATTAATTTTTTTGCTATTTTTAAATTTTTTTGCTTTTCTTTTTATTTTTTTTTTATTTTTTACATTTTTTTAAAATAAATTTTAATAAAGTTCTATTTTATTTTTAAAAAAAAAACGTTATTAATTTTTTGCTATTTTTAATTTTTTTGCTTTTCTTATTATTTATTATTTTTTCTTTCATTTTTTTTATTTTTCTTAACTTTAAAGAACGAAACAATATCAAAACACGTTTATATGTCATAAATTGCCCACAAACGCATGCAATACATTTCTAGAACCATGTATATTTTTCAAAACTTTACCTGTAGTAAAAAAAGGCAAATAAGTGCAACTGGAAATTTTTGCATAAGGTTAAGGAACAATCAAAGAACTTATTTTGAAAAGATGACAAATATAGTTTTTTTTTTATTTTCCATCAAAGTTAAGAAGTATTGAAAAAATGGATTGTTGCTAAAAATCGATTTAGCTGGACAAACACAAAGCACAATTTTTATTTTTTTTTTAACTACTTTTCGAGACACTGTATCTGAAAGTCTATTTTTTGAAAACTTGAAAATCAGTCAACTTTGTAGGGCTATATCTTCTGAACGAAAAATTTGATTGTAATAGGAGTAACATATTTGAAATCGTTGGACAATCTCTCCTGTATAATAGGTTTATTCAATATTTTTTAGGTGCACATGAAGTTTTTTTGATATTTGTCACCTCACTTGTTCTACAGGCGCGCCACTGTGCGTCAATGGCAACCCATCGGCAACAACAACAACTTACGTGTCTTACTTTAACCGCCAAAACAATTTTGGACAGGCTTAGAATAGCCAGTGAATTTCCCCCGGAAACTTACCATTCCCCACTTCAGTAAAGGCACTGCCGCCGAAATGAGTCAAACATGTGCATAACAGTTATTGTTATAGTCATAGTTAGGTCACGGTTTTTACTTTTTGTTGTCATATATTTATTTATGCCACTATTTAAACCACGTTTGAAATGGGTTTCCCCATGTTTCCCCTCTCACTCTCTCCCTCTATCTTACTACTTCGCTTGGTAAGCCTTTCATGGCGGTTATTCAATTTTGTTGGTTATATTGTTTTTTTTTCCTCCTTTCTTTCATTTTTAAGCTAATAAAAGTCTTTTTTGATTAGAATTGTAATTTAACGCTGTTTTGGTTTAGGTATTTTTTTGTTGTTTTTTTTTGTCTGATATTTTATTTACTCTATTGACTGCATCATGTCATGATCATGATGTGATATGTAATGACAATGACGATCATATCCATAGAAAACGATAAAACAAAAAACTCCAACAAGTGATCAAGTAGTGATCGTTGAAATCATGATAGGAAGATGACGGTTGTCTGCCACAGTTCATTGGTTGGCAGTTTGGGTTTTCATCATCATGACGGCGATTGGGGAGTTTGAAGCACGGCCGTTATGGTCTCTCTCTGTCTTTTCCCCCTGCTGCTATCATTTTTAGCTGCATCCATAAACTTTGATAGCCTGTGTTATAAACGTTGATTGTAAAGGGGTCAGTCCATAAGAGAGGGGTTATTTTAGTTAGATATTCACTTGTTTGGTGTTTTGTGTTTTTTTGTATTGTACTTAAATTGGAGAAAATAGTTAAGGTTGTTGTTTTCGTTTTATGCCTTTGTGATTTTTCACATTTCATTAGTTTTTCAATTTTTGACAGACGAAACATCATTGCAACAGCAGCAACATCCACGTCATGGTATTTAACATGTCCGTTGTACTTTTCAACCATTTATTGAAAATGGTAAATTCGTTTCATTACATCAAGAGGAGGCTAAAACTTTCACTACGCTTGATTTGATACGAAAGGGAATGAATGTACTTGTGCCGTTACTTTAGGGACCTTATCCTAATGATATCCCCTAGTTGGCATACATTGCAGTTAAATACATTTGAAATTAATGTAATTTACTGCACACATTGATTTAAAGTAATTAGCAGGTCTTTTTATAGCGTCAAAGAAAAAGAGAAATTAAAAATGTGTAAATTTTTTTACATGTCGCTAACACCAATCAACTCGGGGTTGTCATGATGGAAGTCAATAGTTGTCGGATAGTTGGATTTGAAATCGATAAAAAATAACGTTCGTCTCATGAATTCCAATACAATTACTTTTGGCCTTAACCGTGACAAATTCCCCTATACGATACTTACTAACTTCAAATCGATATTAAATTATTATGTCATGTAACTTGAGAAAACGAATGATGCAGAACTTCTTCTTTTTAGGGCTATTTTCACGTGCAGTTCTCAGAATTGAGTCCCAAAATCATGTGTTGTATTGTGTAAGGATGCAAAATAACGTTCGCCTCATGAATTCTATTACAATTACTTTGAATTCCAAAACTGATCCTAATTTCGGTTCGAATACAAAACCGATACTTACTTAGCAGGCTGCAGTCACACGCTGATTCCTTCTGTATACTTGAGAAGGCTGCAGTCACAAGAAGGATTCTTCTCCGGATTTCGAGGCTGACATTTGTTTTGTTGTTGGCGGAGCCTAGTTTCCTAAACGAGTAAATTCTTTCTTCATTGAAACTAATAACTTCGTTTTGTCCTCGTTCACACTCGTAGACCCATTTTCGCTGATTCCTTCTGTATACTTAAGAAGGCTGCAGTCACATCCCGCAATTAGTAAATTATTTGTTCCTTGCAACTAATAATAACTTTGTTTTGTCCTCGTTCACCCTCGTAGACCCATTTTCGCTGATTCCTTCTGTATACTTGGGAAGGCTGCAGTCACATCCTGCTTGCTGTTTTCGACCAATGATGTCTACGTCATCAGTGTATGCGAGTATCATGCGGCTTTTGTTGAATATCATGCCACTCGTGTTTACTGCAGCCTTCCTCATTATCGTCTCTTCGCCACTATGTTGATGGGGTCACACGATAGGCCGTCGCCTTATTTTAGGCCCCGTCTGGTATAGAATGTATCCGCAAGGTCCTTGCCAATCTTCACTGAAGACTTTGTGTCAGTCAGCGTCATTCCTTAAAGACGTATCAGCTTCGCGGGATACCAAACTCAGCCATGACTTCGAAAAATTTCTGCCGTATCGGGCTGTCGAAGGCAGCTTTGAAATCGATGAACAGATGGTAGGTGTCGATCTGCATTTCTTTCTCCAGGATTTGTCGTGAATATCTGGTCGGTCGTGGATTTACCAGGTCTAAAGCCACACTGATAAGGTCCATTCAGGTTCGCCAGAATGGGCTTTAGTCTTTTACATAACACACTAGACAGACCTTGTATGTGATGGGTAAAAGGCTAATCCCGCGATAGTTGGAACACACACTTGGATCGCCTTTCTTAAGCATGGGACATAGGACACTCAGATTTCAATCATCGGGCTTGCATTCGTTGAGCTAAATCGTGTTTATGAGCTGGTGCATGCATGTTACCAGCTCTTCGAAGCCGGCTTTAAAAAGCTCTGCCGGCAGTCCATCGGCTCCCGCAGCTTTATTATTTCTAAGCTCAGCGATCGCCGTGCTGATCTCATTTTGGCTCGTTGGTGGACAATCTACTCCGTTGTGTATAATTGGTGTGATTTCGTCATTTATGCTGCCTTCGGGAACGAGCAGAGATTGAAAGTGTTCCCTCCATATTTGCAGCATACTCTGACTGTTCGTGACCAGATTTCCGTCTCTGTCCTTACAGGTGGGGATCCCTGTTCCAAAACCTTGGCTTTAAACCCTTTGGTAGAACTTTCGTGCCTCACCTCTATCCCTGTAGCTTTCGATATCCCCAGGTGTTTCATCTCCCTTCTTTTTTTCATTATAACGCTCCGTCTCACATATCGCGAGCGTAGTTTTTCATAACCCAGTACGGTCGTTGCGGCAGTGGTCATGAAATTCGCAATATGCTGCCACTGTGTGTCGGGAACATCAGAACTAGGGGGTTTGTTTGGAGTAATTGATAGAGTTGGTTGTAGGAGGCATTGGCTATCTCGGTGGTATGCAGCTATATGATGTCTAGTTTCCGCGTGCGTATATTGGCTGCAACTAGGTGGGGATCCGAGTCAATATGTGATGCACCGCGCATCAATTACCACATGATCAATATGATTTCTTGTATTTTGTTCACTTACAGGGTTAAATCGCGAGATCAAATGTCAAAGTCTCTTGCCGACTATGAATCCACATTCAAATTCGTGTCCTTCTGCATGGCAGCTATAAAATATGTCACAGTTCTTTCGACGTGTGCATCCCTTACCCATCCATCGGGACGCATTAAAAAGCCCTACTACATAAACCTCAAAGATTTCATTTTACATTTCCTATTTCCATTTTGTAATCTTATGCGAAATTGCAAACCAACTTATAATGGCTAGTTTCTCTATCAGACTACAACGACTTTTGAGATTAGTACTTTGATACTGAGAGAAGGGTTACAACCCATTAGCCTGTTTGTACGCCCCTATCTATGCCTTTGGCATAAATCGCTGGCAAGCGAAAAATCTAGTAATTTCCTGTTGGCAGCCACAGTAAATCTTTTGCCATGGTAATTTTGCACCATGTAAAATTGACACAACACATAATTCCCAGCCAAAGAAGATGGCCAACAAAGAATGAGAACCACCACCCTCGATAGTCTCACCATTAACACCATATGGTGTGGATACTGTACAACTACCTACACGTTAGCTATCTGTTATCTGCCACCTTCTCACTAATAGTGGTTAGGGTGGCATAGGCAAAATGAGTGAGTGCATCCATCTTAAAAGCTGTGAAGCCATTTTTATTTCGTGTGTTTACCTTTTAAAAACTGGAGCAAACTACGATTACAGTAATACGAAAAAAAAACAGGCAAACAACTCAAATGTCGTTCCGCATCTATCTGCTGTCTCTATGTGGCCGTCCATCTCTGACTCTAAAGTATGTTTGCAACAATCATTTTTTTACTAATTCCTTCATGTATTCGTCTAGTTCTTTTTTTTCGTTTTTTTGTTGCCTTCTTTGCATTATACTTCGTCATAGTATAATTTACAACAATTTAATGTAATAATAGTTGGGGCGGTGTGGAGTATAATTATGTGGGCTGAGGTAAGTGTAGAGAGCAAGAGGAGGATCGATCTCGTGTGATTTAAAAAATACTCTTTGCATTCAGTTAGACGCCAAAGTCTGCTCATCATGTGAGATGTTACTCTAGGGTCTTGTGTAGAAGTAAATAGAATTTATTTTGATAACTCGGAGGAAAAACTTTAGATGAAGCAACAACATAGATTTCCGTTGAAAAATTTAACAATTGTAGCAGAACTTTTCAACAGCTGGATTTTTGCAACATTGCGGCTTATTTGAGGCATAAGCAACATGTAATGCAATGTTGCATGCTTAAATATGCTAATTTTTGAGTTAATCTATGTTTACAGCTCAGCGGTTAAAAAGCAGCAGCGGTAAGTGATGGCGGCACTAAAGCCGGACAGGGTTTATTTTAACTCTTATGAATATTAAACTGCGAAATAATCATACTAATTATTAATTAACGGTTTATAAGAAGGTTTATAATATATATATATATAAAATATTTTTTAAAAATTAAAATGAGACAAAAAAAATTAATAAAAATATTAAATAAAATAAAATGAGATGAGATGGAATAGAATATTAAATAAATAAAATAAATAAAATAAATAAAATAAATAAAATAAATAAAATAAATAAAATAAATAAAATAAATAAAATAAATAAAATAAATAAAATAAATAAAATAAATAAAATAAATAAAATAAATAAAATAAATAAAATAAATAAAATAAATAAAATAAATAAAATAAATAAAATAAATAAAATAAATAAAATAAATAAAATAAATAAAATAAATAAAATAAATAAAATAAATAAAATAAATAAAATAAATAAAATAAATAAAATAAATAAAATAAATAAAATAAATAAAATAAATAAAATAAATAAAATAAATAAAATAAATAAAATAAATAAAATAAATAAAATAAATAAAATAAATAAAATAAATAAAATAAATTAAATAAATTAAATAAATTAAATAAATTAAATAAATTAAATAAATTAAATAAATTAAATAAATAAAATATAAATAATTTAAAAATAATTTAAAAATAAAATATAAATAAAACATAAATTAAATATAAAAAAATATAAATTAAATATTATTAAAAACTAGCTGGCCCGGCAGACTTCGTCCTGCCTCCAAATTTTTGTAAAATATGTTGAGTGTAGTTGAAATCTAATAACGATTGGTTTTTTTCTTTGACCTCTAAAATATTTCAATTTAAAGGGGAGGTTTTCCAGGACAAATTCTGTTCTTCATATTTATTATTATAAGAATTGCTAAAACGGATGAGCAGTGTCGTCCATGATGTGATGAAAACTTACTTATTGATAGGCATATATTCTAAAACCACATTTTTAAGCCGATTGACTGACATATAACTTTCTGCGCTGGTGTACTGGGTGATTGTACCTTTTTATCCTAAGGAGTACGAATTTTAAAAATGCCTTCATTAGGCTCAGCAACCCCATTAACCGTATTGTCTGGGTTAATGGGTTATTTTCGTTATTGTCCCCTAAAATTTCGAAATGGGAAAAACCACTTTATGAAGCTCTTTAATTCTGTAGGAAGTGCGCCATTATAAAAGTTAGTCATTCTTCTTTAAGCCTTTTTGCGGTCTGGGTGACCATCTACAGCCAATCCCCATCCCAATCCCCAGCCAATTGGGACAAATGGGGTCAACCGTTTTCACAATTAGTGGCGAATAACTATGATGTTAAAAAAAGTGACTAAATGACATTCCAAAAATTAAGGGTATCTTAACACCGGCAACTGGTTCCAGACTTGCAGAAGTGCTGGCAATTATAGCCCGTATTCATTCCTAGGTCAGATTTCCATTAGCGTTTTCTGTGTACTTACAGAGAAGATATACATGTATAAATATGACGGTGAATTAGGCCAGTTGTATGGGAGATACCGAAAGGGGTGTGACAAATCTTTCGGGTTTCTGGGGTTTTACGTATATTATAAGTTTATAATTCTGACAAAGTGTAAATATCCCAAAGTTTTCTGTTTGTAAATATATAAGAGACTAGCTTTCCAGGCTCGCGTTGCTTCAGCCGTACTTACAATGAACCTTCTTATGATTTTAAGCAATACAGGTAAAATGCTAACGCTTCATATGACGAACGAATATCCCATTTATAGATTGTTTTTATCCCTAAAAGTACGAATTTTGAAAGATATATTCGTATCGCACAACTAAAATGGAATTTTGAAAAACCCCATTTGACAGTTTTCTAATTCTATAGGGAGCAATTATATACACATTTTCGTAACTCTACCTTTAGGTATTTGATCTGGGTGATATAATCAGTTTTATTATTATTATCGTGGCTTTTGTATAATCAGTATAAATCAGATCATGATTACATCATTAGCCGTTTGATCCCTTTTTCGTATTTTTTACCCAGAAACATCGGATTTAAAAAAAAAAATACTTCAATCCAATATGATAGTAAGCATTTCCACATCAATTTTTGCGATTATACCATTAGCCGATTGGTTTAGGTGATGGTACAACTTATTGGTAATTTTTAACCCAGTTTCCAAAAATTCGTTCTTAGCTGATGTTTACTCAAAAAGGGGAACAACCATCCCAAATTTTATCATCCTATCTACAGACAGTATACAATTTAAATATATCGATTATGATAATGTTATTACAATCGTTCTATTAATATGACCGACGTAACAATTGTTTCAAAAGGGGCGTGGCACTGCCCATTTCCCAGCGAGACATAATCTCCCATGAACCATTTACACATGAAGCAAATCTCATTTGCATACCTTTAATGGCTTGCGAAATATGACCTATTGAAATTTTGGTTTGTGTGGGTGGTGCCACGCCCCTTTGTCTAAGTATGTTTTCATGTAGCCTATGATAGAGACTCTAGGGATAGTACTACACAGTGTAAATTTCATTGCAATCAGTTCATTTATTTCGCCCAGATAACGATTTTTTCAAAGGGGCGTGGCACCGCCCATTTTCCAGCGAGACGTAATCCTCTTTATATCAGTAACATATGTAGCAAATCTCATCTTCATACCTCTAAAGGCTCTTGAGTTAAGACCGATTGAAATTTCGGTTTGTGGGGGCGTTGCCACGCCTCTTTGCCTAATTATGTTTTCATGTAGCTTATGATAGAGGCCCTATGGACAGTATCACACATAAAAAATTCAATTGCAATCGGTCCATTTATTTAGCCTATATTACTATTTTTGAGAAAGGGGTGCGGCACCGCCCACTTTCCACAAACAAAGTATTTTTTCTTATACGACCGATATACATACCAAATATCGGCTTCGTACCTATAATGGTTCAAAAGATACAGTCATTTTAAAATTCCAGTTGTATGGGGCGGTGCCACTCCCATTTTACCCCCTTCCAGTCCGAATTTCCAAAAATCCCTTCTTAGTGCGCGCCTACGTCATAAAAGAAACCTACATTATAAATTTCACGGTTCTAGCTTTAGCCGTTTGGGCTGGGGAGTGATCAGTCAGTCACCCAAGCCTTTTATATATATAGATATATTTTTTCCAAAATAAGGTCATTTTGTATAGGATGTACCAGGAGAGGTATCACTATTCAGCATATCTACTATGCCACAGCTTCATTAAGAAAACTATTATCGCTGGTAAAGATACGGATAGAACGAAACCGTGAATGACCAGCGATACCAACTAGGGTGATCAATTATTCGGGTTTTTGAGAAAACCGGTTTTCGAACTATTCGAAAAATGACATTTAAAAAAAACCGGTTGATTTTTTTGAAATTCACAAAAAACCGGATAATCCGGTTTTCAAATGTATGCCAAATAACAAATTAAAACACAATTTTTAACAAAAATTTTTATTAAAAAATAACAGAAAACAATTCAATTACACCTATAAAAAGCAAACCTTTATTTTAATTATAATTACAATGCAAAACATTAGTGAGATCAGTTTGTTATTTTAACAATGACAAACATAACAAAACAATTAATTTGTAAATTGATTGATTTTTTATAAATATATTTAATTTAATCTTTAGTTTTCCCTAAAGTAACATTTAAGAAATAAGATACAATTTACAATTTTTTTCTTTGGTTTCTATAAAACTTGACATTGGAAATGCCCGTCTGTCAAGGTTTCGAGTCCTTTTGCCGCTCTTATCCATATATTAAAAATCAAAAATCATTTTTACTTGAATATTTTAGAAATGCGCCACTAATTGGGAGTTTACTCGTACTTAAATACAAAATGAGAGTATTCAGAGATTGAACACGTCGTTCTCATTTACGTCTTTTTAAAATTTCATATAAATTTAGTGATAATTGGTTTTGAATTGTTAAAAAGTGTTTAAGTAAAAATTTAAAAATACCTTCAGCATCAGCTAAAGTCGAAGAGTCACTAAGCACAGACAAAGTTTCGATATCATTTTTACTAAATGGTGTCAGTCCTAAGTTCAATAAAGTATGATTCAAACATTTGTGCAATTTTAAAAATTGGGTAACCATATTGGCCATAAAATTCCAGCTGTGCTTTACATCATGAATAAGTTTAAGGTCCTTATTAAATTGGTCTTTTACAAACATTTGTAATTTCTTTCGATTTTCAGCCGACATATTAGACATTGAAGATTTATAAAATTAACAATTAGGTTGTTTGGCCGAACACTGGAAAAAACATGTACGAGTACACATTTAACACAATTATGAATAAATTTAAATAAAAAATATCGAACGCCAAAAAACCGAGATTCGACAAAAAATAACCGGATTATCCGATATTCGAAAAACAGGGATTTAAAAAAAACCGACGGTTTTTATGAGTGAAAAAAACCGAGTAGCCGGTTTCTGAAAACCGAACTGATCACCCTAATACCAACACATGATAAGAAAGTTTTTGTTATTGGGGTTGTTATGACCCTGTTCACCTATTAAGAGTTTTTCCAAAACTTCTGATGACCAGTCAACTTAAAACGTAACACATACTTAGGTATCATATGACATATGAGTTGAGCAAACTAAAAAAGAATGCAGCAGAAGCTGCAGGTACATACTGACATAATGTTATGTTGCACAAGAGTTAATCGCCTTAATGACTACTGTTTGCTGCACTGCACTATGCCTCCACATGTCTCATGTAATGCCAAATGATGCAGCAAATTTATCACTCACTGCAGCAGCACCTCCTCTCACCTAATACTTGCAAAACATAAGATTTCCCAGAAGGTAAACAAAAAAATTATTGTGCAAATTATGTGTTAATTTGCAAATTAAATGTGTGATAAGCAAGTGTTAGCGCCAATGAGACATTGATATTGAAATAAATGAAATAAAGTTTTTATAAAATTGTATTACAAACTTAAAACAAAAGACTTAAAAGGTTTTTAGCACGAAAAATAGTTAGGTAACATCTACATATAGGCCATAAAATTTCAAATTAGATTCTAATGCCATCCATATGCATGTATCACTATGACAACTACGAAAATTTTAAATTATTCTTATGTGTATAACCAACTGTATCTGAAGACCTATTGTCTTCTTTCGTAATGCAATGCAAAGAAATCAATCAATCACTCACAAAATCACATTCACTATATTGTGGTGATAATTAGCCTCCTTTGATATGCTGCAGTATGAAGTATAATCTATATTGTCATTTGTCTTGGCAAATTATTACAAATATTTCTATGACGCTATGCAACGAAGACAAAGCAAATGTTGCATGCTGCAGCAATTTATACAAATACAAACAACAACTAAAATTAGTTGCTGCATTACTCCGTCCCCTAGAATTATAGCGCAACTAAACATTGTATAACCTTTAGCAGTCACTGAACTTTTTTCGTAATTGCATTTTTGTTCTCAGTGAATTTTAACACGAACCCATGCAACCAAGCAGGCATTTTGCAAATGAGTGGCATCGAGGAGCGGGGGGGTCACTGCGTATAATACTACGTCAACGCCATATAGTTCTATAGTAGTTTAAAATATGAAATACACAAAATAATTATACCTTTGCACAGAGTTAAATAATAATTACAATATGATTTTGTTGTTTGTAATTTGTTGCATTAGTTGAAAATTTGTTGTTTGAATAGTCAAACAAATTAGAAATAGCCGCGACAACAAAAGTCACGGCGATGAATTGCTGATTGTCGTTGTCAAAGTTTACAACAAATTGTCAACGACTATAGTAAATAGACAATAACACCATAGGGCCACCGGCGCCATTGACCCCTTTTCTACAATCGTTAATAATTTTATTACAAAATTGTCAGTAATTAATAGAAGGCGTGATTGTAAACAAGGTTCAAAGATAACAACGAAGCTTTATTGTTTCAAATCTTATCTTTCTATAGCTTAAATACACTTTTGGCACGCCGCCGCCTACTGATCGACAATAAAAAGTTCATCGATATATTTAAATCCGAAGTGAACCTGAGAAGAATTTAGGTAGTTTTGATCGAACTTGCCCATTTTAGAACATAACCTCCGCTTAGAGGATAGAAATTTGTATGCCAAATTCCATACCTCTAAACAAAGACTGTAACCGCAGGGACTGTTCTCCAAACAGAGGGTAGTGTGTATAGAAGGTGTGTGTAAGTTTTGACCGGTCTCGCTCATCTAAAGACTTTACCTCCGCTTCGAGGATAGAGGCTTGCATACCAAATTTCAGCTCGATAGCTCTTAAACTAAGACTGCAATCGCAGGGCAGCGTGTATGGGGAGATGGGTGTAATTGTTGACCAAACTTGCTCATGTTTCAACTTAACCTCCGCTTAGAGGATATAAGCTGACATACCAAATTTCATAGCTCTTAAACAAAGACTATAATCGCATGGACAGACCTCAAAAAAGGGGCAATGTGTATGGGAGGTGGGAGTAGATTTTGACCGATCTCGCTCATTTGAGAACTTAAACTCCGCTTAGAAGCTTGCATACCAATTTTCAGCTCGATTGCTCTTATGTTATTGTGTATTTTTATTTATTTATTTTAATTACTATCTTTATATTATTTATTTTATTTTATTTATTTTATTTATTTTATTTATTTTATTTATTTTATTTATTTTATTTATTTTATTTATTTTATTTATTTTATTTATTTTATTTATTTTATTTATTTTATTTATTTTATTTATTTTATTTATTTTATTTATTTTATTTATTTTATTTATTTTATTTATTTTATTTATTTTATTTATTTTATTTATTTTATTTATTTTATTTATTTTATTTATTTTATTTATTTTATTAATTTTATTTATTTTATTTATTTTATTTATTTTATTTATTTTATTTATTTTATTTATTTTATTTATTTTATTTATTTTATTTATTTTATTTTATTTTATTTTATTTTATTTTATTTTATTTTATTTTATTTTATTTTATTTTATTTTATTTTATTTTATTTTATTTTATTTATTTTATTTTATTTTATTTTATTTTATTTTATTTTATTTTATTTATTTTATTTATTTTATTTATTTTATTTATTTTATTTATTTTATTTATTTTATTTATTTTATTTATTTTATTTATTTTATTTATTTTATTTATTTTATTTATTTTATTTATTTTATTTATTTTATTTATTTTATTTATTTTATTTATTTTATTTATTTTATTTATTTTATTTTTTTATTTATTTTATTTATTTTATTTTATATTTTTTTTTTAATTTTTTATTTTATATTTTATATTTTATATTTTATATTTTATATTTTATATTTTATATTTTATATTTTATATTTTATATTTTATATTTTATATTTTATATTTTATATTTTATATTTTATATTTTATATTTAATATTTTATATTTTATATTTTATATTTTATATTTTATATTTTATATTTTATATTTTATATTTTATATTTTATATTTTATATTTTATATTTTATATTTTATATTTTATATTTTATATTTTATATTTTATATTTTATATTTTATATTTTATATTTTATATTTTATATTTTATATTTTATATTTTATATTTTATATTTTATATTTTATATTTTATATTTTATATTTTATATTTTATATTTTATATTTTATATTTTATATTTTATATTTTATATTTTATATTTTATATTTTATATTTTATATTTTATATTTTATATTTTATATTTTATATTTTATATTTTATATTTTATATTTTATATTTTATATTTTATATTTTATATTTTATATTTTATATTTTATATTTTATATTTTATATTTTATATTTTATATTTTATATTTTATATTTTATATTTTATATTTTATATTTTATATTTTATATTTTATATTTTATATTTTATATTTTATATTTTATATTTTATATTTTATATTTTATATTTTATATTTTATATTTTATATTTTATATTTTATATTTTATATTTTATATTTTATATTTTATATTTTATATTTTATATTTTATATTTTATATTTTATATTTCATATTTTATATTTTATATTTTATATTTTATATTTTATATTTTATATTTTATATTTTATATTTTATATTTTATATTTTATATTTTATATTTTATATTTTATATTTATATTTTATATTTTATATTTTATATTTATATTTATATTTTATATTTTATATTTTATATTTATATTTTATATTTTATATTTTATATTTTATATTTTATATTTTATATTTTATATTTTATATTTTATATTTTATATTTTATATTTTATATTTTATATTTTATATTTTATATTTTATATTTTATATTTTATATTTTATATTTTATATTTTATATTTTATATTTTATATTTTATATTTGATATTTTATATTTTATATTTTATATTTTATATTTTATAATTTATATTTTATATTTTATATTTTTTATTTTATATTTTATATTTTATATGTTATATTTTTTATTTTTTATTTTATATTTTATATTTTATATATTTTTTATTTTTTATTTTATATTTTATATTTTTTATATTTTATATTTTTTATATTTTATATTTTCTATATTTTTGTTGTAATCTGAAAATTTATTTTCACAATACTGTTAATATATTCAGAAACTTCGACCGAAGACAGTATAGTATATAAAAAGTTGTTTCCTTTCAAATAATCGATCTCTTAGTAATTATTTGTTAGTAAAGTAGTTTATAATTTGTTCCTCTTCCCGAATTCCTAAAACATATTTAAATAGTTTTGATCAAAATGTTCAGCCTTAAGAATTTGCAGTTGTATTCTATTTAAATTTCTTTCTAGACCACATATTTCCCAATAGATTTTTTTGCAATCGCTGTCCCCTTTGTTCTCGTCGCAGCTTTCAATGAAATTCTCTTTGATATTATTTGCTAATTGTTCACGTGTGTTCACAATAGCGTCGCTTTAAACAAAAACTACTTTCACACTATTTTTTTTTTGTTTGCTTTTAGTATTGTTTTTTTGTTACCGCCATAGCTGTGACAAAAAAATTGCTTCAATACCTCTTCTGCTCTGGCCATAATAGAGCTCAGTCCATAAACAAAAATCAACGACAAAACGAATACTAGGACTCTTTATAAGAGAAAGATATAGAAGAAATACCTTTTTCTTTTGAGTCGGTTTTTTTATTCGTATTCATATTTGTTTTTTTTTTTTTTTTTGTTTCTACTGTTTTTGTTTCGTTTCCTTCAGTTTGTTATTCATACCTGGCTGATAATATTGTAAAACAGCATTGCATGTTAAAGCTGCTGTTGTGATACTGCTGCTACCCAGGAAAAGCGCAATATAGGTACAAGACTGGCAATCGACTGACCGACCAACTGACTACGTAACCAAAGTTTGTGTTATCAAATGTAAAAACAAGGAATAGCAGCAATGGTACTACCAACAATCCTATACTCTCCAACCTAAGCTAAGCCAAGCCATGATGCCATTAGTACACTCGGCTATTATACATATGACTGTTTATACATGTTTTATTTGCCATCATTTGTATTTAGACATTTTAGCCCAAAGGGGATCATTGTTAGAAGGTAGCAACAGCTTTAGCACATCCACAGATGGATGACCAGCAGCAGTATAGCATCTGTGGCGAAAGGATTTCTTGGCCCCTTACAAACAAACAAACACATATGATACAATTTTCCATTTCCAAATGTTGTTAATACAATCTCCTCGATAGAGGTTTCGCTACCCCCACTCCACATAGGCGGCTAAAAGGTATACCAAAAAAAAATAAAAATAATTGTCACCATTGCTGCATATTCACACACATGCTTATGATGATGATGATGAGGAAGAAAGGAGCAGCCGGCCGGCCAGCCTGTCAGGCTAAAGTGTTTGGCTCTCGCTCTTCAACCAAATGTTCCTGCTTGCTGCTTGTTCAATATTTGAACAATATTTATTGCATGTTCAAAGTTTAAATTTCAAATCTTGTTAGAAATATGAAACTTGTAGTAAAAGTAGTTTGTGATGTTTTCTTTCCTGTATAATTTTTTTTTGTGTTGTCTACCTTAGACAGCCCATAACGGAAAGCAGAGCTCGTATTCTGCTGTTGTTGTTTTTGTTTTTTTTTTTATGTTACTATAAATTTTGGCAGGTGTGTGCAATACAAACCTTGTACTTTTGGCTCCAACCGTTGTTATTGGAACTTTTTTGCCTGCATGCAAAATTGAGAAACTTTTCTTTTACCATCTTTACATATGGTGGCATTTTCTTAAGACACTTGGTAAGTGATAGGAGAAAGGGGGAAGGGTAAAAAGCTTGGGGTCACTTTTTGTATGTTTTGTTTATTGGTTTGTTTATTAATAAAAGTAATTACAAATTCATTAAATTTTGTGGTCCCCAACGGACATTATAGGGGCGAGTTTGTGGAACAAGTATATACGTTATGGTATTGTCTAACGATTTTCGTCTTATAATGTAAATAAATGTAATGCAATGAAAATAGTTAAGGAAAATATTGACAGTGTAGATAATCAAATGGCTGTTTGTCTAGAAGTATGTATGTGCGGTATAGAAATAGAAAGGTGGAGATTGAAACCTACTAATGTTAAGAATGCAATCCTCAAATGGTCTATATTAAAAATATATTATTTCAAATTTGATTATTTGAAAGTTGAGACCTCATGTTGTGCTGTGAACTTTTATAAGACTAAGATTACACTATGACACAAAATCAAACTTTTTTAAAAACACCCGAACGTGACTATATAGGTTACCGGTTCACTTCAGCTATTGAACGGCTTATTACTACTTAGTCTGTAAACATAAGAAAAATACTCAGCGGCAATAAACTGATTTGAGAACAAATTCGAACTTTAACCTCATTGCGGCACACCCTAATGCCTAAGTATCGATACAAAATAGTTCACAATATATTCGTAATTTTAGCAAAAACAAATGTAAGGTGAAGCTAGATGACCAACATCGCCATTAATGCATATTTTTAACGAAATTCGAAAAAATGCCATATAAGGAACGCCCTAATGCTCTTTGTGAACAATTAAAGGGGTGGAGTATTCCGATCATATTGGTTGTGTACAAAAGTTGTTCAGTTACACAATAAGTAAGTTTTTCGTAAATATACCAAGCAAAAACTTTGCATAATGCCCCAAAACTCCTAAAAAACTGATTTGTTTTAAAGTAGGTAGTGTGTTTTGAGAGCCATTTAATACCCCTAGACTTGTTCAGATTGCATGGGTTTATTCAGAAAAGTTTTTCGGTGTTACCTAAACTACAATTTCACTGAATAGAGTATGCAAAAAATCTGGACTCCCTACGACTTATATTCAAAATAGTGAAAAAATTAGAATTTTTTTCGAAGTTTTTTAAAAATAAACGAGGGATGTCTAATTTTTTTGGGAAATTTTATTATATCAATTTCTTAAGCGGACTATTAGCTACAACTTTGCTTAAAAAGACAAATAGCTAGATTAAACACTCTACAAACTGTTGGCCAAAAACTGATGTCACCTTTTTTCAAGGGATCCAAGGGATTTCAAAAAGTTACGAGGGCCAAAAAAAATTTTTGTAGCCAATCTAGCCAAACTGAGGTAGGGTTTTACTCAGCTCCGGTTGTACTATCGAACCTATATAGTCACGTTCGGGTGTTTTTTTTACTGTTGCACTGTGTTATCAGTAATATGTAAAATGTAATGACATTATATCGCTGCACATTGTTTTTTTTAATCAAATAATTTTTTTACTTATCTCTATATTGATTATATTAATTATGTATCTTAGAATTCTAATACATCTTGCTAACTAAAAATATTAATTTCTATTTTTTTCTCTTCTCTTTTTAGGTAAGTTTATGATGCTATGAAATTAATTTGGTATTCTATGAAACGTCTTTGCGGAGTAAGTACTTAAATGTAAAATATTTACCGTTGGCATCTCATGTCTGAGATATGAGAAACACTATTGGCAAATCAAAATGAGATATCTTCATTTAATTATGAATTACATCGAAATGTCTCCATCGATTTTCTTAGCAATGCAGTTATTTTATACACAAAAGATCTGGTTTCATGACCTAAGTGTTAAACTGAACACATTACAGTGCAAAAACAGTTCAGATGTCGATTTTTTATAAACCGAAACTGTTGATCAGGGTATTTAATAACATAAAACTCACTATGAAGTAATTGAATTACTTTTTTGATTATACCAGTGGTAGGCATAACCATACCCACGCACCCAAAAATATGGTGTGCTTGTGTGCCACCACACAAGAAGCGTCAGAGTGCTGTCGAATTGTACACGGTGAAAATGTTGAGCTCTCCTAACAATTGTTGAATATTTTTTCTCTGCCTGTACTTGCAGGGGCTATGGCATGCCTATCACTGAGTTATTCCAAAATCCGTAAAACTAAATAAATTTTTATTATTTGCAAGAACAAAATACATTCCAAATTGCAAAAAAACCAAATTATTTAAAATGTATACATACTACTCTAGACGCTTAAGGTCGGCACAATCAAATTCTCTTTAAATTTGTCTGTACTTGTGTCTGTTATTGTGCTGAATGCGAAACAATCGTGAATTTTGGTTGCTTTCATAGCACTCTAGGAGAGACCGACTGTTTTGAATCAAACAAAACTTTCGACTACTCGTGAATTGCCGATCGTGTCTGTGTAAAACAAAAAAACAAATATTGCCTACCTCGCGAGGCTATGGGATGCCGCCTATCATTGAAAAAAACCGTAAAACAAAATACATTCCAAATTTCAAAAAAAAAACACCAATTATTTAAAATGTTTACATACTTTAGACACTTAAGATCGTCTACAACCCAATTCTCTTTAAATTTTTGTTTTATGAATTTGCTAACCCCCATTAACGGAGAGTTTGTATGGGAGGTGGGGGTAGCTTTTGTTCGATCTTGCACATTTTAGAATGTAACTTTTACTTGAAGCATAAAAGCTTGTATACCAAATAACTGCTGCAATTGCGGGCTCAGACTGACAGACACCCCCAATAACGGAGAGTTTGTATGGGAGGTGGATGTAGTTTTTGGTCGATCTTGCTCATCATTGCAGAACTTTAACGTCGCTTAGAGGATAGATGATTGCGTACCAAATTTCAGCTCGATAGCTTTTTAAACTACAGCTGTAATCACACGGGAAGACCCCCAAGAGAGGATGTTTGTATGTGAGGTGGGAGTAGTTTATGTCCGAGCTTGCTCATCTTCGTCTTGCATGCCAAATTTCAGCTCAATAGCTTTTCAAACAACGGCTCTTATCGTAGTCACAGACCGACGGACGTCTTTAAATCGACTCAGAATTCAATGCTGATCATTTATACATATAAAACTAACGTTTTTGTTCACTAGATCGGCACATGGGTTTACTCGAGACCCTTTAAGCAAAGCAACAATAATAATAAAGACATTTTTTGCGGACACATTGATTGCTATGCTGACTTACTGACTCTCAGTAGCTGAGCGACGTATCGATCAGTAAGAGACCCGAGAGCAAGAACACGAACGAACTTAAAAAAAGGGTTGCTGTTCAGACAGTGATCAATTCTGTATTATATTTTTCGGTCTTTTAAGTGATCAGACCGCTCAGTAAAATTTGGTTGAGCATATTTTGCTAGCTCTTTCTTGAGAGCTAAAGCAATTCACTTTGTCCGTGGGTATCCCTATCCCTTTCGAAATATCCTTTCGTGCGGCTCTATTATGTTATAGGGAACATACCCTTATAAGTTTTCACGATCTTTGCCACGCTATCTTCGCCCCGCTGATCAAATATACAAATTTTGTCTGCAACTTTGAACTTGTAGTACCAAATTGTCATTTTCCAGGACTAAAAACAGTTTTACCACGCCCCTCCGCCCTTTGATCAGATATAAAAATTTCCTCTGCAAATTTGAACCAGTACAGCCGAGTATTTTCTGTATACCGAATTTTATCTTACTAGGGCATCGAAAATATACATTTCGTCTGCAAAATCGTACTTGTAGTGCAAAATGTTATCTCTCTAGGACTAAAATACAGTTTTGCCACGCCCTCTCCGCCCACTGATCGAAAATATACATTTCGTCTGCAAATTTGTAATTTTAGCACCCAGTACTATCTGTGTACCAAATTGTATCTCTCTAGGACTGAAATGGAATTATTCCACGCCCTCTCCGCCCACTGATCGAAAATATACATTTTGTCTGCAAATTTGTAATTGTAGCACCGAGTACTATCTGTATACCAAATTGTAACTCTGTAAGACTAAAATACAGTTTTGCCACGCCCCCTTTCGCCCACTGATAAAAATTACAAATTTCGTCTGCAAATGTGTAATTGTAGTGCCGAAATTGTAATTATAGTGCCGAGTACTATCTGTGTACCAAATTTGATTTCTCTAGGACTAAAATACATTGTTGCCACGCCCCCTTCGCCCACTGATCAAAATAACAAATTTCGTCTGCAAATATGTACGTTTAGTGCCTAGTTCAATCTGTGTACAAAATTTGCATCTCTCTAGGACTAAAATATAGTCTTGCCACGCCCTCTCCGCCCACTGATCAAAATTACAAATTTTGTCTGCAAATTTCAACCGAGTATAATCTGTGTACCAATTTGTATCTCTCTATTGTTTCAGCCGCTAAGACGTTATTGAGGCACAAACAAACCGACAAACGTTGAGGTTTATAATATTAATAGGCAATATGGATATTGTCATACCTACGACGCCCCTCCTTATGGGCGTTATAAACACAGTACAACATTTTTCAGCTCATTGATTTGGGACTCAATTCTGAGAACTGCGCGTGAAAGTAGCCCCAATAAGAAGAAGTTCTGCATCATTCGTTTTGTCAAGTTACATGCCATAATAATTTAATATCGATTTAGTATCGTATATGAGAAATTGTCACGTTTTAGGCTCTTTAGTTTGTCATAACTCGAGAACCACTAGTCCGATTTAGCTGAAACCAATTTAAAAAACAAATTCAGAATTACAATTCCTTTAATCTGTTCATATAACGTTTCCCTACATAAGCAACAGTATCGCTTTTCCATTCATCAAATGATTTTTAAATGATGGTTAGACTACCATGCCGGAGATCCCGGGTTCGATTCCCGGTTTCTTTCATTGCCGGCCCCCACGATGTTGTCGACAGCAACGTCATGTTAGGTAAAAGCTTCTCAAACAGTGACGTTCGCAATCGTCTATAAACAAGTAGGTGCCGTTAGTTGTGAATCTAAAGATAGAAAGCGTGTTAATTCACAATAACGCGGGAAGCTATCCCATGCCTCATTCATGGGGTGTAAAGGGAAATTAAGTTATTTAAACAATAAAACAATAAAACTGTTTTACTACGTGGCGTATCATGTACGTAGAATATTACTTATGATAATCATACGCCACCATATAGTATTTATGTTATGTCAAACAATAGAACCTAAAACATGACAAATTGTCCTATACGATACTTACTAACTTCAAATCGATATTATATTATTATGGCATGTAACTTGTCAAAATGAATGATGCAGAACTTATTTTTTTTGGTGCAACTTTCACGTGCAGTTCTCAAAATTGAATCCCAAAATCATGTGTTGTACAGCAAAATGGAAGAACAAACTGAATATGCATTTTGGTACATGCGTGCGTCTCTTCTTTCTCTTCTATCAAATTTACTACATATTTCTATAGGAATCTGCTCGTGTATCATCATCACTCTTACGTACTCTAATTTCCAGAAAATTTTCTAAATCCAAACAACAAAATAGAATTATTTCTGCAAAACTAAACCATAACAGCAGTGTCTGAATCATTTTTTATATTTGCGCTCATTAAACGCTTTTACTCGGAATACTATGTGTAATAAACTTACAGCTTTTATTCTAAATTTTCTAAAACCATAAAAAAATTATATAAAATTTTTCATTTTGTTTTATACATTGCTACAAATGTTAAACAAATACTTAGTACCATATCACATATGACGATAGCATCGACGACGATGAAACGAATCGCGCGCACTCAACAAATAACAGTAGATAGATCTTAGCCAAGCGTAACATAATTTGTTGTATTTCTTCTTTATTTCATTTTTAATTAAAAACAAATGATACAGTAACACAATTACACTATTTTTTTTTTTTTTTGTTTATGTTTTCTTTAAAAACGTTTTTCCAATGGAAATGACGGCGGTCGGTCATGCCTTTACATTCATTTTAAAACGAAATAATAGAGTGTAGTACAGTGTTGCCACAAGAAATTTTTTTTTCCGACCAAATTTGTTTTTAAATCCTACCAAATTGAGTCAAAACCGACCAAAATTGTAACGAAAAAAAAACAATATTTAATTTATAGAAAACTTTTATTAATTAAACAAATAAATTCCACCCTGTCACTATTAAATCTGGATCACATTCAACAAGGCTAGAAAACTCTAAAGTAAGAGGCAATATATCTAAGTTTTCCGAAGAAATTACTCTTGGGGGCGTTATTATATTTAAAAGTTTAATGTCTTCGCGCTTAAAATCAAATCGATGTTTTAATTGATCCAAAAATTCAACATAGAAATTGTAAACGTTAGACTTAAGTTCATATATTTCAGAATCAGTTAAGTTCGCTTTTAAAAAAATGTCCGGTTTTTAACCAATGAAAATTTTTGAAATCTCAATAAAATTTGCTTTATTTTTATAATCAATTTCAACATTATTGTTTATATATTCTCTTTTTACAAAATTGCTTAGTATTAAAAGAAAATTTGTTTTAATACTCGCATATAAATACTGCAAACGGGAACTTTCAGATTGATTTTGAGATTTTGTAAACTGTGAATATTTATAAATAAAATTATGTGCAACACATGGTAAATTATAATAAAAATATATATTTAAAATTTTTATTCAAAAATCTACCATAATCAGTTTGGGCCTACCATCCGACCAAAATTAAAAAATTGAAATTCGTCCGACCAAATTTGGTAGAATTCTACCAAAACGGCAACACTGGTGTAGTAAACTTTACCATAATTCAAAAATCTACCATAATCAGTTTGGGCCTACCATCCGACCAAAATTAAAAAATTGAAATTCGTCCGACCAAATTTGGTAGAATTCTACCAAAACGGCAACACTGGTGTAGTAAACTTTACCATCTCACTTACTAACCATAAAAATATTTCTAGGTTAATTATAACAACAGCAAAACGTAAAATAACAAATGAAAAGTAATACAAAATCAAGATGAGATTCAAAGAAAATTCTCTCTCTGACTTAAATGGAATTTTCTCTAAAGGAATTTAAATTTTTCTTGTTTCAATGTAACAATAATTTAGTAGTATTTACGACAGCCCATCAGACTGCTAGCAAAATGAAGTTAAGTTAGAGGGGTGTTCATTTTTCAAAACTGCCTAAAACTGTAGTGAAATATTGTAAAGAAAACACAAAAATTCCTCTCTATGTAAATGCTTTATATGTAAGAGAGAGAGAGAGGAGAGGCGCAGGTGCAGCGGTAGACACATTGTATTACCTTGCTTAACTATCTTGTAATTATAAACAAATTTAAAGCGTGTATTATATTGTTTATTATGCTTGAAAATGTGAGTGTTTTATGTCAGTTTCATAAAGCGGAAAATTATGATTACATTAGGGGGCATTATAAGGTGCCGGTGAGGTGTTATTACATAGATTTACATTTGTGTGGTACTTTTTTATTTCCCTGCCTCCTCCCAACCCACTACAACTCTGGGTGGTTGGTCGCCTCATAATGCAATTGCATTTAATGCATTATGAAAATTTATATTGCAGCCGGCTACGGCCTTAATGTAGCCGCTTACTCTACCCTACTCTACTCTATCCAACACCACCATCACCTGCAATGACGCGGTAATGAGTGCACTCAACATTGTAGGAAAACTAACTGCGCTCACTCACACACACACGCTCTTGGTTGAACTATAATTAAACATTGCTTAAGACAATGTTTATGAAGATGAAGAAGAATAAGAAACAACAACAACAAACATAAATAATAGCCATAATAGTTTACCGTTTTTAGTTGTTGCTGCTGCTCTTGTTTTTTTTGTTTGTTTTTGTTTTACTAACTATCATTTTGTTTTGTGTAATTTACCTTAGTAATTTTTAAGGAGAAATTACAATTGTTGGCTGTTGCTGCTGCTGCTGCTGCTTTTAATTGTTATTGTTTAGCAAAAGGCATGTAAATAAATATTACAGATATTTAACATGTTGTTGTGTTATGTTGTGGTTTTAAACCTCGTTAAGGGTTTGCAATTTGAACTTGCTTACTGTTTTCGAAATTTAATTAGTTTAACGGCGTTAGGGAAAGGCTTTTTCTTAGCTGATTAGGTATAACATATGTTTGAAACCACAGGCGCAATAAAGTATCCAACAACTTGTAACAACAACAACACCATTGAGCATTCGGTATCACTAGTGCTTGTACGGTCACGACAAAACTCGTGTCAATCACTATAGTGTCATATTTCCTGCTGTAGGTGTTTGAGTGAAAACTATTGCTAGAACTGCTTTCTAATGATCTTCGGACAAAGGCTATTGAAACCTACAAAAACACTTACTTAAAGTTTCGAGAAGCACGACAGCAACTTCGCAGCACAGTGTCGAGCTTCTCAAACAGCTGACATTCGGGCGCATTCGTCTATAAACAAGTAGGTGCTGTTTGTTGTAAATCTAAAAATAAATAGCATGTTAAATATCACATAACTCATTGGGTTTTAAAGGAAAATTACGTTTTTTTTTATTAAGTTTAAAAGTTTTAGCTATGCACACTATCTTACAAATACTAAGTACATTTTTTCAAGAGTCTAGCAGTCCATTTCATTTTACTGATTTTATATCCTTCACCACGCGCACTAATGGACCGAAAGGTATGTTCAGTTTGCTGCTGTATTTGCAACGCTCATAAGGAGTCGTGGTAGGTATGACTAATCTTTGTCGTGTGTAAGACTGAAATATGTCTTGTCTTTGCTCCTAACATGTTCTTCTTCATCAGATGTTGAAAAATTCTCATTCTCACTAAACATTTCTGTTAATTATTACTAATTTTATTCAAAAAAAAAAAAAACACCAGTCGAATGATGTCGAAAGTCGACTACGACATACATACGTAATAAGGGGGAATCGAGTTCTAAGTAGATTTAAAGGTGTCTGTCTTTCCCCTTCTATTTTGTAAGTGGTGGTCTGTCAGCCCCCCGCCATAACAGCCGTAGTTCAAGAATTGCTTAGATGACCAAAGTTGTACAATAACCACTATCATACAAAATACCCTTTTTTTTGGGTGCTCGTCTGTCTGTCCCTACAATTACAACCGCAGTAGTTTAAGAGCAATCTAGCTACAATTTGGTATGCAAGCTTCTTTCCTCTAAGCGGAGGTTAATGTCTAAGATAAGCAATATCGGACAAATTTTACCTTTTTGGGGGTATGTCCCTGTTTTAGAAGTAGTAGAAATTTAGTATACTAGCTTTCTATCCCCTTATCGAAGCTTAAGTTTTCAGATGAGCAACATCGGACAGAAACTACAACTACCTCCCATACAAACTGTCCCTTTTTTGGGATTGTCCGTCTGTCAGTCCACACGAATATAGGTGTAGTTGAAACCCTTGTGTTACACCCTTCGTCATCCTTCCCCTTTTAGTGACATCCTTGGTACATTTGTACAATGTGTGTTATGAGGTGATATGTGAGACAATTAATAGTCGAAAAGTACTCTGTTTATGCAAAAATATGGGAAATAAGATCGAAAACATCAGGCATATTTGTACTTTTAACGTAAGAGGCACATTCCCCCACAATATCTTGCATCGATTCGTACTGAAATTCGTTCAAGCGTTGAAACTTAAAATGGTTACAGCTGTACAAAGTATGTAATATAAGGTTTAAGAGCTATCGAGCTGAAATTCTATTGTCTAAGCTAAAGTAAAGACCTAAGATAAGCAAGATCGAGCACAACTATTACCACTTCCCGTATTAACCCCCCTTTTTGGGTGTTAAAAAATTATTCAAAATATTATGAGCTCATGTAAACAATTCAAACTCAGGATTTGACATTTCATTTAACATTTCAGTTACTGACAATAAATGATTGTGATCAGCTCAAAGAAACATCTAACTCTCATACAAACTCCCTTTTTTGGGGTACAATATGTAATAAAATGTAGTTGTGGTGAAGGGTATCTAAGCTTCGGCGTAGCTGATAATAATTATCTTGCTGGTTTTATATTATTACATATATGTATTTTCATCTTATATTATTTGCTTACTTTCATATAACCATATTTTTATATTATCAATATGTGATATTTTTTTAAATTATAATATTAAGTTTTCATTCTTATTTTAATATTTTCATTTTATTATATCCTTTATTCCATCAAATTTATACTTTTATAATTTTTCTATATTTTCCGTTTTTTTATGTTTTGTATATTATATTTTTACATTTATATATTTTTTATTTTCTTATAATCTCATATTAATGATCTTCATATCTTAACTTTTTTTATATTTATATATTTATTTATGATCATAATTTTATATTTTTATGAGTCATATTTTTATATTTTCATAAATTATAATTTTTCTATATTTACACATTTGAAATTTGTTGCTATTTTTAAATTTTCATATTTTAATCTTTCCAATATTTTAATTTTTCCATATGTTAATTTTTTATGTTTTTACATTTTCATATAATCATATTTTCAAGTTTTGATATTGTCATTTTTATATATTATATTGTCATTTTTTATATTTCCATGCTTTAATTTGTCATGTTTTCATATTTCCCTATTTTAATATTTTCATATCATACTTCCAATTTCCCATTTTCATATTCTCATATTTTTTATTTTCTTTTTTCATATATAAATATTTTTATATTTTCATATTCATATATTCTCGTATCATCATATTTTAAAATATTTCTACAGTTTCATATTCATATTTTTACTCTTTCATTGTTTCATCATATTGAAAATTTTTTTTAATTTCGTCTTACTATCATATTGTCGTATTGCCTATTTGTCATATTGTCATATATTTGTCATGTTGTCACACTGTAATTTTCATGTTGTCACACTGTAATTGTCATATTGTCATGTCGTCATGTCATTTTTAAATTTTGTCGTACTGTCATTTTTTAATATTGTCATTTTGTCATTTTGTCATATTGTCATATTGTCATAATGTCATATTGTCATATTGTCATATTGTCATATTGTCATATTGTCATACTGTCATACTGTCATATTGTCTTATTATCATATTGTCATGTCAAATTGTCGTTTTATCGTTGTCTGAATTGAAGAAAACTTGAAAATATGATTATATGAAAATGTAAAAACATAAAAAATTAAAATATGGAAAATATAAAATATTGAAAAGATTAAAATATGAAAATTTAAAAATAGCAACAAATGTTAAATGTGTAAATATAAAAAAATCATAATTTATGAAAATTTAAAAATACGACTTATGACTTATTGTCATATTGTCATATCATATTGTCATGTCATATTGTCATATTATCATATTATCATATTGCTATGTGTCATATTGTCATTTTGTCATTTTATCATTTTGTCATTTTATCATTTTGTCATTTTATCATATTATCATATTATCATTTTGTCATTTTATCATATTATCATATTTTCATATTATCATATTATCATATTATCATATTATCATATTATCATATTATCATATTATCATATTATCATATCATATTATCATATTATCATATTATCATATTATCATATCATATTATCATATTATCATATTATCATATTATCATATCATATTATCATATTATCATATTATCATATTATCATATTATCATATTATCATATTATCATATTATCATATTATCATATTATCATATTATCATATTATCATATTATCATATTATCATATTATCATATTATCATATTATCATATTATCATATTATCATATTATCATATTATCATATTATCATATTATCATATTATCATATTATCATATTATCATATTATCATATTATCATATTATCATATTATCATATTATCATATTATCATATTATCATATTATCATATTATCATATTATCATATTATCATATTATCATATTATCATATTATCATATTATCATATTATCATATTATCATATTATCATATTATCATATTATCATATTATCATATTATCATATTATCATATTATCATATTATCATATTATCATATTATCATATTATCATATTATCATATTATCATATTATCATATTATCATATTATCATATTATCATATTATCATATTATCATATTATCATATTATCATATTATCATATTATCATATTATCATATTATCATATTATCATATTATCATATTGTCATATTGCTATGTGTCATATTGTCAATTTGTCATTTTGTCATTTTATCATTTTATCATGTTATTATTTTATCATTTTGTCATATTGTCATGTTGTCATGTTATCATGTTGTCATATTGTCATTTTGTCATGTTGTCATGTTGTCATGTTGTCATGTTGTCATGTTGTCATGTTGTCATATTGTCATGTTGTCATATTGTCATACTGTCATATTGATATTGTCATTTTGTCATATTATTATATGTTCATAATCCAAACCCTGCATACTCAACACAAATATTCACTTTCAATTCCGACCTTTATCAATTACAATTTTCAAAACGCAACTCCACCTTTATGTGTTTTTGTTGCTTTTTGTTAAACATATCTTTATTTGTTTTAACATGTGTGCAGCAACACCGCTTATTAAACAACTTATTTTTGCTTTGAAGTTTAAATGATTAATTTAATAGCGATTGTTGGCTAATTCATTTACTCTACACCTTAACAAGAGTATATCGGCCCAATACACAAAGAGAGGGCGCGCGTGGCTCCATTCAATTACTTGTCCATCTATCCATTCATCCATCCGCTCGATGTGCATTCATTTATTCATTGGCAATTATTGGCATTATTTTATAATTTGAGTTTGCATTACAAATACTTTTGTGTCTATGTGCAATTAAAATGTGTTAACATGTTTTGGTATTTTAATAAATATAAATGTTTTTTTTTTGTATCGTTATCATAGTAATTTTTATTTTGTCGGTATTTATGAAAATATTTCTTTGATTTGCTTTCTTTTAACGAAGAAAAATGAAATGTTTTCACATGTTACGGGAAATTGTATACATACAATGTGTTGTAATTGTTTGTTTGTTTGTTTAAACTTGATATTGTTAACATTTAAATGAAATGCCATTGATACATGATTGCACATTGCACATTTTTTGTTATAATTTAAATTTTATGTTATGTGTAATGTAATTATTAAAGTAACATTTTCTCAAAAACATTGTATTTACTTATAGATTATGAAAAAATTGTTTGTATATGAAATTTTTAACTAGATCCCTTTATAAAAGTCTTATCATGGTCTTAAAGAATTTTCGCAAGCCATTAATACCTAAAGCCATTGGGTAAAATTCAACAATCGTGTTTTTCTGATCACTTAAATATTTATAATATATTGTGTTTCTCGAAGTGTGAAGTTAAATGTTGTTTTTAAAATATATTGGTCGTTAACATGAA
Organism: Muscina levida; assembly: GCA_964034835.1. Lineage (NCBI taxonomy): Eukaryota > Metazoa > Arthropoda > Insecta > Diptera > Muscidae > Muscina > Muscina levida. The sequence continues at coordinate 15,897,157 of OZ035880.1, read as the reverse complement.
TCTTATTTTGAAACTTAAAGTTTTAGTAACTTATTTTTTTGTGTTTTTACTCTGTTTTCCATTTGATTTTCCCATTTTAATTGTACTATTACAAAACATTGTGTCAACCAACATTGAATTATATTGACCAGTGGTGTAAATTTAAATTTATGCAATTTCAAATGTTTATTTTACGTCCTGAACAAATAAACATTTTTCCACCATAATGGACAACAACTTGAGTAGACAGACAGGCGGACAAGGATTGCGCCGCAATCAATAACTTGTTTAATTACTCCACAAAAACTAAAACGGAATTTAAATGCACTCGTAAATTTAACAACAAAGTGTCAACAAGTGTTTTACGGTTCCAATTAACATGCCACACAGGGTGATGAAGGAATTTTGATACAAATCTGTTTCAGCTGTCAAATAAAAGAGCCTAAAACGTGACAAATTCCACTATACGATACTTACTAACTTCTAATCGATATTAAATTATTATGTCAAGTAACTTTACAAAACGAATGATGCAGAACTTTTTCTTTTTGGGGCTTCTTTCACGTGCAGTTCTTAGAATTGTGTCCCAAAATCTTGTGTTGTACTGTGTAATAGTTAAAAGTTGTGAAGCGTGAGATTTTTGGATTTTATATGAAATATTTGTTTATTTTTAATATTTCTTAATTTTTTTTTATTTTAACATTTTTTTATTACATCAGTCCATATGAGTAATATATCTTGTCTTGAGACATATTGTTTTATTTTCATAATGTTCCGTTTGTCATTTGCATAGATTTATTAACGTATTGTTTATTATCTTATTATATTTGAAAATTGTATTTTGTCATATGAAGAAGATATTGTGTTATTACTTTGTAAATTACTGAAATTCCTGCGTATTTTGTTGGTAATTTAAAATTTGTATCAATTAGCGCAAATCCCACTGTACGTTATTAACTGCCTTCATTTTTATAGGCTATTTGTTTAAAGCGAAAAAAAAACTGTTGATAGTCGTCGGCTATTAAATTTTGATGGGTTAACTTTACTCCAACCAGGAAAAAAGACTCATTCCTCTCTCCTCATCAGTTCAACCATAAAATGTCAATTTATGGAATAGTTGGCAATTATGTTGTTGACTTTAATAAGCCAATAGATAAAGTGCAAAGAAAAAAGGAGGCATTTAGTCGGTCTTTCTTTTTTCCATTCCAACCATTGAATATTTAAATAGCCCAGCTCTGTCCGTCCGTCCAATTGAGTGCAACACCGCGATCGCAAACCATTCGACTTTAGTACTTTATTAGATGGACACAGCGCGCAGCCGCTCTTTGGCGTACATCATTTGTCTGGGAAAAAGTTTCGACCACATTAGTTTACCGCACTCGACGATGACGACGACGACTCCTCCACCCCCCCATCAGGCCATCCAGAGTGGTACTCTATACCTTTTTGGTCAGTTAATTGAAATTTAATGTTTTCAGTTATTGTGGCAAATTGCTAACATAAATGTAACATCATTTAGTTTGGTGCAAATACTCGTAGTTGGGCCGCCAGCCGCCATCACCGCGGTCTTATTATGGCCTTCCTTTTTTTGTGCCAAGCTCTGTGTGGGCAGCAGCCTTTTTTCGTCGTTTAATGTCGATGCCATTTTATCCATAAATCATGTACAATTGGTTTTTGATTGGACTTGGGATTTTCAGTTAAATTACTATCACTTGGTCGCTCGCTGGTGGGAAAGGGGTTTGGGGATAACGATTGATATTTTTTTGACTAAGATAAGATGGAAAAGTGGCTATTTAAAATTGGCGAAAAAATGAAAGTTAAGCCATTTGCTTGTACCAAACTGAACTTGTACTGATTCAACCTTTTCCTTTTGTTGTTGCTTAGTTTTCTGAAGAGTTAATTACCCTTAATTTACACTATCTATAATTAGTCTCAAAAACAAAACTTGAGTCAGTTTAGACTAGTAATTTTTCCAAATGTCACATTTTAACCGCGGAGGGTTGTGCGAGCAGCAAACAAATCGCTCACTCACAGTCTAGCATTCGTGTGTTGTATGAGTAAGTGTTTTGGTTTGGTTTATTTTTTGACTTTTCTTTCATCTTGTTACTAACGGGGCCAAAAAGTGAAACACACACAGACAGACAACCGTTTAACTGACCACCTGTTGACCAAAATGTCAATTTAGTTTTAAACGACATGGTTTGAGCTTGTTGTGTATGTGTGTGTGCGTGTTAATGTTTAACAGAAGCCGCTTAAATAAGACATTTTGTTAATATGTTGTGTTTGACGTCCATAAGCAAAGGTAATTAGGTTATGACAAAAAAATATTACAAATATAAAAATAGAAGAAAGAAAAAATATAAACTTATTAAAATATTAAAAAAATATTCAAAAATTAAATTATAAAAAAATAAAAATATAAAAAATATAAAAATAAAAAAAAATATTAAATATAAAAATATTAAATATAAAAATATTAAAATATTAAAAGATATTAAAATATTAAAATATTAAAATATTAAAATATTAAAATATTAAAATATTAAAATATTAAAATATTAAAATATTAAAATATTAAAATATTAAAATATTAAAATATTAAAATATTAAAATATTAAAATATTAAAATATTAAAATATTAAAATATTAAAATATTAAAATATTAAAATATTAAAATACAAAAATACAAAAATACAAAAATACAAAAATACAAAAATACAAAAATACAAAAATACAAAAATACAAAAATACAAAAATACAAAAATACAAAAATACAAAAATACAAAAATACAAAAATACAAAAATACAAAAATACAAAAATACAAAAATACAAAAATACAAAAATACAAAAATACAAAAATACAAAAATACAAAAATACAAAAATACAAAAATACAAAAATACAAAAATACAAAAATACAAAAATACAAAAATACAAAAATACAAAAATACAAAAATACAAAAATACAAAAATACAAAAATACAAAAATACAAAAATACAAAAATACAAAAATACAAAAATACAAAAAATACAAAGATACAATATAAAGGAGTATGAAAATAGAGCACTGGGCCTGGCAGTGCTTCGCCTTGCATAGTTGACAAAAGACGCCACAAATTCCCCTATACGATACTTACAAACTTTAAATCGATATTAAATTAGTACGGCATGTAACTTGACAAAACGAATGATGCAGAATTTCTTCTTTTTTGGACTACTTTCACGTGCAGTTCTCAGTTTATGTTTTTTAATTTTTTTTCTTTTTTTAAGATGACTGGAGCCAGGAGCCTGTGATCTCCCGCATGGTAGTCGCGTGTTCTAACCACTATGCCACGGCCGGTCCCGAGAACTATCCTTATATGGCCCTAAAAACAGTTTTCATACGTTCTCTTCCGCTCACCGATCGAAAATAAAACGTTCGGCCTCATGTGCATAACTGTAGTTCCGAGTACAATCTGTGTACCAAATTGGTACGTGATTTGCTCCAGCGCTAAAGGCACTTTTGCCACGCCTCTACCGCCCACTTATCGTAAATAACCCTGCAAATAATACTGGACTGCGTGTTCCATTCCAGCTGCTATGGACTAGTTACAACATTGTCCTATGTAATGCAGTCATGGACCATGTCATTGTCAAACAAGATTTTCTAGTTAAGTTCAGTAACGACAAGTGTTCGAGTTTTATCGTTTGCATATTAAGTTGTTGTTTTTTGCAGGCGTTTGTTTTTTTGTAGTGGCTTTTCTGACACGTGTAATGACGTGGAGTAGTTTTGAGACTACTCTGATGTAATGCAAAACAGGGTTATATGGTTCAGCCCTAGGACACCGTAATGTTAAATGGGTTAGGTTTTTCCATGCATTTGGGTTATTTTTGGACTAGTCCTCGTCCATTATGGACTATAATTTACACGCGTATATGGAGTAGTCGTATTATTTGTAGTGAATGTTTTGTTTGTATATTCATGTCTGTGTATCTACAACACATATAAAACTTTATTGGACTATAACGAACTTTTAAAAAAATAGTCATATCACGGTCCACGCGTTCTCAAGTGATGCGCTTACCAACGCACACAGTACATTTTTAATTATATATAAAAATTAATAAAAAATAATTAATAGATAAAAATACAAGAAAAAAAAACAAATTAAAACTTTAAAGTACTCACATATAACGTTTAAAATTTACGTCTCTTATCCGATTTCGTCATACAATAATTTGATATTAGTTAACAAGAATAGCAATAAAGTGGACATGGCTGGTATTTTTCATTCACATCTGCTTCTGGCCGACAACCCCCTTTCTTTCCCTGTTACTTTTTATGATGACATGAAACGAAAATCGTAAATTACAATTTGTAGTGAAACCGCAAAATTGTAAGTTTATTCTTTGTTGACATCATATGTAGTGCATATATTCATAAGTATCTTGCTGTAAATTAAGTGAATCGTCATAACATTTCGTTTATTGTTTATATTCAACCCAGTTGACCAGTTTTGTTAAGAAGTTATAAATTTTAGGTTTTTATAGCATTTCCGTTTTGTTTGTTTTAACTGAATGTTGTTATTCCACTACTTGCGTTTAGTTCAAGTTTAAGAATCTAATTTGTTTTTTACACTCCAGCTATGTCAATTAAGAGTCTTACCGTTTTCTCGTTAATTATTTCATACATAACGTCCCCCCATACGTACATACATATGTGAGCGCTGCTACTAAATTACATACTGGCGGTTTAATAAAACTCTTAGTCATTTGTTGTTGTGGCTACTTAACAGCGAACAGTGGTTTGTTGTGACTCAATATATGTATATTGTTTGCAATTTTCGTTATTGTACTGTTAGACATAAAAGTTCAAGCTGTACTATATATCAAATTTTTTATTAAATATGAGGATTTTTATAGAAATCTCATAAAAAAGTTAAGTTCTAAACGATAATAAACTTAATAATAAACAAAATAAGTTTGTTTAATAAGAATTAATGATAAATGTTCAAGAATGAGATAAATTAAGATTTTTGTTATATAAGGAAGCATTTTCCCAAATATTTTAATCAAAAAAAATGTGATACCCCTAAAACCACTGTGGCTGTGGTGCCACCTTACATATCTGTGTTTGCATTTGGTGGTGTAACGATTTTTATCTGTTGTCTCTTGGGCTGCGTGTTTAAGACATTATAATTTACGGATTTAGTTTACCAGGTACATGGAGGAAGGTGGCAGTGGTGCTGGTGGTGGAGTGACAACGAAAGGAAACAAAACATTAATTGTTGCTACACATGTAAAACGTTACAAGACATTTTCCAATTACGAAAGAAAATGATGATGACACCTTCGGTGGGTGGTCATGTTTATCTACAATTGAAATTTATTTTTATAATAGAATCAGGTTGAACACAGGGCATGGAAATTGGTCATTTCGACCAGCACCAACACCTGTTGATAACTAATTTGTGTTGATGATTAATTCCAGCAATAAATTTTATTGCGAAGCTGTCCAGAGTGGGTGTAAGATGAAATTAAATCGTTTATTAGCTATAAAAATTGTGGTTTAAGGTAATTCATTAAATATTCGGGAGAGATAGGAGAGATGTGTGAGAAAAAATTTTAAAATAAAATTCTAATTCTAAAAATTCTAAAATAATAAAAATTACAATTTTATAAAACTTAAAAAAAAAATCCAAAAATATAAAAATATAAAAAAATAAAAAAAAATAAAAAAATATAAAAATATAAAAATATAAAAATATAAAAATATAAAAATATAAAAATATAAAAATATAAAAATATAAAAATATAAAAATATAAAAATCTAAAAATATAAAAATATAAAAATATAAAAATATAAAAATATAAAAATATAAAAATATAAAAATAAAAAAATATAAAAATATAAAAATATAAAAATATAAAAATATAAAAATATAAAAATATAAAAATATAAAAATATAAAAATATAAAAATATAAAAATATAAAAATATAAAAATATAAAAATATAAAAATATAAAAATATAAAAATATAAAAATATAAAAATATAAAAATATAAAAATATAAAAATATAAAAATATAAAAATATAAAAATATAAAAATATAAAAATATAAAAATATAAAAATATAAAAATATAAAAATATAAAAATATAAAAATATAAAAATATAAAAATATAAAAATATAAAAATATAAAAATATAAAAATATAAAAATATAAAAATATAAAAATATAAAAATATAAAAATATAAAAATATAAAAATATAAAAATATAAAAATATAAAAATATAAAAATATAAAAATATAAAAATATAAAAATATAAAAATATAAAAATATAAAAATATAAAAATATAAAAATACAAAAATATAAAAATATAAAAATACAAAAATACAAAAATATAAAAATATAAAAATATAAAAATACAAAAATACAAAAATATAAAAATATATAAAATATATAAAATAAAAATAAAAATATAAAAGAGGCGTGGGTAAAAATATAAAAATATAAAAATACAAAAATATAAAAATATAAAAATATAAAAATATAAAAATAAATATAAAAATAAATATAAAAATAAATATAAAAATAAATATAAAAATATAAAAATATAAAAATATAAAAATAAAAAAATATAAAAATATAAAAATATAAAAATATAAAAATATAAAAATACATAAATGCAAATTTACAAAAATACCAAAATAAAAAAATACAAAAATATAAATATGTTAAAGAATTGAAGAATTGAGGAATTAAAGAATTGAAGAATTGAAGAATTGAATAATTGAAGAATCGAAGAATTGAAGAATTGAAAAATTGATGAATTGAAGAATTGAAGAATTGATGAATGGATGAATTGATGGAATGATGAAATGATAAAGAATGGAAAAGTTGAAAATTTCAAATATAAAAAATTTTAAAAATTAAATAAACTTAAAATTAGATAAATTTTAAAATTTAAAATTAAAAAATTAAAAAGTTGAATATTTGAATAATTGTAAAATTTAAAAATTAAAAAGAAATTTTGTTTTTGGTTGATCTATTAGAATTATTACTAATAGGTTTTTGTTCAAGAATTGTGAAATGTATTGTGAGACAGCGGGTAAGGCGTATAACGTTATTCATTATTCATTCAGCACAATGCCTCGTCAGCGCCCTTTGCTGCGACTTCTCCACTATCATCACAAACCTTAAGGGAAAAGAATTCTTGAACAAAAACCTATTGGTAATAATCAATAATTACAAATAGAATAGATCTTTAAGCGAACTATAACACAATATTATAATTCTTATAGATCAACTAAAAACAAAATAAAGAGCAACAAAACACTGAAGGTACACAGTACGTGGTTGGCAATTGTGCCAACAACGAAAACTTCTATGTAATTGCGTCCGATGGCCACATGCGTAGACAAGACCTTATCACCACTCTTGTAAATTTTACAGAAGGGATAAAAATCTAAATATAATGAATAATATTACATCAACGATATTTTTTTTTTTTTTTAAATAAATTCGTTGTTTCTGATCGAAGGATGCTAACACTTTTTGGTGAAGTGTAATTGGATGCAGTGTAACATTTTCAATTAAAAGATATGTTTTGAATTTTTCGCTGTTGTTAGGTCCTTTTGCAATTCTGATGACGATTTATCATTTGATACGACCAAAATGTGTAACACATAGGAGAAGTCACTTTGACCCTAAGTTTCGTTCATTTCCTTACTTTGTAAGTCGTTTGATTCATTTTTGTCTGGTTGTCCGCTGGTACGCACGACAGCATTCAAATGACGTAACCAATTGTTTTCATACTTTGTATAGGTTAATATTTCCCCTAAACTACTTATGGGCTACATGGCCACTACCTGTCTGGTACCTCCCATACAAATGTATCATTCCGCCCAAATGCATCCACCGCGATCGACCCCAAATTCTGTATTTAGTAAAGCTATGACAGGATAAACCGGATAGAACACGCTACTACCATGAAGGAGTTCCGTGGTTCGATTCCCGGCTCCAGTCATCTACATTTTTCTTTCATTGCCGACCCCCTCGATGTTGTCGACAACAACTTCGCAGTATAAGTGTCGAGATAATCGGCATGTCTAGTAGAAGCTTCTTAAACATGAGGTGTAAAGGGAATTAAGCCAAAACTGGAAGTCTGCACACGCCCCTTCTGGTACCTCTCACACAAATGTACCTTGGCGCTTTCTTTAGAAATCGAGTAATAACATTTTCTTAAGCAAATTTTGTTTTTACTAAGGTGAGGGTATATGTAAGTCGGTTGACCCGACTGAAACTTTCTTACTTGTTTTTTTTTTAGGTACTTTGCAATAATATTTCTCACAATAACACTCTTTTTTCCTTAGTGTTGTTGCTAAATTACCCACCCACCCACATTCAACAGCTCGCTTAGAATTCATTGTGTTTTTTTTGCCAAATTTGTTTTTGCCATCATCCTCTTATCTTTTGTGTGAAATCAACATTTTTCAAATTATTCACTGTAATAATAATAATTTTTCAATTGCATATTTTTGTTTATGGTGTAATTGAAAATTACCATATAATAATCATTCCCCCGCCGAAAAAAATAAACATTTCATAGCATTTCGAATTGTACGAATTGTTGGTAATAAGAGATGGTGGCACAACAAAAAAAAAAATACGTTATACTAAGGAAAATTGTTATTGACACGCAATCTTAAACAAGAAGTTAGTATTTCTCATGCTAATGCAGTAGAGCAGCGCAACAACGCGAGCCATCGCCAAACTATGCTCTAGCTGGCAAATGCAATAATTGTCTGCTTTAATAATACAACAACAGTTTCTAAGACCAGCTCCAAAAGTGGTCGTCAATATGTTTAAAATTGTAGTCCCACAATACAGCAGTAGTAACAGCAGACATCTTGCAATCATCATCAGGAAAAGCATCAGCCGCAACAGCAGCCAGATTCGGCCTGCCAGCTAGCAATATTGCTGCCGTCTTCATCATGGCCATCATTTAATATTAACTGCCATTTGCCATTATACATTTGACTGGATTAGAGCAACACCAACACCATCACCAAGTGACGCCACCAATCGAAACAGCCAGTCAGCCAGGCAGATAGCCGACCAACTGTTCCCCATCATTGGCATCATCGTTGTCAGCATCTTCTACAATTCGTAACTAACTACTGCAGCGCACTTCAACACCAATTCCCAAAATGCTGGTGGTCGACCGCTGGCGGCTGCTTGCTGTTGTTAGTTGTTCGCTTGTACTGATGAGATCAATATGATATGACCACAAAAAAGGCTCCTTAAAGCTTTAGCTTTTAAGTGGCAAAAACACACAGTGTTGGTTTGTTTGTTACTATAACATATTCTTCAATGTTTGACATTTGCTTTACCACTTCACAGTTGCTGCAACAACAGCAGCAGCATCAGCAACAGCAAGCATCTCCCAGTACTACTGTAATAGTTTTTGCATGCAGCTGTGTTAGATTTACTTTAGTTTCCATTCATTGTCTTATTTTCTTAACTTTTGACTGACTATTTGTTATATACCTATAGGGGGAGTGTAATAACAACACAGATGTTGATTTTTTTTTTGGCCAACTTTTAATTTGTATTCATTCATTTATTGAATGCCAATACAGGATGCATTTTATGTGAAGGCTATCGCATCATCAGAGAGGCGGCCAGCCCCTCTAGGCTTAAAGTTGGCTTACAGTGTAATTTACATTAAAAGCCTTTAATTTTGGCCAATGTTATTGTTGTTGGTTTTGGCATATTGCGTGTGTGGGAGTGTTTATATAATTGGGGTGAGAAAGAGAGAGAGAAGAAGGTGTTTGCCGATTGTACTGAAAAGTACTTTCATTTTACTTAGTAGTACTTTTATTGTACACAAAAGGTACATTTGTTGTACCAAAAAGTCTCGAGCTGATTTTTGGTATGCAAGCTTCTATCTAAGCGAGACCAAGTTATCGCGTTGGGTGTATTGATATTATTACACGATTTCTAAAGTGGGCGGAATGGTGTATTGGTATGGTAGGTACCAAAATGGGAGTGGCTAGTCTTCCAATTTTTACTCCTAAAACTTTATCCAGTTAAAGCTTTACAAAATACAGAACACGGGCGCGATCGCTTTGGGTGCATTGATATTATAACTCGATTTATAATGTGGGCGAAATGGTACATTTGTATGGAAGGTACCAGAAGGGGCGTGGCTAGACTTCTAGTTTTTTTGTCCAAAACTTGATCCTGGATAGCTTTACTAAATACAAAATTTGGGCACGATCGCGCTGGTTGGATTAATATTATTAGTCGATTACTAAAGTGGGCGAAATGGTATTTGTATGGGAGGTACCAGATGGGGCATGGCTTGGCTTCCAAATTTTTCTCCAAAACTTTATCTAGTTATAGCTTTGAGGCACGGTCACACTGGTTGATTTAATATTATTAATCGATTTCTAAAGTGGGCGGAATGCTACATATGTATGAGAAGTTCCAGAAGGGGCGTGGCTAGACTTTTATTTCTCCAAACTTTATTTTGGTATGGCTTTACTAAAAATAGAATTTAGACACGATGGCGTTGGGTGTATTAATATTACTTCTCGATTTCTAAAGTGGGCGAAATGGTACATTTGTATGGAAGGTACGAGAAGAGGCGTGGCCATGTAGCTCATATGCAATCTCGTTAATATTGTTCAGAAAATATTAACCTATGTAAATTTTCAAAACAATTGGTTACGTCTTTCGAAAGTAATCTTGCTTATTAGCCGGACAGACGGACATGGTCAAACGACTTAAAAAGTTATGAATTGAATTTGGTTCAAAGAAACCTAGACCTCCTTCTATGTGTTAAATTTGAAGGTCGTATCAAATGATATACCCTACCGTGAAGATATAATTACTCCAACCTCCCATACAAACCCACCTTTTTTGGGGGTCTGTCCCGATTATAGCCGTAGTTTAAGAGGTATCGAGCTTCTATTTTCTAAGCGGAGGTTATGTTCTAAGATGAGCAAGCTCGTACAAAAACTGCTTCGACCTCCCTTACAAACTTCTTTTTGGGGGTTAAAATATTCATAAAACCTGAACTGTAGAATAATTAGAATATTCACGATCTCAAGTGTATGGAGTATTTAGAGTAAACTTCTAAAATAACACAGTATAACATTTCAGATCATTTGGGACTCAATTCTGAGAACTGTTCGTGAAAGTAGCCCCAAAATAAAGAAGTTCTGCATCATTCGTTTTGTCAAGTTACATGCCATAATAATTTAATATCGATTTGAAGTTAGTAAGTATCGTATAGGGTAATTTGCAACGTTTTACTCTTTTTTGTTTGGCATAACTCGAGAACCACTAGTCTGATTTAGCTGAAACAAATTGAAAAAAAGTTAAGAATTACAATTCCTTTAATCTGTTCATATAACGTTTCTCTACGTAAGCAACAGTTTTACTTTTCCATTCATCAAATGATTTTGAACTGAGATTATTTTGTAGCAGTTACAATAAAGCTGTTGTACTCCGTGGCGTATGATTTATGTGGAATTCTACTTATGATAATCTTACGCCACCATATAATATTTATGTTATGTCAAACAAAAGACATACAAATCAATATTAAATTATTATGGCATGTATCTTGACAAAACGAATGATGCAGAACTTTTTCTTATTGGGGCTACATTCACCTGCAATTCTCAGAATTGAGTCCCAAAATCATGTGTTGTGTACTGTTTGATTTATTGTTTTTGCAATTTTGTATGTGTTTTGTAATACTTGACCAAATAGTTATGATCGTGAATACCACTAATATTTTTATCAAAAAATTGCTTAAAGCTTAAATTGTTTCATTCCATTGTAATTATATTTGATATAATTCTAATTTACCTTGATTTTATTTAAAATTTTTACTTTATTTTATGTTAATTAATTTTATTTTAATTCAATTTATTATAATTATTTTATTTTGTTTTATTTTTTTTAATTTAGTTTACTTTATTTTAATTTAATTTTTTATTTTTGGAATTCTATAAATTTATGAATAAATTAATTTTATGATTTTTTTGGAATTTTATGATTTTTTTTTAATTTTATAAAATTTATGAATTTATAATTTTTTTTTAATTTATGGATTTTCTACATTTTTTTGGATTTTATAAGTTTTGTAATTGTATACGTTTTATGAATTTATACATTTTATAAACTTTTTGAATTTTATGAATTTTATAAATTTTACAAATTTTATGAGTTTTATGAATTAATTAATTATGAACTTATTTTATTTTGTATTTTATTTTACTTCTGTTTATTTTATTTTTGTTTTGTTTAATTTATTTCAGTCGAATGTTAATTTATTTTTTTATTTTATTTAATATTATTTTATATAACTCCATTTTTATTCAATTTCATTGATTTTTTTTAAAGTTTATTTTGTGCAAATTATTATATTTTTTTTTAATTTGATTTATTATATTTACTTAATTTTATTGTATTTAATTTATTTTATTTATTATATTTATTTTAGTTATTTTATTTATTTTATTTATTTTATTTATTTTATTTATTTTATTTATTTTATTTATTTTATTTATTTTATTTATTTTATTTATTTTATTTATTTTATTTATTTTATTTATTTTATTTATTTTATTTATTTTATTTATTTTATTTATTTTATTTATTTTATTTATTTTATTTATTTTATTTATTTTATTTATTTTATTTATTTTATTTATTTTATTTATTTTATTTATTTTATTTATTTTATTTATTTAATTTATTTTTTTATTTTATTTATTTTATTTATTTTATTTATTTTAATTATTTTATTTATATTATTTTATTATTTATTTGATTCTATTCTAGTTTATAATTTTTTTTTATATTTATATATTTTTTTTATTTTATTTATTTATTTGATTATATTCTAGTTTATTTTATTTTTTTATATTTATTTATTTTGTTTTACTTTATTTTTAACTTCACATCTCTCCTAATAATGCCATGGCCTCGACAGTAAAAAAAGCAGCTGACCGTCTCCATAAATTTCATGGTTCTTTAACGGGCAACATATTATATTTTACCTTAATGTGAGCTTTAATATTTGCCATCTTTAATGTTTGTTTAACACAAACCCAACGCACACGATGCATTACATTTTACTAAGAAAAACTGCATGAAAGGAGTGCAATGTTTAATTATAATCACATCGACGTCATGCATTCTTCTCTATATGCCTTTATTTACTCTTACGCTAAGTTAATTACTACTGCAACAAAAACTAATTTTATTTCCCCCTTTTGTTTCTTTGTCGTTTTAGGGTTTTGAGACCTCCAGGTGGTGGCACCAGCGACATTTTCGGCGGAGACATGCCACAAACTCCACGCTCTATCAAAAATCACATGCAATCAAATATCTTCTCATGTGAGAAAGATTCTATCAAAAATAACGGTAAGTACAATTATTTCTATTAAATGGGTTTTTGCTCCATACGAAAGTAGAAAAATTATACAATACAAAAAGCTAATTATAAAAACTATATCAAAACAAAATGATGTGTATAACTTTAAGCTAAATATCAAATATTCAATATTAACTATTTTATTGCTTTTCAAATTAATACAGAAATATTAAAGCTTTGTTCTCTATCATAAATCAAACAAAAAAACTAAGTTATAATAAAAGCAAAAGCTTCATGCAAAGCTAGATAATAAAATTGTATACAAAGCTCTCTCTCTCTATCTTTATGTATCAAACTCATTATATCTTTGTAAATACATAATATACCATAGTTGGAAAAACAAAATGTTGCTTTTTCTATCTATCTCTCTCTGTCTCTCAGAAATCCTGGTATCTTTCTTTTGTTATAGCTTTTATAAATGTTTTATGTTTTATTTTATGTTTCTTCTTTTTTTGTTGTTGATGTTGTTTGTTATTTCCTTTCACCCTAATGAGGAGTAAAGTAATTCATAACGTGAATCATTGTTCTTTTTTTCTCTTTTTTTATTTATTTATTCATTTGTGTTCCTTTTTTGATGGATATTTGGTATGAAAACTAAAATACATACGATATATGCACATGCATATGTATGTATGTGTGTTTCTCCTCTTTATATGCGCAGTACGACAAGGAGCTCACAGATTCTATTTCATTGGTATTGTTAATGGATATTTAATATCCTGATTACTCATTTGTTGTTATTTTGTTGTGTTGTTATTACTCTCTCCCTTTAGCCCCAACACACAGCACCAACACTTGTGTTAACATGGTTTTTTTTTCTTCCTTTTGTTATTATAAGTTTTGGCTTTTTTAAAATGTAGTCCTCTTTTGTGTTGTTGTTAGTTAAGTTGGCAAGCACTTTAATAGCAAATGTTATAGTTTCTCTTTTGTTTTTGTCGTATTTGTTTGATCAAAGTTATCACCAATCCACGCCCAAGTCCTTAATGCGAAACCACCGTTGCAATACCAGAGGAAAATAATTATACACACACCAAACCACTTACTACATAGTCCTAACTTTTTTAACAGCACTGTTGTCGTCGTCGTTGTTACTCGTTCGTTCTTTTAACATTTACATTTAGAGCAACAATTACATTACATTATACATTACACAGCCCAGCTGTAAGCTTAACATACAGACTGTTAACCAACTTTACATTTGCCCCAATAATGTTGTTGTAGACACATTTATGTACTTATATTACCATACACCCACTAAACCCTACATTTCCTGCTGCCGCAAATAACATCACGTTTGTATACACCAAAGGATTTCAGTACGCTCGCTGTCTGACTACTCTATATGTCTTAGACTAGACTCATTGACATTAATTGCGGAGTTCAGCACATGTTTTTTGAGCACACGCTAGTTTTATATTATGGCTTTGTATATTTTATAGTAGTCCATATGGTTTTATTGGGGTGGAGGGTCTTTAAATGAGATTACTGCTAAAAATAATGTTAACTTGATATTAAGTCCCAAAAATAGGGCTAAGTCGCAACTAGATAACATTAAGATCGGGAGTCTGAAATCAAAATATTATTTCAGAGTTTTAAGTTTTGCTGTAAAACAACAAAAGGGGCAAACTCTCAACTAGACATTATTGGGTTCAGAATCCAAAATATTATTTATGAAAATTGTTTTGAATTTTGCTCTAAAAAAACAGCTCGCAAAATATGAACTTTAGATAAGGAACATTAAAATCATCTCAAAATACATATAAATGTACAATGTTCAGCTTTTCAACTTTTCAATACCCAGAGAGACTGCAGTAACATCTCGCAGCCAACTAAAATTTCATTTAATATCATTCTCTATCTATATAAATACACATATATATAAAAGTTATTCAATTTTTTCCCGACCAAGCGGTTATCAAAATCTTAATCTACGATGAATTCCAAGAAAATTTGCACAAGAAACCATAGGTCTAAAATCAAAATCGAGCCTACGGTTTTTAAAGAGAAACTTTTCGAGAAAAAAATCCATAACAACACCCCGTAACTTCCCTGGAATCGCAACTAGTGGGTTCAAATGTGTGACCGACCCCTAGTCATTTTTCCTCCTAACATTTTTCCTAAATATACCTACCCCCCATCTTCACCCCATAAGGGGCTTCCATACAGAAATCTATTTTTTTTATAAAATTTGGTCCCACCGATCTAACTTCCCGTAAGGTGCCCCTAAAAGGATTCAAAAATATGATCGACCCCCAATATTTGTTCAACCCTAACAGTTTCTCAGGTCATATCTACCCGCTTTCTTCAACCCTGAATGTGGTCCCCATACAATTTTATTATTTTATATTTTTTTAATCAGCTCCAGCCATATGATCGCCCCTACTAGTATCTCCCACCTAACCTTTTTTGCGAACATACGTACTCACTATCTTCACACCCTAAGGGGGCTACCATACAAATTATTAAAAATTTCTTGATAAATTTTAACGAAAAATTTATATTGTGAAGAATTTTATTGTTTTGGTCATTTTAAGTGCGTTTAGAATGGGAGCACTCATAGGGGGTAGGTATGTTCGAGAAAAATATTAGAAGGGAAATTCTAGAGTGGTCGTTCATACATTTTATCCCTCTAGCGGCAGGAGCTGTATAAAAAAAATATATAAAAATAAAAAAAATGTATGGGGACATGTTTTGATATGTTTTGAGAAATGTTAGGAATGCAAAAATATTGGGGATCTGTCATACATTTGACTTCTCTAGGGACACCTTTAGGGCAGTTAGGAGCAAATTTTATAAAAATTTGATTTTTTTATGGGAACCTCTTTAGCTGGTGAAGAAGGTATGTTTGGGAAAAATTTTAAGAGAGAAAAATGACTAGGGTCAGTCGTACATATTACCCATCTAGGGAGGACGTCGAGGCAGTTAGAGCAGTGGGAGCAAATAAAAAAAAAAATTGTAGGTAGCCGCCTTAAGGATGAAGATGGGATCATGCATTTCAATTGTCTAGGGCCGGTTCCGGAGCAGATGCGCAGCTCGTTGTGAATGTTTTTCCCCAATACGAAAAGTTTCTCGTTAAAAACCGGGAGCTCGATTTTGATTTTAGACCCATAGTTTCTTAGACAAATTTGCCTAGAATTCATCGTAGATTACGATTTTGATAACCCCTTGGTGCATTTTTTTTTACTCTATACAAATTGACCCACTCTAGTATATATTTATATATATTTATATCATCAGCGTTGAATACTCAGTCGATTTAAAGATGTCCGTCCTTCCGTCTGCCATGTCTGTTATGCAGGCTTCCATCCTCTAAACGGAGGTTCAATTCTAAGATGATCGCAATTCTAGTAAGATTGCACAAAAAGTACTCCCACCTCCTATACAAGCTTCCCCTCTTTAAGGGTCAAAAAAATTTATAAAACAAGAATTTAAAGAAAAAATTAGGTTATTCGCGATCTTAAGTGTCTGGAGTATTTGCAGCATAAACTCAAATAATTGGTTTTTTAATAAAAAAAATAATTTTTTAAAATTCAATATATTTTATTATACATACTTATTTTTAATTTTATTTTTATATTTCATTTTATTGGATTTTTTATATTTTATTATGTTGTATTATTATATTTACATATTTTTTTATTTTATTATATTTTGCTATATTGCATTTTATTTTTTATTATATTTAAACCTTTAGTTTTCGTTAAGTTTTGGTTTAGTTTATTTTATTTTCATATTTATTATATTACATTACATTTACTTTATTTTTTTTATTATATATATTTCTTTTTGAATTATATTTTATTTTTTTATAAATATTTTTTTTTTTACTTTATTTTTTTTTATTATATTTATTTCTTTTGGTTTGGTTTAATTTTTCTTTAATTTTGGTTAGTTTTTTTATTTTATTTTACTTGGTTTTATTTTTTCATATATATATAGTTTTTTCATCTTTTTAATTTATTATTATTTTTTTTTTAATTTTATGAATTATTTGGTATTTTTTATCATTTCATTTGCTTTTTATTAAATTATTTCATTTTGTTTTATATGTTTTTATATATTATTATATTGTATTTTATTAAATTTTTTTATTATAAATTATTTTGTTTATTTTATATTATTTTCATAATTTTATTTGTATATTATATAAAATTATGTTTTATTTATTTTGATTGTTTTTGTTTTATTTCAATTTATTTTATATTTTTTATAATTAAATTTTATTAAATATTATATTTTTTAATATAAATTATAAAAAGTAAAAAATTTACTTTACATAATCCAATTTTTTTTTAAGGTAAACCAAAATTTCTAAGCCGCACAATAAATTATAAACACTGTGCCCATAAGAGTTGCAAACTTTGCACGTGCTGTTGAGTAAATATACATACATGTGACATGCAATGCTGCTGCTGGTGACGGTCAAGCAAGATATTTATGCATTGTATGGCAGTCAACTATTATACAGATGTGTGTGTGCAAACTTTTCATAGCGAAAGCCGTTTTATGAAAGCTTTTAAAGCCTTTGTTGGAAATTTTAACACTTTTCCTGCTATAAATTACATTTAAACTGTGTAATAGCTGTGATGTAGTTTAATCATTTGGTCATCTTAATGGCTATTGACACAGCTTGGAACTGAGACTGAGAACTGAATTAGTATTGTGGCCTGTTACTATTGTTATTATTTTAGCTGCTGTTAAGGGGCATAAACAAAACGAATACGCCACATGTGTTTTGTAGGTAGTTAACATTCTCATATTGGGATGTGTGACGTTTAATTTAAGATTTCAATTAATATTTGATGCAATAACAAACACCAAAACAACCAATCCAACCAACACTCCTTCACTCCAAATGTTTTACTTCGAAAACCTCTCCACCGACACACCAACACTTTAGTTTGCTATTCCTAGTTCGATTTTTTAGTTACAATATATGAACCTTAACCTTGTTTTTAATTTATGTTTTGTAATATTAACTTTTTCTATTGTAATTTTTTTAAAGTCTATAAAAAACTAATTTAAATTTCTCTTTTTTTTTTGTTTGATTTCATTGATTCTTGCGGAATCATGGAACACCAAAACAAAAAAATTTCTTCTTTTTTTTATCGCTCTATCCGGAACTCTCTCTCTCTCTCCTTGGCTATGTGATGGCAACATTTCAAAGCAGGTGATCAACCACGTCGCGCTCAAAAGAATGTTGACTCATATCAACGTTTGTTCGGCGAACCCGAGCGTCCAGTTACTCCTGCCAAGAATCACATGAGGAGCAACATTCCATTCGGTGCTAACAATGAAGCTGCTCAAACTTTGATCAATGGCAATGGCAACGGCAATGGCAATGGTCATCATTATAATGGCAAAAGTGGTTCCGTCTCATCGGCCTCGTCATCAGTGTCCTCGTCAACTGAGAACCTTAAAATGAACGGTTACTCCAAAACAGGTGAGCAAAGAAAAAATTTAATTTTATTATTATAGTATTGTAAGTAATTATTGCCGCTATGATTGTAGTTTTTATTTTCATATATATAGAAGTATTTTTGTTTTCCACATTTAGAAGACAATCCCATTTTCTATTTATGTATAATTTGAATTTGTTTTGTTTACAATTATTAAAGAATTTTTTTGAGATAATTATATATTTGTATATTTATGAATTAGGGTGGGGTCTCGTTATTATTATTTTGTTTTGTTAGCTGAGTAATTACCTCAATGCAGCAGTTGTGTTTGCTTTTAGTAGTGGGGAAGTGGATGGATAGCTCATTTCGAGCCACACACACACCCAAGGTCGAAGATGGTCTTTAAGTGTAACTTATATGTGCACCCTTACATCGTTGGGCAGTGAGAGATTTTAGGTGACATGGAGCTATTCTTAGTTTTCCAAACAAGAGAGGGATATGAAGTGTTGTATATTAAACAAATAAAGATGCTGAATTTTTCATATACGTGAAGAAGACAATCAATGTATTAATATAAAATTTATTAAGTATGGTTTCCACGCTATCCACCCATAACCTCAAAACAACTTAAGCGAGAGAGCTTACTACGCAAACATATAGGATTAAGCAGAGACAATCAAAAGTATAGCAATGAATTTATTGAATTATAGGATGTTAGATAGGAAATCAAAATGTACTGAATTCTCTGTAGATAAAGGAGATGGGTGGATAGTAAGGCGGGTCGATTTAAAAATCGCCCAAGTTACAAGAAAGTCGTATTCTAGGGATCAAAATAGAAACTTTGCCCGAGTAACCATACCTTTAAAACGAATTCTAATGTCCCGATTTTTGACCCGTAGGGACAAATTTGGAAAATCCCACCTTGACCCATTTAGAGTGCCCCAATCGATTCCAAATGTATGACCGATCCTCACTATCTTTGGAGGGCCGACCCACCCGTTCCATTGACACACCCCCTGGAACCGGCCTGGGGGTTTTCCCATACAAACATTTAAAAAAATCACCATTTTTATCACAGAAAATTCAATTCTTCAAAGTACTTTTATATGCCAAACAATACTTTTGCTGTACAAAAACGAACTTTTATTATCATAAAGTACTTTTGTTATATTTTAAAAAACTTTTATTGTACAATAAAGTACTTTAATTCTGCTAAAAATTACTTTCATTGAACCCGAAAACAGTTTTATTGTATCGCAAAGTGCATTTTATGTACCGAAAAGTACTATTATTGTACCACAAAGTACTTTTATTATTCCAGAAAGTACCTTTTTTGTGCCACAAAGCACTTATATAGTACTGAAAAGTACTATTATTGTGCCAAAAAGTACTTCCGTTGTACCAAAAAGTGCTAATGTTGCTTTAAAAGTGCTTAAATAGTACCGACATGTACTATTGTTGTACCAAAAAGTTATTTTATTGTACCAAAAAGTACTTTTAACGTGCCAAAGAGCACTTTTATTGTGTTAAAAAGTAATTTAATTGTGTCAAAAAAGTACATTTATTGTACCAAAAACTAAATTTATAGTACCAAAAATATTTTTTTTGTACAAACAAGCAATAGCAATAAAATAAAAATTAAATTTTATTTACAGAAAAGTACTTTTATTATACCCAAAAATACATTTATTGTACCAAAAAGTACTTTTATTGTGTCAAAAACTACAAAAAAAATATTTTATTGCACCACAAAGTACATTTAATCTACCGAAAAGTACTATTATTGTACCACAAAGTAGTTTTATTATTCCAGAAGGTACAATTTTTGTGTCAATATGTACAATTCTGTGCCAAAAAGTACTTTTATTGTGCCAAAAAATACTTTTATTGCACCAAAAAGTACTTTTTTTGTACCGCAAAGTACAACTAATGTACCGAAAAGTACTATTATTGTACAACAAAGTACTTTTATAACTCCAGAAAGTACATTTATTGTACCACGAAGTAATTTTATTGCTCCAGAAAGAACTTTTGTGCCCCAAAAAAATACTTCTATTGTACCGAAAAGTACTATTTTTTTAGCAAAAAGTACTTTAAATGTACCGAAAAGTAAATTTATTTAGCAAAAAGTACTTTCTTGTATACTAAAATTAATATCATTGTACCAAAAAGTACTTTAATGTACCAAAAACTACTATTATTGTATCAAAAAGTACTTTTATTGGTACATTTAATGTACCGAACATTTCTTTTTTATACCAAAAGGTACTTTTATTATACCCAAAAATACATTTATTGTACGAAAAAGTACTTTTATGGCGCTAAAAAGTACTTTCATTGTACCAAAACAAACTTTTATTGTACCACAAAGTACATTTAAAGTACCGAAAAGTACTATTACTGTACAATTAAATACTTTTATTTTTCCGGAAAGTACATTTATTGTACCACAAAGTACTTTTATTTTGTTAAAGAGTACATCATTGTGTCGGAAAGTAATTCAAAAACTTTCTATATTCCAGAAAGTACTTTTATTGTACCGAAAACTACTTTCAGAGTAACAGAAAGTACTTTTATTGTACCATAAAGTACTTTTATTGTGCCAAAAAGTACTTTTAATTGAACATTTAAAGTGCCGAAAGTATTTTTATGGTTCATTTGTTGTACCGAAAAGTTTTTGTATTATACCAAAAAGTACTTTTATGTACTAAAAAATACTTTAATTGTATCAAAAAGTACTTTTAATTGGAAATTTATTGTAACAAAATTACTTTTAATGGTACATTTATTGTACCGAAAATTTTGTTATTATGCAACAAAGTACTTTTATTGTACCAAAAAGTGCGTTTTATATGCCAAAAAGTACTTTTTTGTACCGAAAAGTACATTTACTGTACCAAAAAATGTATTTAACCAAAATTATTTTTTTGTACCAAAAAGTTGTTAAATTGTGCCAAGTAGTATTTTCAATGCGTCAAAAAGTACTTTTTAGTACAATAAAAGTATATTTCTGGTACAAAAAATACTTTTATTGTACTAAAAACGCCTTTAAATGTGCAAAAAATTATTTTTATTATATTGTAAAACTACAACGAATTTTTGCTTAACTTCTTGACAGCCGAAACAAAACTGCTGACTTCGATTATTTTAAATTTCTCCGCCCATGTTATTCCCTTCCCCAACTGTTTGGAATAGTGGAATTTTATTCCCGGGAATCCAATTCTCTGGCAATGTTAAGAATTAGGCTGCTTATTGTTTTTCCTCTCATGATGACTTTATATGAAGAAGAGTATGGCATTAAAAGAGACAGACCTAACCTCTTTATATCATAGGACGCAGTTAGACATGGAAATTGTACAAATTTAAAACAAATTAATCGAAAATAAAGCTATCTATTGAATAGCATAGTAGTATTTTATACAGAGTTGTTCATGAGAGTCACGATGATTTTTTGATTGTTTGACTTATACAGACCATAATTGCTTCCTATCAGCTTTACGCCAGTTCACATGTTGTACTTCAGTTTTTCAACACGCTTCCCAATTACATTAAAAATTAAACAACTAATACTATTTTTTAAAATATATTATGTACTTTTTATAAAAAAAAATTTCATTAATTTGTAAAATCCTTTTTTTAAATATCTGTTAATCTCTATTTAAAATGCCAATATTTGAGTATTTGTTGTATCAAACACTATTTTAAATACTAAAAAAATGAAATGTATAAATAATGCATGTTTAAAATATTTGTACATTATCTAATAGGAAATAAGTTTTATAATTTTTTTTACAGTATTCCCTTTAATGCCTAATGTTGCCTATATTATATTTGTAAAGCTTTTCTTATTTAAATTCACGCTAATATAACGTTGTTTGCTTTGTATCTTTTTAATTTCTACTGGTTACAGTTTTTTTTACATATCCAATCCCATTACATTTTCGTTATATTTCAAAACTCGAAACTTCACTTTATATTTTCTAATAATCAAAAAAATACACATCTAAACGATAATAAAAAGTATAGTTTAATTAGAAAACAAAAAATAAATAATCTCACTTATTATATTTTTGCTTTATCGTCACGCTTTTCTCTTCAATTCTCTTCTTTTTGCACGCTGCAATCTCACAGTTTATCATCGCAAAATGAGTAGTAAGTAGACAAAATGTTATCCTTTACAAAAATGTGCATTTGAAATAATGTGAAACCAACAACGCGTTACTTCCCCTCTGTGTGTAGCATTAGAAACAGATGCCAATTGTTGTCCCCCAACACCTCGATCGTCCCGTGGTTCAGAAATCAATGAGTGTTCAACAAACCCCGAAACAAATTGTCAAAAACGTTGTGATACTCAAGAATCTCTGGCGGCCTCTAGCGAACCTGCCGCTATCAATAGTTCTAACATTCAAAATTCAGCCGACTGCGGCTCAGGTGATGTAGCCATTAGCCAAACTCGCAATGATTCCGGTTGCAACTCGGAAAATCCCAATTCATTAACCGCAAAATTTACCGAATCTCTGAACTTACAATCTGGCCATCAGGCTGACCACTTGAATGAGTGTAGCGGTGGTAGAGAGGCTGGAGCAGCAGCCGCCCTTTCGTCAAAGGGTTTAGCTTCGCGCAATCCGATTACGGGTCTTGGTTTAGGCGGCGATGGTGTAGGCGGCTGGAAACCAATCAAGCCAAAAATTCAAAGAGGTGAAGTCAAATGATATGCGACTGAGGGTGGGAGAGATTATTTTGTTGCAAAAGGGGGTGTAGAGAAAAATGAATGAGAGTGTGTGAGATTTAGAACATTTTCTATAGATTTGTGTTATTGCATAGCACTATTTTTTTTGCATTCTTGTGTGCTTTAGAGAAAAAATCCTAATGTGCGATTTCCAAATATTAAATAGTCCCTTGATATTTAATAGGAAATAGATTAGTAAGAAAACAAAAATAATATAAATATAAATAAAAAATAACAATAACACATTACATTATTAAAAACCATTAAAAACCATGAATAAAAAAAAAATATAAAAAAAATTAAGAAGAATAAAAAAACAACGAAAGAGAGAAACTTATATTTGAAATATTAAATAAAAATCTAACAGAAACTAATAATTAAAATATTAAAAAAATAAAACAAAAAGTGTAAAAAAAAATATTTATTAATTTGTACAAAAAATTAAAAAATTAAAATAAAAAAAATTAAAATAATATAATAAACATTAAAAAATTATAGAAATTATAATACAAAATATAAAAACATAAATTCACGAAAATAAATAAATACAAAAATATTCTAAAACAAAAAAAAACAAAATAAGAAAAAAATATTTTTAGTCATTAAAAACACCCAAAATATTAAAATTTAATTAAAAATATAAAAATAAATTTAAAAATATAACTAACGACCATTTTCTGGAAAACAATTCGGTTGGAAAACAGACCGAAATCGGTACTTTTTACATACAATTTTTACCGATTTCGGTCTGTTTTCAAACCGAATTGTTTTCCAGAACATGGGTGTAAATAGATAAAAAAAAAACATTACTAAAAATATAAATAAAATTCATAGAAAGTTTTAGAAAATATATTTTAAAAAATAAATAAAAAACAATGACAAATAATAAGATAAATAAACATAAAAAATATGAAAAAAAAACACAAAATATAAATAAAAAATATAAATACGTTTAAAAAATATATAAAAAAAAAACAAATGCAAATGTACAAAATATAAAGAAAATAATCAAAAAATTTAAATAAAAACAGCAAAAAAAAACAAAACATAAAAAAAGTAAATATTTATGATACACATATATGACAATGAAAATAAAATAGTTATATATGCACAAAAAAATTATAAATTAAAAAATGGATAAAAATGTGGAAAAATATAAAATTTAAAAAATATTAATAAGAATTTAAACATAAAATAACAAATAGCAATGTAAAAATTAGGGAAAATATAAACATCAAACACGCAAAAAAAAATACTTAAAAATAAATATCACAAGAAAAATAAAAATGTAAAAAAAATAATTAAAAAGTATAAGTAAAATGATAAATAAACAATTAAAAAATATACAAATAATAAATAAAATTCATAAAAAATATAAATAAGTATATGAAAAATAGTAAAATGTAAAAAATAAATTCAAGTATTTAACATAAAATAAAATAAAGTTAAAGAAAATAAAAAATTAAAAAATATTAAATAAAAATATAGCACAAATAAATAAAAATAAATCAAAACATGAAAGAATAAATATAAAATATATTAAAATGTTAATAACGATAATAAATAAAAAATATCGAAAAATATAAAATTAAAAAATATCAATTAGAATTTAGACATAAAATAACCTAACAATATAAAAAAAGGAAAAACTTTAACATCAAACACAAAAAAAAATGATTAACAACAAGTGTATATAAAAAGATTAAGTAAAGAATTAAAAAAAATCAAAAATTTATAAAATATAAATAAATTTCTTAAAAAATATAAAAAAGTACTAAAAATATAAAAATAAATTCAAGTTTTCTACATAAAATAAAATAAATAAAGATTTATAAATTATAAACTAAAAATATAGCAAAAAAAATAAAATAATAAATATATTATATATATAAAAATGTAAATAAAAATATAAAATAATAAAAAAATATAAATAAAATTATAAAAATTTATATAAAATAATAAAACATAAATAAAAATATAGAAAAATTAGAAATAATAAATAAGAATTTGATATATTTTTATAATTTTTTTTATATTTTTTACTTTTATTTATTTTTTTGTGTTTTTTAATTTTGTTATTTATAAATTTAAAAATAGTTTAACTACAAATATAAAAAGTATATTAAAATATACAAAAAATTAAAATAAAATTCTATGAAAATCAATAAAGCTAAGAATAAAATAACAACAACAAATGTTAAAGATATAAATAATCATATAAAAAAAAACATTACAAATATATAAATAAAAATACAAATAAAAATATAGAAACTAAAACGTATATAAAATATTAAAGAAATATTTAAAATTAGAATTAAATATATAAATAAAATACAAAAAAAAAATAAATATAAATATAAAAAAACACAAAAAATATAAATAAAACAAAAAACATAAATAAAAATATATCAAATATAACAAAAAATAATTAATAATTATAAATAAAAATACAGAAAAAAGGAAATTATAAAAAATCAAAAAAGTATATAAAATATAAAACAACAAATATAAAAATAAATTAATAAAAAACCTAAATAAAATGTTCATTGTTTCCTGTTTAGAACTTTTTTGAAATGAAATCAAAAATATAAATAATTTACACAAAAAGCTAAATAACATTTTTAAAACAGATTTAAAAAAATATGTTTAAAATATAAAAACAAATAAAAATCTAACAAAAAAATAAAGAAAAATAAAAATATATAAATCGAAATTAAAAAATTTTTTTATATATATTTTTTTGATATTAAGGTTATTTTATAAATATGAATAGATAAATAAATTAAAATAAATATATAAAAAGAGATAAAAATATAACAAAAAATAATTAGTTATAAATAAAAATACAAAAAAAAACGAAATTATAAACTATCAAAAAAGTGTATAAAATATAAAAAATAAAATAATAGAAAATATAAATAAAATGTTCATCGTTTCTTGTTTATAAGAGTTTAGAAATAAAATCAAAAATATAGATAATTTACACAAAAAAATGAATAACAATTTTGAAACAAATTTAAAAAAATATGAAAACTTAAATAAAAATTTAAAAAAAAAATTTATAAAAATATAACAAAAAATAATTATAAAGAAAAATAAAACATGTATAAATCGAAATAAAGATAGATATGCAAAATATTAGTTAAAAAATTTAATAAAAGAAAAAATAATTAAAGTATTAAAAACGATTTAATTTTTTTTTAATTTTTATTCATATAAAGGTTATTTCATTTACTTTTTTTGTATTTGTTTTATTTATTTTTAATAAAAAAAATTCATATAAAAAAACCATATACATACAAAAAAATAAATTACAAAATTAAATATATTCTAAATCTAAATACAAAAGATAAATAAGAATAAGAAAACAAACAACATAAAACTTTGATAGTTTAATAAATAAATCAAAGTTTTCAAAGTAATCATAAAATATTAAAATTATAATATAAGAAAAAATTTAAGATATGTAAATATTACACCTTTATATTTTATTAGTTTAATATAAAGTAATATAGGAAAAAATTATAAAATATAAATAATCAAATAAAAATATGTTTTTTTTAATGTCAGCTTCTGCAGCCATTCTTCCCATATACAATAAGAAAATTAATTATAAATTAAAATTCTTTTCACATCAATTACAAAATGTTTACTAATTTCTTCCTTCCCCTATTCCTCTTTTTGTTCTAGATGGTAATCCCGTCACTGGTGAAGGTTACAAACCAACAAACGCAAATGATTTCGCAACTCATTCACCCAGCTTTAATGGTGCCAATCAAGTTATCAACAAAAATCGTATTCCACCCGGTGGCTTCTCTTCCGGTCTCTGGTAAATGATGGATGGAGTCTTTTTCCAAATGGCCATTCTCTCAACTCCGTGAATTTTTGGATAAGCAAACAACAACAGCAAAAAAATACCAACCAACAGGGCATCATTTCAATGTCAACACCAAAAATTAACCAACAACAACAACAACAAAATCAGGAAAAATCGCAGAACGCATCACGGACTCCTGAGGAGAATGAAGCCGCCTCTAAAACTACACACAAAAGGGAAACAATAATGATGATAATAAAACGAAACAAAAATTTAATAACAAACTTTGCTGCAACAAGAGAATAAGAAAAAACGCAACTTGAATACATGAGATAATAATAATGAAAATAACTCGTAAAGAAAAAGCAAAACATTTGAAGAAAATCAGCAAAACAAAATATAATAACCAATATTAATACATAATTTGTAAGCTAAGACACAAACCGTCACAAAAGGAAATTTCAAAAGAACTACTACTGTCCTCATCATAGCAACAAGAACAACAACAACAAAAAATCATCTAAAACGAACGCCACGACTCATATTAGAAGAAGATTGAAAAAAAAAACAAATAAAGGAAAACTTATGGTACTTTATCATATTATCATCATCACATCATTAACTTTAATATCATTAACAAACTAAAATCATACTCTGCTCATCCATCTAACACCGACCGGGAAAATACAAATGAAAACGCCTAGCAAACAAAACAAACAACCACTTGAAATGATCAAAAATCAACAACAACAACAACAACAATGTATAACAAAATTGTTTTTTATGCAGTTTTTAGCATAAAATTAAATAATTTTAACATGATATAGAAAGAAAAAAGAAAAAGAAACGAACACGCATCTAACAACACTCATAACAACTTTTTACATAATGTTGTTTTTCAATACTAAAAACCAAAAACTAATCTATACAACAAAAAGTTGAAAATTTTGCAAATCTAACGACATTTTAAATTAACGAATTTTCTTTGTATTATGCATTAATACAAAGAAAAACTACTTTGCAGAATTGTTTAGCTCTCCGAAGAATTTGTTTGCGCTTTCTAATTTTCCAAAAACAAAAAAGAGAAAAAATCTTGAAATTCAACTTCAACACAAATTGCGAAAATTTTCATCAATACACCCTAATAGTTCTTTTGTTTTCCTTTCCCCTCTGCCCCTGTCTAAACGATATCTTCACACAAGTTTTGTTTTATAACCATCACACGGATTTCTCTAATTGCTTATGGAAAAAATGCAACTAAAAGAAAAGACACCAAAAGCTATCCATCATCAACAACATCATCATCAACATTATTAAACCAATCCAAAAAAAGCATAACTCATTTCATTAATATACACTTTTTTTTGCTTGTATTTTTTGTCTTAATACAATCCAAACAATCAATTCATCAACAACACCCCCACACCATACTACATTATATACTACATATATTTTTTAAACATTATTATATTTCTTTAATATATATATTATTATATACTACGATAATAATCATTTAATCTTAATTTTAACTTTTTTTTACTTAAAAAAAAAAAGAATTTTGTAATGCATTTTTTTAAGTTGTATTTGTCTAGTTTTTTGCCTCAAAAAAAACATTCTCTTGATAAATTAGTTTATATTCTTGCTCATAAATTGAACAACAAAATCTTGTGTATTTGCAAATTATTCCAAAAAAAATGTATTAATTTATTCGTTTCTTTTTTATTTGTCAATAATCAACCAAAAAAAAACAAGTGTATTGAAAATTATAACTCATCTTGCTATACTTATTAGTAATAACAATGATTAAACAACCCTTAAAATTAAATCGATCAGTTTCGTCGAAATCTGCAAGAAAAAGCAAAACATGTAAACGGCGATTATATATCCTCCCTCCCCCTCCCCTTAATTATCTCATACACATCCCTCAATGAAGAAAAAAAAAACGAAATGAAAATGAAAATTTAAGCAACACTCAATTGTAAAAAATTAAGCAGTAATTTAAAACAAAACGTTTAATAAAAACTTTCTTATATAAAAATTGAAAAATAAACCAAAGTGTATGTTTTTATTTGTATGATGGTAAAAAGGTAAGTAAATTATCGGATATGTTGAAAATATCTTGATAATACAGGTGTTGAAAATCGATTTTGAAAACGAAACGATTAAAAAGCAAAATTTTCGTTTTCAGAATCTTTTGAAA
The DNA here is from genome assembly GCA_964034835.1 of Muscina levida. Taxonomy (NCBI): domain Eukaryota; kingdom Metazoa; phylum Arthropoda; class Insecta; order Diptera; family Muscidae; genus Muscina; species Muscina levida. Next base: position 15,867,592 of record OZ035880.1, on the reverse strand, counting down.
TTGATTTATAATAAATTCTGGTTAACCCTTAAATGCATTTTATCTTCATTTCCTACAGTTTTTTTAATGATTACTTACTGCGAGTACATTACAAGAAAAGGGATGTCGCTGCCAATGGCTACATTTAACTTTTATTAACCAATATATGAACATTTTTGAAACAGTTGTTAATTTTATTAAGACAAGATCAATGCCGCATTTCTTGCAATTGATAAGAAAGTGAATTTTATTTGTAGCAATTAAAAAATAAAAGTTGAAAACGTAACTTTTTAAAAAACACAGGTGTACAAGTATATAGTTACCTTAATATACAAAGGCCCTAACTCATGAAAAACGAAGTTTACAGGAGGAGGAAAAAACTTAATAAAACAAGAAACACACCAGATACAAAAACATTTAAAATGCAGTTTTTATTATTAACATCAGACAAATTCAAAATTATAATCATTTTTTTAATATTTACATTTTTAATTAATTTGTATGACTTAGGGCTTTTTGGGTTTGAATTTTTGAAAAAAAAATGAGTTGGGGCTTTTTCTTGCACAACTTAAAAGAAAACAAAATAACATATCAATTCATATTTAAGTAAAGCAAATGTTGGAATTTTTTGTACATATTGTGTGGGTATGAGTTAGGGCTTTTTTTTGTACATATTGTGTGGATATGAGTTAGGGCTTTACATTATTAGCTTATAACTTCGCTATTTTTCAACGCATCTCCGTAAATTTTTTATGGAAGGTGTATCTGATGGTGCTCTGTCAGAATCGACAAAAAACACGATTTCAAAAAATTATGAGTTGGGGCCTTTCTATATTAAGGTAACGATATGGAAGAATTGATCAAGCAAAACTAAAATATGATGCACGGCTGTATAAAAAGGCATAGCAGACGAACTACTGTAACACAATACACAAAAAGGCGTTATTGTGCCACAAAAGTACATTTTGTTTCGTTCGAATGGTTTGTTGCCAAATGGCAACATGATGATCCGTTAAAGGTTTAAATCTAAACGTCCTTTTTCATGCCTAGATTACGATATACAACACTTGTACTATCACTCAATACAATCTGTTAAAAAATCCTTGTTGTTGTGTTATCAGACAGATTTTTTAATGCTTATATCGATAACACTATCGGCCCCACCTTCTCAATCTTGATAAGATTCTGCAATAGTCAAGTTTAATACAAACTTTCCATCTACGGCTCTATCCTAAACATACATACTATTATTACAAGAGCATCTAAGGCTTCATCCTACTCACATGTACCTACCACGGCTCTCCTACCCGTTTAACCTACAAACATTTGTTTCAACAAATCCTTTATCCCAACCTATGGAAATACAATCGAACTTCTCCATAACGAACTTCTCTTTGGCAAATTTCTTTCTTTTCAAAATCACTACAATTTCCTAATGTATTTCACAAATTTCTCTTTAACGAATTTCTCTATAACGTAGTTTTCTCTGTAAAGTAGCTTATTTAACACCACAGCTTGTGTTTAATGTACGAAAAAAATCCAAAGAATTAATGCACACAAAAAACATTTATGGAATCAAGAAATAATGTACCGAATAAAATTTTCCCTTCCTGAATAGATGTGAAGATTATATCGATGAAGAGAAATTTAAAAGTTTAAGGCAAACAAGGATAAAGTCATTCTTTTGTATTAAATAAGTTTTACTGTTTATATAAATATGTAAGTATCGAAATAGCATCTAAATGAAATAAAAAGCTATTGTTTACTAAAACAACTGAAGAATCATTAGTTTTTAACGCTTCTCGCGTTGTTGTGAGTTAACACGCTTTCTATTTTAAGATTCACAACTAACGGCACCTACTTGTTTATCGACGAATGCGAACGTCACTGCTTGAGAAGCTCTTACTAGACATGCCGATTGACTCGACACTGATACTGCGAAGTTGCTGTCGACAACATTCGAGGGGAGCCGAAAATGAAAAAAAATTTATTCTTTTTTTTTAAAGATGACTGGAGCCAGGAGTTGAACCTGTGATCTCCTGCGTGGTAGTCGCGTGTTCTAACCATCATGCCACGGCCGGTAGTTTCTCTGTAATGAATTTTCTCCCAAACGTAGAAATCGGCGTTCCCTAGTGACTATGTAAAAGATAAGTCCGACTGTACATCCATTACATCATTGCTCCGCACACACATGCATTCTGATCAATTTTCTATATTCGTATTAAATTTGTTGCTATATTTGTCAATTGAACAGTATTTTGCAAAACAAAAATAATTTAAGTCATAAATGGATTTAAAATCGAAATTCATCACACCTTTTATAACGATCGTTTTGAAATAACTAGATTTTCATCACACACCTCATAATTGAACTCAATTAAGTATTTTTAAAATGATTTGTTACACCATGCAACAAAATGCAAAAAAAAAAATCAATTCGCCGGCGTGTTATTGAAGAGAAAATTTAAACTTCTGATACAACGTATTTTTTTCTTATTTTCTTTATTGATGAACCAACTTTTCCGCTTAACTGTCTCCATTTCCCTCTGGCTTCGTGGATTTCTGAGCTGATTCTTTGTTAGTTTTTTGTTTTGCCTCCAAAACCGGAGATTCCAATTCAATGGTCACAGGACCATCATTTTGTATATGCACCTGCATATAAGCGCCAAATTTACCATCTACATAAAATTGCCAATGGCAAAAAAATATACGAAACATACAAAAGTTAAAACAAAAAACACACTAACCTTTAATTTTGCTTGCATCATAATTGTGGCCTAAACGTTTCAGGAACGTTTGATACAACTGCTGTGCCTGATCTCCCTGCATGGCTAGATGAAAATCCGGTTTGTTACCCTTTAAACGATGGTACAGTGTAAATTGCGATACACATAATATTTCCAATTTCTCATCCTGGACGCTCTTTTGCCAACGTTTACCGGCCGCATCTTCAAACAGGCGCAACGACAATATTTTGCGGGATCTAGGGACGAAGATTAGCTTTAAGTAATGGTATAAAAGTATTATTATGTTATATTGGACTTACAAATACTCAACATCTTTTTCAGTGTCCGTGTGCGTTATACCAACCAAAACACAAAGACCTCGTCCAATTGAACTGACGAGCTCTTCGCCCACTGCAAATTTTTTACTTCAAATTATATTACAATTATAAATGGAAGTAGATAGATTTATTAGTTGTACAAATTACCTGTAACTTTAGCTGTGGTAACACGTTGTACAATGGCTTTCATGTTGCAGCTTCTTTATTTTAATATTGTTTAACTAAAATTTTACTGAGGTCCGTATGCTGGCTGGAGTATGTTTTTATACATCAGCTGTTTGTGATTGATTGCAGTTTATGGCTTACCAGATGGATGGGTTGCCACAGCGTTGCCATTTTATTGCTTGTAGATGTAGTACAGGCGAATTCATAATTAATATTTTTTGTAACGGTAACGACAGAACAGAATACTCATACGGTTGATGTTTATTTATTTTAAAATAAAATTTTTTTCTTATAACCAAAAAAATACAACAAAAAATATAAAATTCCATAAAAAATTAAAAAAAAAATAAATAACAAACAAAAAAAAATAATTTTTTTAACATTTAATATTTAATAAAAATATTTGTTGTAATTTATTTTAATTGGAAACGAGAAATAAACAACATTTTATTTGGAAAATTTAGTTTTTGGTACATTGAAAACACTTTTTGGCACAATAAAAGTAATTTTTGTACAATTAAAGTAAATTTTTGTACAATAAAAGTATATTTTGGTACAATAAAAGTACCTTCCGGTACAATAAAAGTACCTATTGTTACAATATATGAACTTTTTGGTACAATAAAGGTATTTTTTCGTGCCGTGAAAGCACTGTGATACAGTAAAAAGTACTTTTTAGAGCATTAAAAGTAATTTGTGTTACAATAAATGTATACTTTGGTACAATAAAAGTACTTGTACCAAATGAACTTGGTGCGAAAATTTACTTTTTTGGTAAAAATTTTACCTTTTAATACAATAAATGTACTTTTGGGCGCAAAAGTACTTTCTAGAACAACAAATGTACTTTCTGGTCTGTTTGGTACAATAAAAATACTTTTTGGTGCAATAAATGTACTTTTTGGTACTATATAAGTACTTACAGTACTTATTGTTACAACTAGACACCAATGAAACAAAAGTACTTTTTTTTATAATAACAGTACTTTGCGTTACAATAAAATTAATCTTTGTTACAAAAAATTTATTTTTTGGTACAATAAATGTAAGTTTTTGGTAGAAAATATACTTTTTAGTGCAATAAATGTACTTTGGCACAATAACAGTACTTTTCGACACAAAAAAGTACTTTGCGGTACATCGAAATTACTTTCTAGAACAAAAGTACTCAATAAGTGTACTTTTTGGTACCATAAAAGTACTTGTTGGTACAATAAAAGCACTTATTGGTAAAACAAAAGTACTTTTTGGTATAATAAGAACTTATCGGCAAACTTTTACATAATTCTAAAAATTTGTTTGCACTTTTATCAATAAAATATTAAATATTGCTAATTTTTGGTAAAACGCCCCTGAAAATTGCGGGCGGTAATTTTTACATAAGTTGTCTTCAAATTCTCTCTTTAATTTACATTCGTAATACATACTTAGAATCTTCTTTGGGAATAGTTTTCCATTTTCGCAGTTCAAAGAGAAGGGAAGAGTGACCACTATCTCGGGGAGATTTTACTTAGAATAAGAGAACTATGAATAGGTAAAACATTTCCAGGGATTTATTATTCAGAATAAGGTAATTATGAACTATTAAATCATAAACAGCTATCAGAAATTTACAACGACCACATTTCCTTAACCAATGTCATATGTCAAGGCGTATTTAATTGGCACTTTGTCTGCCAAGATAATAAGTCTTGATTTTTTACAGGCAAGTCTGCGCAGACCGAATGCATCCCCCTAAACTAGGGGATAAGTCTGGGCAGACAATATATCTCACAGACTTGTCTGTCAGTGTAAGGTGGGCTTAAGTCTTTAACAAAATGTTTAGACCTCAAAGACAAAAAAATTGTTTGGAAAATCGCAATTATTAAATATATAATACCAAATTAACCCGTATATAAAGCAACAATAAGCAGCTTACTTGAAATTTTTACCAATAAAATCATAAAAAGTATAAATGTCATCCATGGCAATTAATGGTTTTTCTTATCAGCATTCAGTAGGTACTAAATAATTTATTTTTATAAATCTACCGATGCAAATTTTATTTCATAGCTATATAAAAAGATTGCGATCTACTATAGATTAAGATAATGGTCATAAAAATAACAATAAAACATCAAAATATCACATAGGTCAGTCTTAGGCCACAACATTGGCTTGTTTACAATCCGGTGGAATGCCATCAAATGGGCCATCGCCCTCACCACCACCGCCGCCAATGATTTTAATAATATCACTTAGGGTATAGCCACCCAAGAAGTTATCAACAAGCTGTGTATACAAATTGTAGTTAATATTTTATAAACTGAAGTATTTACAGATTCGTTGGGTGCTTACATTTTCCACATATTCGATGGCTCCTTTTTCCTGAGCTTCCACCCATAAGTCATTTAGCAACTCTATACCCAATTCATTGAATACAGCATGGAAGAAATCATTTACCCTAGGCTCCTCGATTAAATCTTCAATATTTATCCACAGATTGCCAATGTTGAACTGTTACAGAGAACATTTAATAAATTACATAGTGATCATTTAATAAAACACAATAAATAATTACCTCGATTTTCAAACTGCGTATGCCCAAGCTAAGGCCGGTTTTAAAAATCCACGAAATAGCTACACGTACATTATCAATGTGGCCTCTTTAGTTAGTGCCCCACAAAGAAAAAAACATTAATTTCTTAACTATGAAATCATCCGTATAAAATAAACTTACTCGGCTGTGCCATCACCGTTTAAATTAACCACCCTCGCAATTGAACCCTTGGCCGTGTACAAAGAGTCCATAGCTGTCAAAGGTAAAACAACTTCCAAGCTTGATCTCCTAGCGGGTATGGTGGTAATCTTCAAATTTTTAACATCAAAATCTGATAAACCGGTAAGCTGGAAATTTTTAACTGAACCGGTGAAACTATTACATACATAATAGTTAAAAAAAAAACACATTATTAATATTAACTCAACAATTGGTAAAATTCGTACGTACTCCACAAGATATTTATTATCCATACTGATTTCAGAGTCTTTCAATTCAAAAGGATCCAATGCAGGCATACCAAATTTAGGTATAGGGTGACACATGCGCATACGCCACTGTTCCAAAAATTCCAATATAGTGTCCTCCATTAAAGCATTGGTACATGGTAGCATTATCGTAGAGACAATGGCAACCGTTGCCATAATTGTAAATACACTGCACTTCATTTTGGCCGATTGTAGTTCTCAAAAACCAAAATTGCCAACACCGACAAATAATACCAATAGAATTCAAATGTTACGCTAGGCAGCTAATCTGCTACTGGCCTTGTTTCAATAGCGTATTTACCTTTTAGCTTGACAAGCGTAATCAATAATCATATCGACGATTATTCGTTCTACATATGTATATCGACCATTAAAAAAGATTAAGTAGAAAAATATTAATAAATATAGTATATAGGTATGTTAGCTTATCGCATATTGGTCAAAAACAACGACTAAGTATGTAGATCATGTTAAAACTATAATAATGTTAGCAAACAGTAAGTTAACAACATGTAAGCAACCGGCTAGCTAGAAGATCAAAAAAATTTTTAAAAAATTACTTTTCGGTACAATAAAAGTACTTTGTTTTTACCCAAAATTTCAATTTTTCTTTAATTTGAAATATTCTTCTAGTCCCTAATTTCAAAATACCAAAATACGTATTAATTTCATTGTTAAATGCACCACCACTTACATATAAACGATAATCAGATGAATTTTAAATCTAATCTCTATCCGACTTATTAATAAACAATTTTGAAATTCGCACTAATACACCTTATGCACTAAACGACTTTTTATACACCAGTTATGACGGTTATTACCCCTACTGATAAGAGTACACAACTGACCAAAATTAACAATGACTCTCTTTTATCTATGTCTTTTTCACCCGCCCACTGAATATATCGCGGAATATATAACAAAGTATAGATTTTAGTAAATATCATAGCTCAATATATTTATTTTTACATCTTCTTCTTCAATAACATTATAATAAAACTTACAAGTGAACTACAACGGGCACAAACTAACTTTCGCTGGGTGGTTGTCTCAAGTGTTCCGGCAACTCTTGTATTTCGGTTTTTTTAGCATTTAATGCCACGCCTTCGGGTAGATTACGCTCAATGTATTCCAGAAATGTGTCTAATGTGGATCCCGTCAGCTTATGGAAATCCATGTGGCGGAAATATGTACGTATCTCATATTGTACACGATGTTTTTTGTAAATGTGTACGCATTTCAAAAGTGTCATGCGTTCCTTTTCGGCTTTACGTGGTGCCCAGCTGAAAGAACATATTAGTTATATTATTTATTATAGATTAGTGTGAGGAATGCGTTTATGAGAGCAATGTACATATATCACATACTCAAGGTAAAAGATAAACCTATCGTATAAAAACAAATCAATTTCATTAATAGATAGAAAAGATTTATGTAGATAATTATATACAAATTATGACAAGATTTATGGTATTTTTACAATTAATACACAGTAGATTTCGCATAAAGAAAATGGTTTTATACAGTTTTATTTATATCTTAAATTTAAAGACTTTATTTTTATTATGCTTTTATTTTTTCTTTCAAGCGGATTGAAAATTGTGGACAATCTTATATACATATTTTTAACTCGTTAGCGCAAATTTTTTGAACTCGTACTAAATAAATGTAAGTAACAATAAAATCAAATATCTTTCTTGGGTATTGTGGTTTGTACTATCGGTTACCTTTTCACAAAAAGGATATTATTGACTGTTTTCTTTGACAATTTAGTTCTGAGCATTGTTGGAATACTGGAAAGAGCACTTAATTCCCTTGCTTGAACGGAACCGCCAAAGCAACATCTGGATGTTGGGATAGTTCGCGATATTTATAATGATTTTTTTCGCAGTGATCTGAAAGATTTTCAGTTCGAAATTACAGTTGAACTTCTCTATAACGCAGTCACTGGAGGTCGCCAATTTCTACGTTATAGATAGGTAAAAATGTGTGAAAAACGTTAGAAAATTCTGTTTAAAAAATCATTATAGAGAGAAATTCGCTGTGGAGAAGTTCGACTGTATGTATTCAAGTTTAAATTTTGTGGTTCTGTTCTTTAAAGCAATCGTTTTGCTAGCAACTTTGAAATTCTGCCTACTGGCATTGGGCAAATACTGAAACGCATGATCTCATTTTGATCGAATAACGATCGAATCATTTCACTTTGTTCGCAACAACAATTAAAGCAATATATTTGTTTTTGAAATTTCGTATATACATATTTTTAATTAAATCGTTAGATTCGTTGAAAAAAAGCGCGAAACGTACATCGTACCTGGTAAGTCTTGAGAGGGACCAGATAAGAAAAATTATTACCTTCCTGACGGGACATGGACCCATAGGCAGACATGCGAGCAGAATGGGATTCGCAACGAAAAGCGAATGCAACTACTGCGGGAATAGCAGCAGTGAACCATCTACCGACCACATTATATGTGACTCAGAAGGACTGGAAACCCTGGGAAACCCCTTCTTAAATAGTGTAGAGGAACTTGCATCCTTGGATATCGGAAGGATCAACAACTTTTGTAAAATTATTAACTGGACGGACTGGATTCCCAATCGACAACTGGCAACGCAATCATGCAGCACACGCGCTGATAGCATAGGTTGAAGGTATGACGTAAATGCCCAACGGGTGTCACAATGGGTCCATAAGGACCTAAGTGTTCTCCTCGTAGAAGGAGATGCCCGCACACTAACCAACCAAAGTGGCAACGATTGGAAATAGTGCGTAGACGAAATACTAATATGTATGGGAACAAATTTACGATTTTAGAATAGTCTTAATACAAAATCCAAATGAGATCACGTAATTGCTCTAATGGTGCCCCGATCCAAAATAATAATAATAATAACATTAATTCAATAAACATGATACTGGACACAATTCCATAGAATAAAAATGTAAATGCATCAAACCGTCGGAAATTTCTGCACTGCTGTTTAGTTCATTCGCATGGCTTTGTTTATTACGGATTAAAAATAATATACTATTTTTTGCACATTCCACCATCATCTACCGCTGTCCAATGTCGTAACACTACTTAAAATGCATATTTCCTTACCATCTTCCCACTTCGATTCCCAAATGACCAGCAGCTGTTGTAGCGAACCAGGAATAGCTCTTTAAGACTGCAGGATCTACACCTCGCAATTCAATTTCCAATTTACTAAATAGTTTATCCTTCTCTTCGGGCAAAACTAATGGTGGTGCTGCGAATTGCTCTGCCGGTGTGGCGACTGCTGTTGCAGCCTCTGTGGCCAAGCAACGCAAAGCGGTTGCATTTGCGGCCGTGCGGGAAGACAACAAATTCCTCACAATCTGCGTAGAAATTTTCAAATAATTTTATTTCATTTAATTTTAGTAATTCAAACTTACAGCAATCATTTTCTTCCCAAAAAATTTGTCAACAGAAATAGAAACTGCGTTTGGAGGTTATGCAAGTGCCGTTTGACAGAAAAACAAAAAACAGCTGAGCTCTCCCCACAGCCCTAGGAGCACAGGGTGTGCAATGTAAAGCGGAAAGGCAGAAAATTAAAAATATTTAAATAATAAAAACTAATAAAAACGATTTATATTTATAAAACAGATATTAACAACTTTAAATAATTTTTTCTAATCAAGTCTTTATACAAATGAGTGCTTATTTTTACAAATTCCTTAGTTATTTACTATCATAATGCTGTGACGTTTTTCTCAGTGTATCTTTAAACATTTGTTGTATTTATCATCCACCCATCACCAGTGTTACCGTTATGCCACTAAAGTGGCAATTTTGCCACTTTTTTTCTGCATTTATACTTTTATGCCACTTTTTTATTATGATACTAAATGTGCCACTTTTTCTATTTTTGATCAAATATTTTCAAGAATTAATATAAATGATAAAAAAAACTGAATAGTTTAAAGTTCTAAGACCCTTTTTATATAAAATCTAATAAAGATATAAGTTATATTGACATCGTGACTGAATTTAGTGATGTAATAAGCAAGCCCGAGGCTTTTATAAATAAATTAAAACTGCTGGAAAGTAAACCAAATGGCAAATCTTATGAACACCTATTCGCAATTACCAATGCTGAAGTTTTCTGGTTTAAAGTGGGAAATTTAAAAAATAATTAAATTGAATATTTGAAGCAAAATTTGTACTAATTTGCCATATATGTTTTGACCTTGCCCCATAGCAGTGCTTGAGCAGAACGCGTTTTTTCGAAACTGACATTAATGAAAAGTAAATTTAAGAAAAGGTTGAAAGTGGAAACCTGTCATTCAATGCTTTCAACTCTGAGTTTGGTTGACGAGAAGTTGGAAGATTGGATTCTAAGCACAGATCTCATTAAAAATGGCAGAAAAGAAGTTACAAAAAAGGAATTAGAAATAAATACATGTGATTTAATTTAAGTTTTTTAGTTTATAATATCTATGTACTCTGTACTCAAATGGATTTTTTTGTTAACTATTCATTTTTCGTTGTATTCTTGAAATAAAAACTAAAAAAAAGGTGTGCCACTTTTTGTGCCACTTTTTTGTATAATATGTGCCACTTTTTTTGAACAAATCCCCTTTTTGTGATACTTTTTGAAAATTCCCAGCGGTAACACTGCCCATCACACGTGCATTTGAATTGAACACAATTTGTTTATATTGTTGAATATTAAACTTTTAAAAATGGAACACGAAGGTATTTGTGCTGCAACAATTAGAAAAAAATTAAGGTGTTTTTATATTAAAACTCCTACTTTCCAGACATTCCTGCCTTGGAGCAAGATGCCGTCCCTCAACACTGTGGCACTGAGGATAAAGATTCCGATTTCACAGATGACGACTCTGAAGTGGACTCAATGGATCAGGGCGAACCAACTATATGTCTATTTTGCACTCAAGAACTACCTAGCATAGAGGCGGCATTGGAACATGTTAAATCGACGCATTCTATAGACTTTTCTCAATTAAAGTCCAAGTTTCATATGGATCAGTATTCTTTTATAAAACTAATCAATTGCATACGATTGGAGAGTGTATCGGCAGAAAAGTTGCTAACAGCTACTGAGGCATTTTGGAATGATGAAAAATATTTAAAACCTAAAGACTATGAATCATGGCTTAGCTATGGTAACTATCCTAACTTGAAAATGTTTTACGATTTATTTAAATTATCACTTTTTCTCAAACAGATTATGATGATTTAAAAGCTGAAGTAAACGGAGATTCACAGAATCCATTGGAGTTACAGCGTATTATACAAACTTTACGGGAAACACTTGAACTTCGTCAATCACAGCTGCAACAGGCCAGTCAAGATATAGACACTATGCGCCAAGGTTTTCAACGACTGTTAGATGTGGATAATGATAAAGCTGCGTGTAGCAAAGACAAAACAGATGTCAGATGTGTGTCGTCTGTATCCGTAAAAGCCGATGCAAGTTATTTTGATAGCTACGCTCATTTTGGAATACATCATGAAATGCTTTCGGTACGTACTAATTAATTAATTTATTTTTTTATATTGTTGCAATTGCCGATCCTTGCGTCAAAAATTAATTTCAAACTTTTATGTATACATTAAAAACAAAATTCTATCGTTTTGAAACTTAATCCAAACGTGATGGCCTATGGATGGCTTTTATCTGGCCCTGGTCCCAACTTTGACATTAAATCTTAACTAATTAAGCCATATTAGCTATCAACTGATAAAGCAAATTGATACACTTCCAGTTATCTCCTTCGCCAACATCTTCTAAAGACCTAACAGACACATCAAATATAAACTTCTTAAAAAAATGGATATATCAACTTTTGTAGTGATCTATGCAGCGAACAAAAAATCTATATCGCTTTCATAAGAGTATAGCTTGTACTTGAGACCTTTTTGCAGGATACCGACGACATGTGATACAAAGACACGTATGCCGGTCTTGCAGCAACTGAGCAATAAAAGAAACTTTCCAACGAAACAAAACTAATTTTTAACTCTTAAATAGCTTAATTAGAAAACACCTAATGGCTTGGTGTTACCCATTTTTGATAAGCTACTTGATCTTCTTTTACTATTTAATTTTTCTATCATTTATAATATTTTATATATTTTCACTCCATTCCCTTAGGACACTGTGAGAACTACCAGCTACCGTGACGCTTTGTTGAAAAACAAAGATTATGTTAAAGGCAAAAGTGTGTTGGACGTTGGCTGTGGCACCTCCGTGCTCTCAATATTCGCTTCTCAAGCTGGAGCGGAAAAAGTTGTAGGCATTGATAATTCAGATATCATATACAATGCCATGGATATTGTAAAGTAAGTGTTACTGATATATAAAATTTTAAAAACATATTAACTTTACCTTCTCTTCTCTTCTCCCCTCTCGCAGAAAAAACAATATCGACAACGTTTCGCTGATAAAAGGTCGCTTGGAGGACACAGTTTTACCTATAGAAAAATACGATATAATTATTTCTGAATGGATGGGTTATTTCCTTCTTTTCGAAGGCATGTTGGACAGTGTAATCTATGCCCGAGACAAACATCTGAAAGACAATGGCATATTGTTGCCCAATCGCTGTACCATGAGCATTGTGGGCTATGGCAATGAAAAGTTATTCAAACAACATGTCACATTTTGGGATAACGTTTACGGCCTAGACATGTCCAATATGCGCAAAGAAGTTATGCATGAACCTTTAATAGATATTGTGGATCCTTCGTTTATACTGACCGATGCCAATTGTATAGCCGATTTAAATCTTATGACTGTCGATTTAAATTATTCTAACTTTAAATTCGACTTTGAGTTGAAATGTTGCAAAGATGGCGTGCTGTCTTCATTTGTGGGATATTTTGATAATTATTTCGATCTGCCAGAACCAGTAATGTTTGGTACTTCACCTAACGACAAACCCACGCATTGGAAACAAGTGGTATTCTTTATGGAAGAGCCACAGCAGGTTAAAGCAGGCAATGTTGTTAAGGGTGTTATCCACTGCAAACGTAGCTCAAAGAGTGCCCGATCTTTGGATATTATTATAGAAGCTTTTGGTAAAAAATATACATACTACTTAGATTAATACAAGGATGTATTGTGAAACTTAATAAATTTGAAGTTGACGGAAAGAGATATTGTAAATCGTTTTATTAATGTTAGAAGTAGTTATTTAATTTAAAGGACTAACGCAGTAATGTCCAATAAACCGAAAATTAAAAATTTAACTTAAAAAAAGGCAAAAAAAAACAACGTCCAATTCTAAAAATATTTAAATTCATTTAATGCTGTTTATTGCTATTGCAATAAGGCCTCGTTTCTGAATAAACGATTTTCCAGGTTAATTGAATAACAATTTCGAGTAGATTTTTTTTAAATATTTTTTAATTAATAAATGAATATTGTTGTAAAAATATATAATATCATATATTGTGTTTTTAAATTTCAAAAGTAGTGAAAAAGAATTGTGGTTATATTCGCGGATAGTAGAGGTAATCACGGTTAACCGATGCAAAATAAAATTAAAATCAAATCTACCCCGTATGATTAAGTTTGCCGGTTAATCGAATCACGGATAATCGAGGCCTCACTGTACTTCGATCAAACTATATAAATTTGCTTCCTGCTGCGGCTCGTGTTTCCCTTTGGAAATATTTTAAAATTATTTGTGTTTATGGTGTAGTGAAAAGTTCAGGAGGTAGCCAAGAACGCAATTCCAAAAACACAAAATATTACCAATAATGGGTAGTTGAACGTTTGAACGTGCTACGTCCATTAGTCCACAGCCTTTAAAGGATTCCTCCACACGTTTAAGTTTTTTTGTTAAGTATTTCACATTATCTCTAAAAAGTTCCGCCTAAAAACGTTAATATTTAACTCCACGTTCGTCATTAATTTTTATTATCATCATTCTCCCTCCATCCTTGTTCTCGCAACAATTCTGAATTCATTGTCATTCCTTATATCCCTTTAGAGTTCCTCATAACACTAAATTAAAATAATAAATACTTGTATGTAGTTCCTCAGTTATCATTTGTGGACTACTGAGATTTTTAATAGCTAAAAATTTATTACAAAAAACAAGAAAGTTGAAATAATTTATATTTTTTAAAATGCTGCTGCAGAAAGATTGTTGTTCCTTACAAATACGCTTGTTCTCTTCTGCTTGGAATTGAGCCTTCTAACTTAACATATGTATAATTAAACCACGCGTGATCTAAGCACACAATTTTCAAAATTTGCCTTCGACCTGTAGTGATTTAATGTTTAGACAGTACCGACCTCCAACTCGGTTGCCAATATCTCCGGTTCCTCATCGTTGTACACATTCTCAGCCATCTGCCATACTTGCATTATGTTGTCCTCAGAAACGGAGCAAATGATCCATGGCTCATTGGGATTCCAGGAGAAATCGGATATTTTAGCGGTGTGGCCACCATGTATGAAGAGTAATTCGGGTGGTCCATCTTCGGCATCCTCTGTACTTTGTTCCTCACCTATTTTCGATAGATCCCACACATGCAGACGGCGATCAGTACCAGAAGAAGCTAAAATGGTTTCATTATGGGGTGACCATTGAACTTGGAAAATTTCATCTTTATGCGATTCGAAGGAATGTAGTTTTAACTTGAGATTACGTAGATCCCACAAAGCCACCGTTTTGTCAGCAGAGCCTGTGGCTAAAATGAACTCAGAATAAGGATTAAAACTCAAACAATTCACCTCTGCCGTATGGGCATCCACAGTGTGCGATGGTTTGGAGGTGTTATTGTTGCGAGTATCCCAAATCATCAGCTTTTGGTCGTCTGCCACGGAACCGAATAGGGATTCGTGCAACAAATGCCAAGCCACGTCTTCCACAACGGCTGTGTGTCCGGTAAATATATTTTTGGCATCAATTACGCGATGTTCCTTAGGCGTGGCATTGATGTCCCACAAACAAATGGTGTGATCGTCAGAAGCTGATAGCAAATAGCCATTAAGATTGGGATTCCAAGATAAACCATAGCCTTCCTTTTGATGACCTCTTAAACGCAAATCCGGTTGGCATTCACCAGACGGTTCAGGTTTGCTGGGATGTTTGGTATAGTCAAATACCAACACATCACTTGATGGCGTCTTGGTGGCAATAACACATGCGTTTTGGGGCATATACCGAGCTCGGTTTACTTCACCCTCGTGATTGATTTTTATTTCTATTTCGATTTTGCCACAAACGGAACCAAACCCTCCAAACTCGCCCTTCTCGTTGTCATAATGGGAACCATCGAACTGGGCATCTTCACTGGGTAGCTGGACACTGGCAATTAACAAGTGATTTTGTTCGTCAGAGGTGTGTGTACCCAATATCAAGCGATGCACGGAATAATCTTTTCCCTCTTGTTTAGTAACGTCCGGCAACCATTGTGCAGTCAATGAAGGCCATTCCAGAGCATGGGTCATCACCAGATCATAAAGGAACGGAGTATTTTTCTTCCAAATTTTATACTCCTCATTGATGACGCGCTCTTCGACGGCATCGTCAAAAGATTCAGCTGTACACAAATAATACAACAAATAATTATTGTACAGCAATAATGAAAATGAAATATTCGCTACAACTTACCATTGTCGCTGCGATCGACCATGTTGAGCGTCGTCGCTGCCGTTTCGTACGAAAAATAAAATAAACTCCTTCAATCAATGAGGATGCCTTCTTGCTTGCTCTCCACTATAATTCCACTAGCAACAACAACACCAACGATACACAAAACAAGCAAAGCAACACAATGCTGTCCCGCCAAAACAATTGAATTTACGGAGTTGTTTGGTCTTCTCTCAGACAGCACGCCGAGTGACGTTGTGCTAATGTATCTTCTGTTTCTCTTCCGACTATTTCACAAATAACAAAATTACAACGAATTAGTGCGTGTTATGCCCTCAAAATCATAAACACTATTAATTTCTGCTCCGCGCTCAATGCGATTTGATGTAAAATAAGTTCAAGCGCTTGGAAAATTTACCGGAAAATGTGCAAATATTTAGCGAAGCAACCGCCGCCACACAAACTGCAAACGAAATAACATAGAAGCAAAAATCAGTGACACAGTACAGTTTGGAACGAAGCAGTTGTCAAAACTTGGTACCATTTTTTATGTGTTTAGTTTTGTGCTGCCAAATTCGGAATAGTGTTGCCAGACACAAGGTATTGTGTACAATATGTGGATATGTAGAGGAAACCCATATAATAAACCGGACTAAGTTTTTTGGTCTGTGCCGACCTTCTTTTTTCAAACAAATATATCTTTCCTTTTTCAGACATACCTCGCCCGGTGAAATGCAATTCAGACAGTTTTTAAAAATAATATTTATATATATTTTTTTAAATACCTGAGATTTATTGAACATTTTTATGTATGATATATATATATATCTACCACATGTATAAAGCGAAGAAAATGTACTTTGAAAAAATTGGGCCCATTTACATTCGAGAAAAATTTTTCGCATTTCATCCATTTTATTGTATTTTGTAAATATGGGATAAAAACAACTGGCTAAATTACCGAATATGAGGCGGATCACCAAACAGTAGAATATAAGTTAAATAAACAATGGCGTTGCCATATGTCAACAGGACATTCCGAATGAATGATGCAGTTTTTTTACTTAAGCCATAATGTGTATAGTTCCAAAAAATCTTTTCGAAATTCGAAAAATAATTTATGTAGGGTCATACGGGTTAAAAGTGGCCGTCGTAGTCCCTTTGATTTCATGATGACCCCATATGTGTGGGTTCTCAGACGAATCTAGTGGTGCAAATTTTTCTAGAAGTATGAGTCCCCAGGACCGATATATATCTACTTTAGTAATTTATTTAAGTGTATCTGTATGGTTCATTGATCCGGCGACGGCTATTTTCAATTTTGTTTTTTTTTCTCATTATTTTTTATTCCTGTCCGGATACGGTAATTTTGCTTAAAAATTCCAACCAGCGCCCTCTTTAATTCACTATTGCACATATGTATACACTTTAAACTTGGCAGCACTATGTTTTGACATATTCTGTGACAGCCTGATGTTTTGCATATTTGCTCAGAGATTTTTCACTCGACAGAGAAATTCGCTTTTGTTGACATCATTTTCGATACTAGTTCGCAATAAAAACTAAAAGAATCTTAGCCAATTTGTAGTCATGGAAGCCCTAGACATCTTAGAGAAACGAATTGATACATTGACCCGCATATTGGGACCCGTTCCCGATATAGGAGTAGGCAACACAGATGAATCATCAAAAAATGCACCTGAAAACATCGTCGACTCTTTGGTCTCGGCCAATAATATGGTCAATGAAGCCATCTCTGGGCGTGAACAGATTAAGAAAATTGTGGAACGAAGCGGTGAGCTGGAAAAATATTTGGATCCCCATTTCCTGGAGGAAAACCAACAAGTGAAAGCCAAAGAAGTCTACCTGACAGCTGTCGCCCACGATCTGCATACGCAATTTCAACAACTGGACCGTGTCAAGGAACTGGAGCCAACATTGGGAGCTGAATACTTTCGCAATATACCGGGAGAGTGTGTGGATAAGTTGAAACAAATCAACGACGACAACAAAGAGTTTGCCCAACAAGCCGAACTTATAGAGGAAAGTCTGATATTGGCAATGAAGCGTTATGGTGAAATACAAACCAGTTTGTTGGACTCATTGGGCGCCATGAGCAAACGACTAGAGGCTGTTGAGGAGAAACTACAGCAAAAGAAAAAAGATGAAATGGAAAAGGAATTGCCAGTTGAAGGGGGAAAATAGTACTGATCTTATTTGTAAAATAAGTTTGTAGTAATTGTAGAGAATATATTTATTAATAATAATGAATGAGAGTGAATGCATGTGAATTTGTTTTGTGTATGTTTATTATAAAGAATTGGTGGCTAGTAAGCAAGAACAATTAGCTATCATTTTATCTTTCTTTGGCTTCTACAAATTATACAGACGAGTAACACATACAACATTCCACTAAAAGTTGCATGGCTGTTTCTAAAGTGTTGCATTACTCTATGGCATTGTTTAAGCTTGGAACGAAATTAAATATTTTGTTTAAATAATAGAGTACGAATACTATGGCACATATGACACCAAATAGACTAATTCGGTTTCGCCAATGTTGTTTACTCTCCTTCATCATAATGCAAATCCGCAATGCAGCCGCCTCGGTGTCCTCAATGCTGCCATTATTGTTGATAACAAAGTGTGACTTTTCGCATTTTTGCTCCAAAGGCATTTGGGAGTCAATACGTTTCTTAGCATCCTCTGGAGATAGCTCATTGCGTGCTATCAAGCGTGCCAATTGCGTTTCAGAATCACTAAAAGAAAAAAAGGAAGTAGGTAACGGTAACAATTTAATAAACAAAAATGTAAAACATCACTTTTGTGTCATATTTATTATTTTCTACAAAAAATTAAATATGTGAAAATTTCAAATTTCTTTCATAATAATTTCAAAAGGAAGCTGTTGCATATTTGCTCACATCCACTAGCTCTTGATTCCAAATTGAATTTAAAAAACCGACCGTGTCACGTCCTTACACTCACCATGTCACACAAACAATCTTATAGATAAAATCCATTAAAATGCCAGTCTCAAAGAGCAAAGGCAAGTCCAAAACGATCCATGCTTTGCCCGTCATAAAATGCTTAAACACTTCTTTGAATATTGTGCGATGTATAACGGGGTGGGTGATTTTATTAAGTTTACCCCTCAATTCTTTGTCATTAAATATGGCTTTGCCCAAAGCCTCTCGATTTATTTCTCGCGTAGGCAGCAGTACCTCATCGCCAAAAGCTTCCTTGATCTTGTGCCAGCAAGATGTGCCAGGTTCCACGACTAGGTTGGGCGTTGTAATTAGGTCATTTTGTGTTAATTAATAAGAATAATAATTATCTTTGATTAATGTCGACCGACAGACAGAGGTAGTAGCAGTTTAACTTACTTTGCCTGGCAATTTTGTCCGCATCGATGACGGGTATGCCATTTCGTTCAAATACCTTACTAACGGTACTTTTTCCAGAAGCAATTCCTCCAGTTACGGCCACAATAAACATATTAACAAATAAATTTTATTAAAAAAGACACAAGAACTTGGAAGAACAACCCTCTTCTAGTGTGAAAAGAGACATGTAAATAAATTGCACGGTAGAGTTGCCAGGAGACACTCAAAATTAAAGTGCTAAAAATAGTATAAAATATAATGTGATGAATGTTTTTTTAAATTCTTTTTCTTGGAAGTATTAACCCAAGGTGTATTTAATAAGGTGGCCGCACTAGTCAGCTGATTTGAACTTTTTTCATTCGAATTGGACCTAGATTGTCAAATTTTCTTGCGCTTAGTTCGATTTGTTTACTTTTTGTTCGACTTAGGTCAACTCAATTTGACAGTTTGGGACTCTTTGCAAAAACAATGTACATGTTTTTGTTGCAAAGTCTTTAGTTGTTGTTCTAGTGCGACCACCTTATTAAATACACCTTGTATTAACCCTACTTTATAATTACTTATTATTTCAGTACTTATAAGATAATGTTTTTTTTTTAATTTTTAATTATTATAAAAGAAATTTTTTATTTATATATATCCTTTATTGTTAAATACAATACTTTTTTATTTTAATGTGATGTAATATAATTGACCTTTTTTTGGATCCCATTCTGTGATGTAATAAATAAATGAAATATATTAATATATATTTTTTTAAATTTAATTTTTTTCAACGTAATTAAATGTATTTGAATAAAGGTAAAAAATATTTTTTTTTTATACAAAAAGTAGTTTACAGACGCTAACCCAAAACAGTAGTTTTTTTAAATTACCAACCCTACAGCCGAACTAATCCTTAATATTAAAAAACAGAGGTCAACAAATTACAACAGATACAAAAATAATTATAAAAGAATGACGAACATTTTTTTCAACTTTTTTAATTTGTTTTTTATGGCTCAACTCAACTAATGACAATAGTGTATAGTGTTTTTGATTTGTAATTATTTTTTATTTTTATTTATTTAGGTTTTTATTTTTTTTTTTATTTACTTAGTTGTAAAGCGCTACAGACAAATTTTTTATAAAAAAAATATTTGTAAAGCTATGTACAGACAATATTGCCCGAAAAATGCTCAGAAAATGTCCATCAACCGTGTGCACTTTAAATTTTTTTATGGCAACGTTTGCAGACAAAGCATTGCCATTACATTGTAAAACTACAATATTGCCCGACATCCAATGATCGTGTGAACGGCAAAATGTTGCCACTATCAAATTATTGTAATAGCCTTTTTACACCAAAAAAGCATTCCGCATCTTGAGCGGAAGATGCGGAATGCTAAAAAGTGGTTTTACACCGCAGTTTCGCATATTGTCAGCTGTTGTCTAGCTCACACATTTTCCCATTTACCTTGTAAAACTGCAATATTTTCCTGCCACAAACCTATTAACATTGTTACGGAGGCAGTATTCCACGAAGCGCGAATAGTTTTAACTTATTGGAATAACCATTTATTAACATTTTGGCAACAATTTAAATTTTTTGTCTGTCCATGTTGTTTGGCATTTTTTCAGATAAATGTAAACAAACGACGAAAAAGGTGGTTGCCGGATCAACATTACTGAGAAAAATCGCTTAAATTCCAATTTTCAGAGTACAACTCAGTGTATTTTTCCGCATCTTTTATGGATGCGAAAATATGTTAACATCTTTCCAACAACAAAATATATGTAAAAATTTTAGCATTTTGGCAGCATCCATCAAAGATGCGGATTAACGCGGAAATATGTTAAATGCGTTCCGGTGTAAAAAGGCTATTACACACATATGTGGTGATCAAGGAACCGAATGGGTCCCTAGGGCCCCATGTGCGCCTGATATTGATTTACGTATTTCTGGGATTAAAATGGAGGATATGGTATCTTTTTCTTTTCCAATTTAACGCCCATGGGCAGTTTGATTATACCACTTTAAGATGATTACGCACCTAGTCAAAACAAATGTGAAATTAAAACGCATAGGTTTTCTGCTATCATCGTAGGTGCGTCCAATGTTGTAGTTACATGTTGCCCAAAAAAGTTCCGGCTGGCAATGCTTTCGTCATTAATTTCTTTACGATCTGGCAATATATTTTCTTTTTCTCAGCGAAGTTGGTCGCAGTTACCACTCATTCTGTGGAAGCCTGCATCTGTCGTGTTTTCTATCGTAAAAAATTCTCCATTTTATATTCTTGTTCGGAACGCGGCAGCCGCTGAAAGTGAAGACGTTTTGTGAATTACAAAAAGACTTTTTAAACACACAGAAATTCGGGATATTTTAGTCGCTTTTGCTGCGTAGACAAAACAACAAGACAATATAAAATGGTGGATAAAATTGAAATGAGTTTGGATGACATTATCAAATCCAACCGCGGACAAAATAGAAAAACTGGCGGAAATCGCACAGGCGGTGGAAACAGACGTGGTGGCGGTGCCAATCAAGGAACACAACGTAGAGGAACTGGCCGTCGTGTAGCTCCAACCACTACATCTCCACGCAAACCTGGTGGAGCCATTATTAAAGGCCGTGGTGCTGGAGGCATTCAAAAAGCCAAATTCTCAAGGGTAAAACTATGATGAAATTCATTAAAAATCACAAAGAGCTTCTGTTGGAAGCGTCTCACCTGGCTTGCTAACAAAGTTTTTGTGTTGAGAAGACGACATGGAGAGCAAACAGACACGGCTGCAGATAATCTTCCTAGAATTTACACACATTTTCCCATATTTTCCATCTACAAAACAACGGTATTCTACCGCAGATTAATTTTTACGAAAAAATAAAATGGCCTCATAACGGGATGTACGTAAAAAAATAACATCATAAGAGAAACCAAACGAGCGAAAAGAGTATAATAATAAAGAGGATGCAAAAACAAAGATCTTAACCAAAGGATGTGGCAACACTGTGTTGTGTGAAAAATAAAATGGTGGCTCAAGTTGTTTGTTGTTTACCTTTTTTCCCTCCTCAGTTTACGTATATTAATTTCATTTTGCTGAAATAAAAGCAAACGCACTAACCTAATCTACGCTAATTTAAAGACTAAAACACGTAATCATCATAATCCGCAATGAACATTTTTTTCCGAAAGTTATTGTGTTAACATTTTTAAAATGAAATTTTCTCAAAATTTGCAATGTTGTTTCCTTTAAAATCCCAAAGCAAAAAAAAAAAAAGAGTTATTCCCTCTTAAATTTAGCAACGTTTTATTTAGCAAGGAATGTAAAACCAGAAAACTTCCAGCTATATTACATTCTTATACTTCCTGAAATACTAGAGCTGCAACCGGCGACCCTGTTTTGTCAACTTCAAAGTTTAGTTTCGAACACAAACCAGGACATTCTGAGATCCTTTAGAAACAGTATCAAAGCAAAATGTTCAACTTGTGTTGCATCTTGTACCTACTCCTACTCCTCCCTCTAGGGCGATGTAAACAGTGCTTGGAAACATGACATGTACGATGGACCTAAACGGGGCATTTTAAAAACGACGGATTCAGCAAAACTTCTTGTCTCCAATTTGGATTATGGCGTATCGGATTCGGATATCAAGGAGCTATTCACAGAGTTTGGACCGCTGAAGAAGGCGGCCGTACATTATGACCGTTCAGGCAGATCTTTGGGTAAGTAAAAACGAATATTCTTAAGATGCAAGAAAAACCTATATTGTTAAAAACAAGAGTAGCAGCATATATTTTACAATAGAGTGCGGTATAAGATGATGATTGGGGTCCTATGCTTAAGGTTAAGCAGAAATTAAGAAACATTTATTGTTTCAAACATATTTCATTTTATTTCAGTTGATCGTGAATTTACCTCCATGAAATGTGGAAAATTGTCTACGTTTATAGCTGTGCGAGGAAATTCCTTCTGTATGCATACTAAAGATAAATAATACGTTAAAGTAAAAATGCCATTGCAGTGAGTTACAAATTAACTGTCAACTAAAAAATTCCTGTTCGACAACAAATTGATTCTTACCTTCCTTACCTTTGTTTAGTTTATTTATTGGGCAATACGTATATTTATAAAAACAGTTTGTAATTCGTTTACAGCATTCGTCGTTGAAATTGCATTTGTTATTATTAGTTGTGATATATTGTAAAGGTTTGATTTAGTTACATCGTTTAGACATGAGGCATGAATATTAAGTTATCCAAGTGTAACAATCAAGGATTTATTATTCCTTCAGTTCAATTACCATATTGAATCATATATGTTGAATAATATGAGGGATTCTTTTTAAGTGCCATACATGAATTCATATAAAAAAGTCGAGGCCGCGATTCTATTTACGACATAAATTCGACATCGGTCGATTTATTACAGAAGTTTAATAATTTGATCGAAGTATTACAAAAGTTTAATAATTACAGAAGTTTAAGTTATGGCGCAAGAATGATGATGATGAATATGTTTTTTGTTTTGAAGACAAAATAAATTTTCGATATATAAAAATACAGTTTTGAAATATAAAAATACAAATATGATATAAATGCTCACTGTAATGGACTGATGCCAATTTCTCTGGTAGGTTGTTCTTGAGTGGGGCAAGAGGTTCTCCTTGGTGTATGGGCCAGAGCGTAGTGGGAAACTTTAATACCTTTCGAGAAGAGACAACCTTTCCAATTAAATTTGTGATAATTCTCCGAACTCCTTTTGATGCATGAAATTAAAATTATAATGTATAAATGAGCAAATATAAAAGTACACTTTAATATACCAAGTACTTTAAATTAATGAAACTACGCTTTTGTTATATTGAAGTACGTATTTTTAAGAAATAAAAATACGCTTGATATGTAAAATTACATTTAATTAATTTGTCCATGTATTGAATGAAAACGATATTGCTTGTAAATTAATTCGGAAATATAAAAAAATAAAAATGGTCAAATTCTCTTTCTTTGTAACAAAAAGTTTAAGTGTCCTAAACAGAAAATATCTACGTATGTATAACGCTACAAAAGCTATTTTTGAGATACATTTGTTTATAAAAAGTGTTTTAAAACTTTCAAGACATTGGACGTGTTACGGTCCTAGATAAGCCAAAGTAATTTGGGGAAAGTATCAGTAATTCGTTCTATGTAAAATCATATTTTGTTTTACTATGATTTTTATTCAGCTATCCACCTTAATACTTATTGTAAAACATGATATACATAGTAATATAAATTTGCCATTCTATTATTTTTGCAGGAACTGCCGATGTTGTCTTTGAAAGGCGTTCAGACGCTTTAAAGGCAATCAAACAATATAACGGTGTACCTTTGGATGGCAGACCTATGAATATACAATTCCTGACTGATGCATCTAGTGCAACTAGTAGACCGCCTGTGCGCACTGCCGGACCAAGCCCCGTTAAAAGAAGACAACCCGTTGGTGGAAACAGAAGAGGAGGTGGTAAGTAGTTTCTGCTACAACGTTTTTAAAGCCAGTTATTTAATTGCCTTTTAACGCTATTTCACATTTCAGCTGCTGGTGGCCGTGGAGGACGCGGAGGACCCCCAAATCGCACTAAAGCTGCTGGTGGAGCCACTGGTAATCCTCGCGTAAATAAACCAACACCAACGGCCGAAGAACTTGATGCAGAATTGGATGCTTATGTCAACGATATGAAAATTTAGATTAGGAATATTAGTCATGTTACTTAATATATTTATAATTTGTAACTGTTAAGGAACAACATCAATTTACTCAAGTAGAGCTCCATCTTTCATCTCTGGATTTACAATATATAAAAATCTTGTACAACTACATCGATAGTTTCCGGAAAAACGGAGGCTAATATCTGTTTTTGGTACTTTCATTTATTATTTTTGCATTTGTATTAATTACAAAATTTTCAACTATCAATCACTTATGTTCTCTTTTTTTTATTTTACCTTAAATAATTTAAGTTTACCTACCAAACGCTCTTGACTTTTTAACAAAAGATGAAAACAGAAATACTTAAAAATAATCTTTGCCACAGCAACTTATAATAAGTTTCTCATAAATGATTATTATATATCATTTTGTTTTTACAAACTGATTTAGTTCAAAAGTGGTGGTAAATAAAAATTATAACAAAAATCTAAATAATTTCGTTTAATTCTTCTTTATAAAAAAAAATTAAATCATTTCGTGTACTTCTCGAAAAATACCATCAGAGATTTTATTTTTTAAAAATAACAATCCATATGTGATCCTTGATTATTTTGACACTGCTGCAATATGGAGCGGATATTTTTATCAAGTTTTTGGTAGGTGTTTCGTGAGAAGTTTTGCATTTTCACTCGAATATGGTCCTTTAAATCCTCAAAAGACACATAGTTGATTACTTTTATTGGGCATTAGTTCTAGTGACATACGACGGTATACCGCTTTCTAGAAGATAATTTGGCTTGTCCAAGAATAGACGCTCTTACACATTCGTGTTTTTTTGGGATCCCTTAAAAAGGGTTGAGCTAAAAAATATTTAAGTATAATATGTAGTTATTTTTTTTAACAAAAATTCTCTAAGGTCTATTTTAATCGTGTTTAAGCTTTCTAGAGGATACTTTTGGACCCGATAGGTAGGCCTTTTGTTGTGATTTAACAAGTTTAATTTTTGAGCTCAAGTAAAAAATATTTTTTAGGCTCAACACTTGCCTTTTCGGGTCGGATCTGCTTTTTTATTTTCTATAAATTCTTACCTGTCGTGGCATGATGGTTAGAACACGCGACTACCATGCGGGAGATCCTAGGTTCAACTCCTGGCTCCAGTCATACAAAAAATAAATTTTTCTTTCATTGCCATTCCCCTCGATGTTGTCTTCAGCAACTTCGCAGTATAAGTGTCGACTCAATCGGCATGTCTTGTAAAAGCTTATTAAACAGTGCCGTTCGCATTCGTCGATAAACAAGTAGGTGCCGTTAGTTGTGAATCTAAAAATAGGAAGCGTGTTAATTCACAACAAGGCGATAAGCTAAGGTCCAAGGAAAAAGGAAAATGATTTATCAACATCTCATATAAATCAACAAGCCAGCTGGCGCCATCTCTGATGGAATTTGGCGGTTAAAACTCACAACAACAAAACCTAACAATCCTTGACACAAACCTTGTTATCCACAAAGGAACGAAACAGAGTTGCCAACAATGATCGAATGATAATCGGATTATATGCCCGATCAAGTGCCGATAAATTGAAAATCGGTATAAAGAATTATCACCCCAGCTATCCACCAGCTGTTACAACAACAACAAGGCGATAAGCTGTCCCATACCTCATTCATGGGGTGTAAGGGGAAATTACGTTTTTTTTTTATAATTTCTTATATTTTTCTTTACTTTTTTTTCATTATTATAGTACATATATATATATTTTAATTATTCTATTTTTACTTATTTTATTTATATATTTCTTTTAGTAACACTAAAAAAATACGTATTCACAGCCATACATTCCTAAGTATTCATAAAGATCTTAGAACTATTTATGCTTATACAAATGTTTGTATAAATGAAAAAAAAAATATATGTAACAATTTTGATAAAATATTTCAAAAGTATAAATTGGTAATGTGTATAAATTTTTAATTTCTTTTTTTTTATTTTATTTTTTATTTATTCATTACGTAACCGATCCATACGGTCGTTTATGGGTAATGTTAATACAATACAACGACGCCGTCTTGTGACGACTCACAGTGGGAAAAAAAAGTTTTTTTGGACATTTGAAATTATAGGCCGCATTTCTTAAACGATTTTCATGGTTCTTTTTTTGTATTATTAGAAACAAAATTGTGCACAGAATGTAAGTTTTTTTCTATTCTGAATTCCTCACCGTTATTTTTTTAAAATTTGTCAAAGTCGATGAATAAAAAATTTTTCATTTTAATGTCAAATATTTTTTGGATTACGTGTCCTAAAAATTTCGAACTGACCTCAATTAATGTGAAAATATGTTACGAATTAAACTCAGTGAAAAAATAAGCCAACATTTTTTTTTGGGCTCAACTGCAAGTAAGTATGTGGAGGCCCTTTTTTCACATTTTAGCTCGGTGTCCTGCTCACAATTATCATCCGATTAAAAGAAAACCTACTGTACAACCTGGAAAAGTTTTAAGAATGTCGCCTGTAAAAACTAAGCTAAATCGGTGTGGGTCACCATGCGATTTTTTTTTGCATATGAACCAAAAAAATGCAGTTTTAAACTTCTGATAAAATACAATTTTGTGTTTACAAGTAGGCTAAGTGGTGGGCCTTTCATTAAAAAAGACCAATACCTTAAATGTTACATCATATTATTTTCAAATATAGGTCAAAATCCAAAGGTAACTTCGGCCAAAAATTTTCCAAAAAAAATTTTGAAAAAAAATCTGTTCCATACAAAAATTTTTAAATATTTTTTCTTAATCAGAAACCCTTCCTCTATCATAAAAAAATAGTGGTGTCCAAAGATCAGAGAAAAAATAATTATTTGTAAAGTAGTGTTATTAATAACTTTTTATTTGTTAATATCTTTTTATAATTAATATAATTTTGTATTAATAAATTGTGTGTAAATATTATTTTTGATTATTTTGTTTTGATATTACTATTTCTTACAATTATTGTTTTTTATTATATTTTTAATATTAAGCAATTTTATTATATCGTTTTTATGATTAATATACCTATAAATTATAAAATTGTTTTTAATTATTATTCGATATCACATGTACTGTTTTATAATTTTGTAAGTTTTTTCTTTTTATTTTGTTTTTTTTTTTCAAATTATTTTAATACGTATATGGTATTGTATATATATTTAGTTTTTTGTTCTTTTATTTTATGTTTTATAAATAAAAAATATTTTTTTATATTATATATTTTTGTTGTTGTTTTATATTACATTATTTTTTTATAATACAATGTTCTCCCTTATTATGAATGTCGTATTCACTTCCGATGTTTTTCGTTTTTTAAATATGGCATTGCCGTTTTTTTAGAAATGAGACTGAAATACGACTCTGTCGAATTCTATTACAAATTTGGGTATTTTGTATGTCGATTTTGAGCGTGAAATTCGACAGAAAAAGTCGTAATGTATTTTGCCGGTGAAAACGTCAAATCAAAGGTAGAATTTTATAAAAATAAACAGAAAATACATGTAAAAATGAAAGAGCATTTCAATAAATAAAATTTATTACACATAACAAATTTATAATTAAAAACACCTTTTTTACTTATTAAAGGATGAAAACAACACCAAAGCAATTTGCTTAAAATTCCAAACATTGCAAAAGGGTACCACAAAAAAGAAAGTTGAAATAAATTCAATGGATTGTCATAAAAGGAAGGGTGAACAGTATTGGTCCTTCCTAACGCGACTCCGAAGGATGGATGAAAGTCTAGGCTAAAATGAAGACAAATGATTCATCGTACTTATTGTAGGCTGCGCAAGGCACAGATTGAAATCATTTCCAGATCCTTTTTGATAACCTTCAGCGAGGATTCCAGCATGCAAAAGGGTACCACAAAAAAGAAAGATGAAATAAAAGCAATTGATTGTCATAAAAGGAAGGGTGAATAGCATTGGTCCTTCCTAACGCGACTCCGAAGGATGGATGAAAGTCTAGGCTAACATGAAGACAAATTATTCATCGTACTTATTGTAGGCTGCGCAAGGCTCAGATTGAAATCATTTCCAGATCCTTTTTGATAACCTTCAGCGAGGATTCCAGCATGCAAAAGGGTACCACAAAAAAAGAAAGTTGAAATAAAGGCAATGGATTGTCATAAACGAAAGGGTGAATAGCATTGGTCCTTCCTAACGCGACTCCGAAGGATGGATGAAAGTCTAGGCTAACATAAAGACAAATGATTCATCGTACTTATTGTAGGCTGCGCAAGGCTCAGATTGAAATCATTTCCAGATCCTTTTTGATAACCTTCAGCAAGGATTCCAGCATTTGTGACATAAATTGTTTATAAAGTTAGTGCGCAAAACTAACAGCTACAATATTCCCGAATATAGTTTGGCGCTATACGAAGTGTGAGTTAGTTGTTGGAAAAAAAAACTGATGACAACTTTTTTTTCGATGGGCTCACTGATTTTCAGAATCTTTTGAGGTCCATAAAAAAATTGGTCACCAATCTCGACAAACTGAGTATAGGGTTTCATTACCCTTTGATAGTATTATCTATCCTATACTGTCAAGTTCTTGTCATTTACAAAAAGTCTTCATTTGTTGTTTAGTGTTATTTTTGAAATTAATATATTTTAAAAAATTTAATAGTCATATTTCAAGTTTTTGGCAAACGGAGTTTTACATTTTTAAATGTAATATATAATTTTGTTATTATTTTTATTTTTTATTCGACCTTTTTGTTATCAATTGAGATTATTTTCAAATAATCAAGCTCGAGGTCAGGTTTTTTTTGTTTTTTATATTATTATTTTTTTTCGATATTTTGATCATCTTCAGGAATCATAATTTAAAACTACATAAAACATAAAAGATGAGCGATAGATCATCGTCACCTTTGAGATATTCTTTTATACATTTTGATTTCTGAAGATGATCCTCCAAGAAGATCGAAATATCGAATAAAAATAATAATATAAAAAACAAAAAAACCTGACCTCGAGCTTGATTATTTGAAAATATTATTATATAATTTTTGGATTGAATTATGTTTTTTGCGTTTAATTTATGGGGATTTACAATATCAATACAGTTTATCTAAGAGAATTTTCAGAAAATATTTTTTATTTTATTAATTTCTTATATTATATTTTAATTTTTTATACTTTTTTCATTTGAAGTTATTTCGTATATACCAACAACTTATGAGTTGACCACAAATGGTGGGAAGCTTTGATCCACTGTTATGAAATGTGACTTTGATGTTCACCACTTCAACACTTCGGTAATTATTTCATAATTCTTGAATTTTCTAAATAATTAAAGGCAACGTAAACACCAAAAAAAACATTTCTAGATCGCCAATTGGTGATCAAACAAATGATAACAATGGCAGGTACATTTTGTTTAACAAAAGAGAGCAAAAAAATATACAAAATAAATATACCACCAATATGGAATCATGCAGACTTTCCTCCACACACATTTCTGTGGGCTTCGAGAAAATTGATAACAGAGGTGAGTGTGAGGCTGAGGAAGATCATACATATTGTCATTCAAAGAGACATTATGAGGGACGCCTGTGGCGGCTGGCATGTGAAGCAATGATGTTACTTCACCTTATCATTGTCAGGGCGGAAGAAATGAGTAATCACTGATGATGGCAGAACCATAAACCATTTTATACCTATCAAATAAAAGAAAACAAAGAGCACACGACGAGTACTAGAAATGCTGTGTTCTTTTAATTATTTCCCAGAAATCGGAGACAATAAACATTAAATACTAAATTACATACGTACAGACATATGTATGTATGCATGTTTATACGTATAAATAAAAATTAGTAGTACAATTCGCATTTGTATCGCCGATGGTACTTAATGCTAAATGAAAATTAAATGCAAACTGTGCAATATGTCAATTTGGGGTAATATTTGAAGAAGAAGAAAAAAATCCCATATGGACTTACAACTCGTACTAAATAAATATTGTAGTTTGTAGCAGCTGGCGGCATTCGTATGCAAATGCGTATGAAAAATACACGTACATACATACAAATGTGTGTGTGTATGTACGTAATCCAATTTAAAAGTTTGCAGCCAAATTGTTGTGGTGACGGTGCATTGTGCATTTTGGATGTTGTTTAACATTTCGTCGAGAATGATCGTTTTGACATACTATTGCCTGTATTAGCAATGAACGAACACAAATAATAACAACAACAACACCAAATATATCACACTTTCACTTCTCTCTCTCGCTCAGTTATTTTCTTTACTAAATGTTTTGCTCTCACACTTGACCTAACGGATACAAATTTCTCACCTTTTGTTGACAGACAGTACTGCAAAATAGTGTAAAGTGCGGCTGGCTTAGAATATA
This sequence comes from Muscina levida, assembly GCA_964034835.1. Classification (NCBI taxonomy): domain Eukaryota; kingdom Metazoa; phylum Arthropoda; class Insecta; order Diptera; family Muscidae; genus Muscina; species Muscina levida. The sequence continues at coordinate 15,836,307 of OZ035880.1, read as the reverse complement.
CATACTCAAGTAATTACGATGTGTTACTGCTAAGATATTCATGGTAAGCTGGTGGGCATACTCTCGATATCACTCTGGTCCAAGTGAGATCATAGACGCCAGAATGTCTTTATTATTTATTTGAATCAAAAAATAAATTTTGAATCGTTAACCCTATTAATGCCATCGTTGGCTGGTGAAGGCACTAATAGTGCATAAAATATGTGGTTAATTTTTGCGCAAAATTATTAACGTTTTTAATTTATTGTATTTTTTATAAGAATTTTATATTAACCATAAAACCATAAAAAATAATTCTTTAAATTACTTTCACCCCAAAAATTTTGGGATATAGAGTAAGTGTACCAATTGTGGGCAGTTTAACGATTTTATTATTATTTTTTTAAATCATGTCTACGTCTGTGCAGTTGCTATTCGGGTAAGGTCAAGATATTCTACTTCATTGAAGGGTGTTGTTTCAAATGAAATAAATTTTTATAAAAATTTTTTTTTAATAAATTTGACTTATTATTAATTGTAAAATGTGTCCGTAGTCGCCAGTAGTCGGTACTCGACAAACTATAATTCCTATAGTCGGCATGGCATTTCTTATTTAAGAAAAAATTAAGTTGTACCAAAAGAAATTCAAATTTGTAATAAAATAATTGGTTCAGAAGAATTGAATGCAACGAAGGACTTCACCAAGGAACGGACTATATGGCTCCGTTGTTGGATTTTACATCATGTCCGGAATTAGTAATCCCTGATAGAGAAGATTGGAAAGCTTTCTTGCTCTTCAGGGGGCTGTCCATCTTTACTGATCGCTCAAAAATGGGCATTGGAACAAGATCAAAATATCTTCAGTGAGGATCTCAATTGCAGGAAACACTTCTGATTGGAAATCTACGGAGGATATATTGGCTATGAATTTGAAGGAAATCGTCACAGTCAAGCTTTGCCTCAAAAGCTTTGGTATCAAAGGTCATAAAGTCGACATTGGTGCAAAGAAGTAAGACGGCGCTCTCAAAACTGTGGGAAAATGGGAATCAACTCTGCTGTATCCCCGGACTTAGTGACATATATGGGAACATAATAGCAGCTGAACTGGCGCAGAAAGACTAAGCACTGAGACCTGGCCAATCAGATGGATCAGTGCGACCGTCAATGTGTCATATATACGGAATCGTGACCCGTCACATCAAACGGCTGGCAAATGCATCCTAGGAACTCCGCATCGACTGTGTAGTATCATGCGATATTTGGCCAAGACTAAATGGAACACGAACAAGATCCCTATTGGAACTAGATATGAAATCCGTCAGACGATTAATTGGAATAATTACAGAACACTGTGACGTTAGAGATTTACATTCAACTGGGAGACGACACAGGGGGGCTATTGTAGACTTTGCGATGATGACCATTTTCTATGCAATTCTACAGCTCTTCACAGAAGAAGGAAGCAATTCCTCGGGAAATGGTTCTTTGATATTCTCACCGAATTATCGTCATGCATCATGAAGAATTTGGTGAAGTTAACTGATGGTTTGATCTGGCTCTTAAGGGCATAGGACCCACGTAATCTTATTACTTTATATATATACGATTAAAGGAGAGTACATACCGGAATTCTTTTAAACATTTCTTTATACCTTTTCCTGTACTTGTATACTTTTAATTTATCTTCTACTATACTGTTTTCTTCATATTTTTCTTTCTCAAAAACAGAACAATCGCAATGGACCATAATGGTCTCCGAGTGTTGTAATGATATAACATTGCACTGTGGGATTACATGTCCTCAACCTAAATCTAAATTAAATATTAAAGACTCATGTTGAATATAGCTTTTTTATTCCCTTAGTTAAGATGCCTCTGGTTTCTGCGGCATTTGATGAAAATTCGAATTTCCAAAAATCAATTTTAGCTGATTTTTACTCGAAAAGGAGGACAACCACTCCAAATTTCATCTTTCTATCTATAGCCAGTACGCAATTTTAAATATATACATGAAAATGTTATTACAAACGATCTATTAATATGACAGTCACAATAATATTTCCAAAAGGGAAATTTCGCCCATTTCCCAGCGAGACATAATCCCTTTGTCTAATTATGTTTTCATGTTGCCTATGACAGAGGCCCTACGGATAGTACTACACAGTGAAAACTTTATTGCAATCGGTCCATTTATTTCGCCGAGATAATGATTTAATCAAAAGGGGCGTTGTACCGCCCATTTCCCAGCGAGCCGTAATCCCCCATGTACAATTTACATATGTAGCAAATCTCATCTTCAAACCTCTAATGGCTCCTGAGATATGACCGATTGAAATTTCGGTTCGTGTGGGCGGTGCCATGCCCCTTTGTCTAAATATGTTTTCTTGTAGCCTATGACAGAGGCCCTACGGATAGTACTACACAGTGAAAATTTTATTGCAATCGGTCCATTAATTTCACCGAGATAATGATTTAATCAAAAGGGGCATGGCACCGCCCATTTCCCAGCGAGATGTAATCCTCTTTGATTCAGTAACATATGTAGCAAACCTCATCTTCAAACCATTAATGGTTCTTGAGATATAACCGATTGAAATTTCTGTTCGTGTGGGCGGAGCCACGCCCCTTTGTCTAATAATGTTTTCACTTGTATAGTACAGTATCACACAAAGCAAATATAATTGCAATCGGTCCATTTAATTGGCCAATATAACTATTATTAAAAAAGGGGTGTGGCACCGCCCACTTTCTACAAAAAAGTAAATTTTTGTACGACCAACATATGGACCAAATCCCGACTTCGTACCTATAATAATTTATGAGATACAGCAATTTTAAAATTCGAGATGTATGGGGCGGTGCCCCGACTTTTTTACCCCCTTGCAGACCAAAAATCCCTTCTTAGTGCGCGCCTATGCCATAAAAGGAACCTACGTTCCAAATTTCAAGGTTCTAGCTTTAGCCGTTTGGGCTGAGAAGTGATCAGTCAGTCACCCAAGTCTTTTATATATATAGATTTTCAAGGTCCCGATCCCATACACTGCATTTATATGCACCCACAAAGTACAAACGGCTGCAATAGTGTTAACTGCTGTGATCCCTAAGACAGATGACAACAACAACAACAGACATTGTTTTGGTGTGTGATAAAGTACTAACTACTATAGCAGTGCTCAACAAAATTTGAGTTGGGAGGGGGTTTTTTTTCATTTTCGAAAATGAGAAACTACAAAATATAAACAAACAAACAAACAAAAAACGGAGCGCGATCGTCGTCGGATACGGAGACATCGCGCGCACTCACATTATAAATACCGGCACAAACAAGTTCTTGCTTCAGTAAGATTTAAACTGTGCTGTGAACAAGAACACGAACGCTGCGTCAACTCCTCGGTGGTATCATACAGCTACTTTTTAAGCTGCTCTTTTTACAACAAAGTGGTTCCTTCTTCGTCTTAGACTTTGATCTACCTGGATATAATATAAAACTACACAACAACAACAAGAAAATAATAGTGTAACAAACGACGATTTCATAGAATTTATATCTTGTGAGTTTTTCATTTCCAGAGTGAGAGAGAAAAAAAACCTGGTCATTTATTTCATAACGATCCCGAAAGTCGTTTATTTTGCAAGACAAATTAAAAAAAAAAATTGATATTAACGAACAATTTGCAATTGTTGGTGTTTGTCTCTACACAAAAGTCAGCAACAAAGATTAATCTATTTCATTTGTCTTCAGCCAACGGAAGTGCCAGAAATTTCTGTTAAAACGAAAGTTGTTTCATCATGAAGGGGGTCTTCGTCGGTATTCTGCCGTTAGCGCTGGCGTCTTTATTGTATGTCAGCACTATTGAGGCTCAATATTTTGGTGGGTAAGTAACGAAAACAAAAAATAATGCAAGCTAGTGAATTGCATTTCACATTTTGCTTTTACTTCATATCAAATATGTTTAAGTAAAAAAAAATGATTGCTTTGCTTAAGTGTTTTCTGTGTAATGGTTTGGCTTAGCTTGTTATAATATTGTATGATATGATCAATCCACTTGGTATTCACTTGAACTCAAAAGCACATTCAAAATTATATTAGTTAACAGATACGTACCTGATGTAGTGTGTGCAACGCCTAGTAGACAACGCCATGAATCGTTCGTTAAGTATTTTGCTCCGTTTATTGTAAAGTATTTTTTTTTTGATAAATTTGCTATGGTATTAATTATTAAACAGAGAAAACAAAAAAGATTGTAGATCAGACATTTTGCAATTTGTTAAAGTAATGGCAATTTAACAATTTTTTTATTTGAGGGGTCGATCGTCTATTGTTGTGGTCGGTCTCGGTATCGATGACAAGGCAAACCAGTGGAATTGCAGTTTATTATACAATAATAGATAAGGTATTGGAAAGTGATCGTTTTGACAGAGGACTTAGAGTTTAAATGTAATTCGTAAACGTATTAAGAATGTACTTTCTAAGCTGAATAAGATTCCAGTGGCAAAGGGATTACAAGAAATTTGAATATGAAACAAAGATGAATGAAACTTATTTTATACAGAAGGCAAAGGGGCTACTAACTCCAAAGTGGAATAAAATTCTTTTTATACAAAAGAATAAAAGAATGTATCCACTCACTTTTTAACTCTCCTTAAACACACAAATAAATATTTTGTTATGTATTTCGGACAAAATAGTTAGAACACGGAAATTGTAGGTATGTAATTAATTTTATTATGAAATCGTTTAATTTCAGTTTTAATTTTATATAAAAAAAAAAATAAAAAAAACTTCCAAGTCTGTCCAACAGTATATTTTAGCTTGATCAATGTAACATAAGTTATTTTAAAATTTGTATTAAAAAAAATGTTTAGGAAAGGGATAATTTTATTTAAAACTGATCTGACTTACTACCGAAATGCTAAACTGAACACTATTTAAAGCTATAAAAAAAATGTTTTTGAAAATTTTCCGGACAACTTTTTATATAAATCCAAAACTATCGATCTGGTAAAAAAATAACATTACACAAAATTTTAAGTAATTCAATTTAGAAAAGTTTAATATGGGTATTTCCATTCTTATCATAATTATTTGTTACAACAGTAAATAACTGCAATAATACTAAAAAATAAACAGTTGGCTGCAACATTCGTAATCAACATTATTTTGTATTATATATAAATTTTATAAGATTCCCTAATATCACAAATAAAAAAAATGTCATAAATTATTAAAAAGGAAATTTATGTCACATCACGCGACGTCACGTTTCAAAGAAATTAAAGTTAAGTTTTTGAAGTTTAGCAAATTGTTAAACAAGTTTATTATATTCCAAATCATATTAAAAATGTTTTTACCAAAAAAGTCCGACTCAATTTGCACTGGTTTGTGTTTTTGTGAAGAAAGAAAAAAACAACATAAACAATCAAAACAAGGAAGAATTTAGCAAATGGTTTCTCATAGTGAATAGTTGTTAAGTTTTTCGAGTATGCACTCAAGAAAGAATTCTCATTTTGTTGTGAAATTCTTTAAAAAAAAACACTGGTCTTGAGCTTGAAATAAATTCTAAATCAATGAAAGAGGGTTGTCACCCTCATTATTTGCTAATATTTTAGGGCCATCAGTTCAGACGATTTTGTCTCTCTTACTATATATATAGAGCTTCTTAAGTATTACACAAACAAATTAAGAAGTAATAAAAAAAATCAAGTTTTAAATTGTTTCTCATATCATTAAAACGTACGACTCGTCACATATGTGTGGAATTGCCCATATGTTTGCTGTCACATTCAAGCAATAAAATCAATTTTTTTTAAATCGGGAGACCATAATGCCTTAATATAATATAGTGGGATTACTAATGCTATTTTTGGTGTTGTTAAGTATCATAATAAAAACCTGTAAGAAAGTTTCAGTCGGGAAGACCGACTTACATACATATACCCTCACCCTCAGTAAAACTTAAAATTTTCCACTATATTGATATTATTCCTCGATTTCTAAAGTGGGCGGAGTGGTACATTTGTATGTGTGGTACCAGAAGGGTCGTGGCTAGACTTACAGTTGTTTTCGCCAAAACTTTATCGTATTATAGCTGAACAAAATACAGAATTTGGACACGATCACGTTTGGTGTATTGATATTACTACTCCATCTCTAAATTGGGCGGAATGGTGCATTTGTATGGGAGGTACCAGAAGGGCGTGGCTAGGCTTCCGAATCGGTTCTCTAAAACTTTATCCTGCTTGATCTTTACTAAAACCAAAATTTGGTCACGATCGCGTTAGATATATTTAAAATATTAATCGATCTCTAAAGTAGGCGGTACCAGATGGGGCATGGCTAGACTTCAAGTTTTTTTTCTCTAAAACTTGGTCCTTTTTTACTTAATGTAGGATTTGGGCACGATCGCATTGGGTGTATTGATATTATTACTTGATTTCTAAAATGGTCGGATGGTGCATTTGTATGGTAGGTGCCAAATAGGGAGTGGCTAGACTTCTAGTTTTTTCTCCAAAACTTTATCCTGTTATAGGTTTACTAAATATATAATTTGGGAACGATCGCATTGGGTGCATTGATATTATTACTTGATTTTTAAAGTGGGTGGAATGGTGCATTTATATGGAAAGTACCAGAAGGGGCGTGACCATGTAGCCCATTTTCAATACTGTAAGTAGTTTTGGGGAAATATTAACTTGTGCAAAGTTTCAAAACATTTGGTTTCGTCTTTCGAAAGTTATCGTGCGCACCAGCCGGACAGACAGACATGGCTTAAACGGCTTAAAAATTGATAAATCGAATTTTGTTCGAAGAAACTTAGGGTCTAAAGTGACTCCTTCTTTGTGTTACACTTTTGGGTCGTATCAAATGATATGTGCCCTCCTACCCGTAGGGTGAGAGTATTAATATTTAAAACTTTCATATTAGTTTACCTTAATTTTGCTAATTTATTAACAAATTTAATCATTAGTTATACTATTGATGTTCTTCATTTTATTCCATTAAGCCAATATTTAAAATATTTTTTTTACTATAATTTAACGTTAAATATCTCAACTAGAACTGCTGTCATGACCTCTATAGAATATATTGACAAACTTTAAGCAAATGACTTTTGAAATTTCTAGAAGATAAAATAACTATTAACAAAACCATTTAATTGGGTGAACTTTGTCTTCTCTTTTTAACTTGTATCACATTTAATTATCAAATGCATTCGAAATCAGTTTGAAACATTTGTTACCATCTAACTTTCTTTCGACGAAAAGCTGCGAATATATTAAAAACAATAATATGAATTAATATTAAAATACATATGTATATTTATACGTGGGTAACGTATTTTAAATGCTTAGTGCCCCTGTTGATATTCAAATTTATTCTTTTCCAGCAACTTATGCTCTAATTATGGCAACAGCTTTCGTGATAGTCTTCCTGTTAAACCATACATAGATCCACACAACAGAATACAACAACAATGTTATTATTTTCCATGGCTTCCAAATGCAAACTTTTCGATTGGATGATTCATATACATACATACCCGTATACGGGTGAACATTTGCCATTGAATATGATAATTTTGTCTAAATTCAAAAGGTCATACTCAATGAGAACAAAGTTTATATGGAGTTTAATATGTCAAAACAAGAGTTTAAAGCATATCAGACATAAAAACGATTTTGCCGGAAAAGAAGATGCATACAGTCATATTGAACACACATCAATCACATTGCCATCGAAAACTTTTCATCCAGATTTGGATAAATATTAGAGTTATAAAGAGATGTTTTTATACCCTTCGGAAAAGTATACTCCGCTTGTTAAGGAGGCGTAATCAGCGTCGAATTCTGAGTCGATTTAAAGATGTCCGTCTGTCCCTCGGTTTGCAGCCTTAGTTTAGGTTTAGGTTGAGGGCATGTAATGACACAGTGCAATGATATGTCATTACAACACTCGGAGACCATTATGGTCCATTGCGATTGTCCTAAGTTAAGAATGTGAAATATGAAGAAAAGAGTATAGTACAAGATAATAAAAAAGTTTACAAAAATAGTACAGGGGAAGAAAGATAGAGAGTTAAAATAGTTTTTGTGTGTTCTCTATTTAAACTATATATATAGACAAAGTAGTGAGATTACGTGGGGACACTATGGTCCTCTGCCCTTAAGCCAGCTAAAACCATCAGTGAACTTCACCAGATTCTCCATGTTACATGACGACAATTCGATGAGACTATCAAAGAACCATTTCCCGAGGAATTGTCGCCTTCTTCTGTGAAGAGCTGGGCAAAGGCATCATCGTCGCAATGTCTGCAATAGTCCTCCTGTGTCATCTCCCAGTTAGAAGTAAATGCTCTAACGTCACAGTGTCCTTGTAACTATTCCGGTAAGCCGTCTGACGGACCTTATATCTAGTTCCAATAGTGATCTGGTTCGTCTTCCATTCAGTCTTGGCCTAAGAGCTGAAATTTAGTATTTTCTAAGAGGGGATTTAGTTCTAATTTGAGCAAGGTTGGTTGAAAACTACTCACACCTCCCATACAAATTTCCCCTTTTTGGGGTCTCTAACCGCGAAGACAGTCGAAGTTTAACAGCTATAGAACTGAAATTTGATATACAAGATTCTATGCTCTAAGCGAAGGTTGAGTTCTAACATGAGCATTATCCCGTTGTTGGTGTTTATGTAAGTATTCTTGAATGCCCCTAATATTTATAGTTTACCCTTAGGGATGAAGGCGATTTAAGGAAACGATTTGCGCCCCTAGTATATTTTTTAGACGATTGAGTGTGTTATTGTTGTTGTAACAGCTGGATAATTCCTTATCTGTAGATGCAATGTATGTGTCAAGGATTGTTAGTTGTTGTTTTTGATATGGCGGACAAGCCATTTTCCTCCAAAAGATGGCGCCAGCTGGTTTTATTGATTTATTTTTGAGATGTTGATAAATCTTTTCCTTTTGTCCTTGGTCCTTGCGCAATCTGGATTATTTAGTGGAAACACCAAGGATGAGTTTTGTTGGCTCAAGAAAATTTTGAAAAGTAATTTTTCATCGATGTTTATTTGGCCAGTGCCCCGGCTATGTTGCCTCCACTGGGCTATCGAAGGCCACAGCCATGTCCGTCTGTCTGGCTGGTTGGCACGATAACTCGAGTAAACCTTCACTGCGTTAATTTTTTTCTAAAAGAATCTATGGGATAGTAAATAGGCAGAATGGCCCCACCCGTTCTGGTACCTCTCATGCAAAACAACTTATTTTTTAAAGATTTATATTTCTCTTATAACTTCCAAACAAGAAACTAGTACAAGATATTCCAACTTTGGCAGCTTAACACACTCCCTTGGTACCTCCTTGGAGTAGGAGGTTGGAAGGTATATATCATTATGATACGACCCAAAAGTATAACATATAGAAGGAGTCACTTTAGACCCTAGGTTTCTTTTAAACAAATTCGATTCATGACTTTGTAAGTCGTTTGAGCCATGTCCGTCTGTCTGTTCGGCTGGTACACTCGATAAGTTTTGAAAGGCGAAACCAAATATTTTGGTACTTTGCATGAGTTAATATTTTCCCAAACTACTTACAGTATTGTAAATGGACCACACGGCCACGCCCCTTCTGGTACCTTCCATAACAATATGTCATTCCGCCCACTTTAGAAATCGAGTAATAATATCAATACACCCAACACGATCGTGCCCAAATTTTGTATGTAATAAAGCTATACCAAAATAAAGTTTTGGAAAAACTGGTAGACTAACCACGCCCCTTCTGGTACAACCCATATACATCTGGTACCGCCCACTTTAGAAATCGATTAATATAATTAATAGACCCAATGCGATCTTGCCCAAATTCTGTATTTAGTGAAGCTCAAGCTGGATAAAGTTTTGAAGAAAGAAACTGGAAGTCTAGCCACGCCCCATTTGGTACCTCCCATATACATCTGGTACTGCCCACTTTATAAATCGACTAATATAATTAATAGATCCAACGCGATCTTGCCCAAATTCTGTATTTATTGAACCTCAAGCTGGATAAAGTTTTGAAGAAAAAAATTGGAAGTCTAGCCACGCCCCTTCTGGTACCTCCCATACAAATGTACCATTCTGCGACTTGAAATATTAATACACTCGACACGATCGTGCCCAAATTCTGTATTTTGTTAAGCTATAACAGGGTAAAGTTTAGGAGAAAATAATTGGAAGTCTAGCCACACACCTTCTGGTATCTCCCAAGCAAATGTACCATTCCGCCTACTTTAAAGAAGGATTACTAATATCAATACACCCAATGTGATCGTGCCCAAATTTTGTATTTAGTAAAGCTATAGCAGGATAAAGTTTTAGAGAAAAAAACTGGAAGTCTAGCCACACCCCGTATGGTACCTCCCAAATACATCAGGTACCGCCCACTTTTGAAATCGATTAATATAATTGATAGACCCAACGCGACCTTGCCCAAATTCTGTATTTAGTAAATCTCAAGCAGGATAAAGTTTTGGAGAAAGAAACTGGAAGTTTAGCCACGCCCCTTCTGGTACCCCCCATACAAATGTAACACTCCGCGCAGTTAAAAATTTCTCCCACAATTTTAAAAAAGGGGAAACTGTAGGATTTTTTTCTTATAATTATCCTGTAATAGTAGACATAATCTTAGAAAACAGTTACCTTTACCACACAACTTCTGGTACCTTCCATACAAATTACCGAATTGACCTTAATAATTTTACATGCATAACTGCGTTATGCCCAGAGATATTGAACTGAACTCTTTACATTTGTATCTTTTCTACAGTTTTACTACATGTAAACGTTTGGCGATACAACCGAAAGTCTAATTTTGAACGGCTTACGGTTCAAAAGGATACATAACACAGTACAACATTTTCAGCTCATTGCTTTGGGACTCATTTCTGAGAACTGCACGTAAAAGTTGCCCCAAAAAGACGAAGTTTTGCATCATTCGTTTTGTCAAGTTACATGCTATAATAATTTAATATCGATTTTAAATTAGTAAGTATCGTATAGGGGAATTTGTCACGTTTTAGCCGATTTAGCTATTCCGATTTAGCTGAAACAAATACAAAAAAATTAAGAATAACAATTCCTTTAATATGTTCATATAACGTTTCCCTACATAAGCAACAGTTTCACTTTTCCATTCATCAAAATATTTTGAACTGGGTTTATTTTGTAGTAGTTACAATAAAACTGTTGTACTCCATGGCGTATGATTTACGTGGAATATTACTTATGATAATCATACGCCACCATATATTATTTATGTTATGTCATACAAAAGAGCCTAAAACGTGACAAATTGCCCTATACGATACTTCAAATCTATATTAAATTATTTTGGCATGTAACTTGACAAAACGAATGACGTAGAACTTCTTCTTTTTGGGGCTTCTCTCACTTGCAGTTCTCAGAATTGAGCCCCAAAATCATGTGTTGTACTATGTAAGTAATTTAACTTAAAAATCGGTTAATTTCAATAACTCGACAGTTAAACAATAGCAAAAATATGGTGAGAGTAGTCAGTACACCTGACTGAAATTTCGGTACTGGTTTAAACTTCATCTATGTATATAACCCAACGGTAGATGAATCGAACGCTTTTAATTTCTTTTTCAATAATTTTTGTATTAAAATTAAGGTATCATTTGGTTTTATATTTTTACATTTTAAGACAAAAGGTCAGGTCAGCTTTCAACTACTATTTTTTTCTCCCTATTAAAGTTAATATTCAACACTGTTAACCTAAGCCCGTCCTAAATATTCCAATGTGTGATATGAGGCATGGCAACATTGTCACATCATACACCTACTTATTAGCAAATATTTCACTTGACTGCCTTCGCACACTCTATCGCATCAATATCTCCGAACTTTTCACAAAAAGTGCAAACAATAGTAGTACATAGTAACTTTCTTTTCTTGGAAATGTCTTTTTAGTACTGAGTATTTTTTTTTCATGCACATACATATCTTAACTCATGTACATAACGACAGACAGACATAGTTTTGTTAACAACTTTGTTTAATTTTCTTATTTTTGTCTTCTTTGGTGAAATTACCATTATTGACTTAAGACACAAAGTGGCAACAGGCAAAAAAAAGGCAACAACAACAGATTTTAACGGATCGTAAATTTTATAGCTCTCTGCTGATCTCTGGGCTGACCTTAATTGATAATTTGTCAGAACAAACCGACTGTGAAAAAAAAAATGAGGAAGAATTTCGAAACGCATGAATATTTATTTAAGTTGGGGGGAGGGTTTTTCTTATATTTGTTGTTGTTTTATTGTCTGGTTTCTTTCGTAGCTAAAGAGCATTCAACCCAACAAGTCAAGATTAAGTTTAAGAAAACCTTTAATTTAAGAAAAACAACAAAAAAAATTAAAACGCAAGACAACAACTGAAAGAAAAATGAAAAAGCAGAAGAAACATAACAAAATAACAACAAGATGTTGTAATCGCAACATCATGAGCTGGAGTTATTCGTGATGTGTCTGTCTATACAGTAGTTGAAGCTGCAGCAGTATTTATTCTTTTTGTTTGCCTCCTGTTGCTGGAGGGGTCTTCAATTTCAATGTAACGTTATAAAATCGTGCATAGCTTGACGTTATTCTTTGGCAACAAGAGGGCAACAGCAAAAGGCGCACAGTGGTTCAGAAAGGGGTTTGAATTGGTGAAAACTAAAATGATAATCATACGCCACCATATAGTATTTTTGTTATGTCAAACAAAAGAGCCAAAAAGGTGACAAATTCCCCTATACGATACTTACTAACTTCAAATCGATATTAAGTTATTATGACATGTAACTTGACAAAACGAATGATGCAGAACTTCTTCTTTTGGGGGCTACTTTCACTTGCAGATCTCAGAATTGAGTCCCAAATCAATGAGTTGAAAAATGTTGTACTGTGGAAATCAAAAGTTATTCTATTCTGAACCACTGTGCGCCGACAACAGCAGCAATAAAGAAGTACCAAATAAAAGTAGCACTTACCTGCGACGCGGCAGTCATCGCGTAAGCTGCTCTCACATCGAGGCTGTTGTTCAAAGCTTTGCGCCATGGCTTTAACACAAAACATTTGGAATATTACTATTTTCATTTGCTGTATTGGTGGGGGTCTCATCTTCATGCCATGGTGAGTTTAACTGACGTTGCATAAAACGGCAGAAGCAACAGCAACACCAAAATGGCAACAGCGACAGCAAGAAGTAAAAAGACAGTTAGTAACATTTTTAAGTAGGTTATATCTACAGTAACAAAAATAACAAAAAATGGCTAAAAGTGGCTAAATACAAAAACATTTAGACATACATACATACATATGTATCTACACAGCTCATATAAGCTGTTAATTTTTTTTGTTTTTGCTATTGTTTCTGTTTGAATTACCTTCTAGTACCTTCTTAGTGCTTGTACGGGGACGTCAACAAATGATGCGGTCGATGGTAAATCACATGTGATGTGTGTGTGTGTGAATATTCTTCACCAATTTGGCCATTTGCTATAAAAATGGAATTAGCTATAAAAAATAAATCCCTCAGTCATCTTCTGTAAATTATTATTATTACTTTTAATTATTTATCGTGAAGCTTCATAAATTTTAAACAAAACACACACACACACGTACACTAAAACAGAGAGCTGGTGTCTAACGCCTGCCATACGAGAATTGCTGCACTTCGGTTCAAGCCAAAAATGTATAACTTTTGATTTAACTAAAAAAATAGTTAGAAATGGGAATTGGACGGGCGTGACCGTATTACTCACATTTTTTGGTTATAATTTAAAAAAATTATTATTAAAAAAACTGTGATTACCAAGAATGTTAAGTTTTAAAGCGTTTAGCAACAGGTAGACACTGAAAGAATTTGATTTCTGCTTAGAATGTCCCTTAGAAGAATGTCCCTTAGAAATGGGCAATTCCATTGGGACAGGTGTGACTATATTACTCACATTTTTGGTTATAATTCAAAAATAGAAAATTTATTATTAAAAAAAAAATACTGTGATTACCAAGAATGTTATGTTTTAAAACTTTTAGTAACATGTAGACATTGAAAGAACATGATTTTTGTTCAGAATGTCCATTAGATGGCTGCGACGGGCGTGACTTTAGGAATTTAAACTTTTAAAAAAAATAATGACTTTCAGGTTAAATTCTGCGTCCTCCAAAAATTCAAAACTTTTGATTTGGCTGAAAAAGAAAATAGTAATTTCATTTGGACGGGTGTGACCATAATACTCACATTTTTAGTTGTAATTCATAATTTAGTTGTAATTAATTATTAAAAAAAATACTGTGATTACCAAGAATGTTAAGTTTTAAAACGTTTAGCAACAGGTAGACACTGAAAGAACTTGGTTTCTGCTGAGAATGTTCATTAGAAGACAACAACGGGAGTGACCTTAGGAATGTAAATTTGTACAAAAATATAAATTTCAGGTAAAATTCTGTAAAATTTTTACGTAGAAAGTCCACAATTATTGTGATGTAGGTAATTGTTTATATTGTTTTTGATTGTGTTAAGATTTAAGAAATACTTGCAAAAAACAATCTATTTTTAATAAAAAAATTTTTTAGAAAAAAAGACGTGTGTGTGACACTATTTTACGACGAGTGTGACCTAGTAAAATAAACATCAAAAGTATGAAGAAATTAAAGTTTTTTATAGAGTTCAATTATATAACATAAAACTAGACATATAAGAAAATAAAAAGACATATAGGCAATTCCATAGTCACATATGTGACAAGTCCTACGTTTCAATATGATGAGAAACAATTAAAAAGTTGATTTTTTTATTACTTCCTAATTTTTTTGTGTAATATTTAAGAAGCTCTATATTTAGTAAGAGAGACAAAATCCTCTGAACTGATGAGCCTAAAATATTAGCAAATAAAGAGGGTGACGTTACGTGACAAAAATAAAAGTATATTTTTTCTTCTTTTACAAAAACACAAACCAGTGCGAATTGAGTCGGACTTTTTTGGTAAAAACATTTTTAATAAGATTTGAAATATTATAAATTTGTTTAACAATTTGTTAAACTTCAAAAACTTTTTTTGTAATTTCTTTGCACAACCTATTTTGTGAAACGTGACGTGACGTCGCGTGATGTGACATAAGATTCCTTTTTAATAATTTATGACAAATTTATTTTCAAAAATAAATTGCGAAATTTGGGAATATTATAAAGTTTATATACAAAAAATTTTTCATCACGAATGTGACATTTAAACGTTAATAAAATAACATGCATCATCAGTCAATATGTTATTAAAAATTGAAAGAGGTGACCAGATCATTTTACAGTCCGCTAAATCATAAATGAAAGTAAGATAAACTTTGGACATTTTAGTTTTGTCTTTACTAATACAAGTCGGAAAAAAAATTTTTGCAACTTTTTTTTTCAATCACGGTGCACTTTTCTGTGGAAATACCCATATGTACTTTGATATACATCATCCTTGGAGTGAGTCAATTTTTTTCTCGACCAAGTGGTTATCAAAATCGTAATCTACTATGAATTCTAAGAAAATTTGCCCAAGAAACCATGGGTCTAAAATCAAAATCTAGCACCCGGTTATTAACGAGAAACTTTTCGTATTGGGGAACTATCCGGAATCGCCCCTAGAGGGGTTAAATAACTGACCGATCACGGTGCACTTTTCTGTGGAAATATCCATATGTACTATCATATACATCATCCTTGGAGTGAGTCAATTTTTTTCTCGACCAAGTGGTTATCAAAATCGTAATCTACTATGAGTTCTAAGAAAATTTGCCAAGAAACCATGGATTTAAAATCAAAATCGAGGCCCCGGTCATTATCGATAAATTTTTCATATTGGGGAACTGCCCGGAATCGCCCCTAGAGGAGTTAAATGACTGACCGACCTGCAGCCATTTTTCCCACCTAAAATTTCCCCACACATACCTACCCCTTTCTTCACCTCCTAAGGGGCCTTCCATAAAAAAAATCAATTATTTTTATAAAATTTGCTTACACCGCTCTAACTGCCCTAAAGCAGCGCCTAGAGGAGTCCAATGCATGACCGACCCCCAATATTATTGCAACCCCAACATTTTCTCAAAACATATTTACCCTCTATTTGCAACCCTTAAGGTGATTTCCATACAATTTTTTTTATTTTTATAATTTTTATTTTAAAATAGCTTCAGCCACTCCCCTGGTGCCTCATAGATGGGTAAAATGTATGACCGACCCCCACTAGTATTTCCCTCCTAACACTTTTCTTTAACAAACCTAGTTAGGGTATCTTAACACCCTAAGGAGGCTCTCATACAAAATGCACTTCATTTTTAACCCGGGGACGGGTGTGACTAAATGTTTTCTGTAACTAAATACTCAAATATTTATATAAATGTTCGCATATGTCACTTTATTTTTAATTGCCCTTACATTGTTATTGTTGGAAAGTATTAATGTTTTACCATGTAATGTAACAATTTTATTAAACTTTTGCCATATTTACGGGTGTGACACAAAATTCATATATTTCTATTAACTCATAAAACTTTTATTGTAAAACATACAAAGCCGAAACCTTATGAGAAAGCAAACAGAAGTTTAGTCTCTCCGAAGATAAACAGATTTTACTTATCAAGATAAATGAAATATTAGAAAATGTTAATGCAAGTCCTAGCGTATAAAGATGGAGATGAGAGTGTTCGTTATATGATCATTTCATACTGTTGCCATATTGATAAAAATTAAAAAAAATATATTTTTTTCCATTTGTTCATAAATGTCGTTCTCTGGTACATATTTATTGACTAATTTTTATTAATTAATAACACAGTACAACATTTTTCAGCTCATTGATTTGGGACTCAATTCTGAGAACTGCACGTGAAAGTAGCCACATTCGTTCGTTTTGTCAAGTTGCATGCCATAATAATTTAATATCGATTTGAAGTTAGTAAGTATCGTCATATAGTCACTCTCTTTTCTTTGACATCACACGAGAACCACTAGTCCGATTTAGATGAAAGAAATTTAAAAAAATTAAGAATTACAATTCCTTTAATCTGTTCATATAACTTTGCCTACATAAGCAACAGTTTAAATTTTTCATTCATTAAATGATTTTGAACTGGCGTATGATTTACGTGGCATGTTACTTATGATAATCATACGCCACCATATAACAATATAACAAAAGAGCCTAAAACGTGACAAATTCCCCTATACGATACTTACTAACTTGAAGTCGATATTAAATTATTATGGCATGTAATTTGACAAAACGAATAATGCAGAACTTCTTCTTTTTGGGGCTACTTTCAAGTGGAGTTCTCAGAAGGGAGTCCCAAATCAATGAGCTAAAAAATTTTGTTTTGTGTAAGAAAATGTTAATGTAAGTATTATTTGAGAATGTTCGTTACATGGGACCGGCCGTGGCATAGTGGTTAGAACACGCGACTACCATGCGGGAGATCGCAGGTTCAAACCTGGCTCCAGTCATCTTAAAAGAAAAAAATAAATAAAATTTTCTTTCATTGTCGGCTCCCCTCGAATGTTGTTTGACAGCAACTTCGCAGTATTAAACGTCGATTCAATCGTCGTGTCTAGTAAGAGCTTCTCAAAACAGTGACGTTCGCATTCGTCGATAAATAAGTAGGTGCCGTAAGTTGTGAATCTAAAAATAGAAAGCGTGTTAATTCACAACAACGCGAGAAGCTATCCCATACCTCATTCATGGGGTGCAAAGGGAAATTAAGTTTTTTTTTTTTTAAGTTCGTTACATGCCCATTTCAAACTGTTGCCAAATTGATAAAAATTAAAAAAATATATAATTTTTTCCATTTGTTCATAATTGTCGTTCTCTTGTACATAAAAATTGACTGATTTTAATTTAAAATATGGAATTATGTATTTTCCTGTATTAGCCCGTTTTACGTGAAATTGTCCAAATATTTTTAATAAAGAATGCACAGCTTTTCTGTAATTTTTCCAAATGTCAGACGTCTTAATATGTCTTATGAAATTATCGTTTTGACGTTTTTTCCTCCCGTCTGTGACCCACTAATGACTTTTATTTACAATACTAAAGTTTACGTCCCGTATTTCGCGGACAACCCTCTTAAATGAGTCACCCTCGGGGGGTCTTTCTTTTATAGCCTCATTAAGCTGAATAATGCCATTGTATACAACACTTTGTTTATATTTTTTGTTTTGATTCGTGGTTTTCATTTTGGTCTGCGATGTCGATGATAAAGCCGCGCGCGCGCAGGCGCACTTTTACATATTAATGACTTTCAACGAAAATGTCATTCGAGAGATTAACGATGATTCAAAACCGGGTGGAAAATAAAAACAAAAACATAGGTGTTTTATACGTTAAAACACTTTTAAAACAGAAAAGAAAGTTGTGTTTCTTTAATTCGAGAAAATACCAATAAAAACGGGCGGAGTATAAGTAAATAAACAAAACCCAAAAAAAAAACACAACACAAAATGTTGAAAAAATTTCCATAATTATCTACGCTTTAATTAGTTAAGATTTTCAGAAATATTAACACCAACATTTATAATTATTGCTCATTATGAATGACTGAGTGTTTTGGCAGTTAAATTTAATTGTTAGAGTTTTTTGAATACAACAACGTTTTTGGTTTGTCGTTGTCACGCTGAACCGAACACATCATCATCATCACCATCATCACCATCATCGTGTGTCAAAGTGTTTCAGGTGTTTAATTCTGCTCATGCCTCTAAAGTGTTCCTTGTTTAGATGTTTGCAATTTATGTTATGGTATTAGAATTTAAAATTCTCAGAGCGTTCGTTGTCTACTGGGCCATGCATAAAATACTTAATAATATATTCACATAGCACTTGATGTAGATAGATAATATTTTAAGAAACCATAACTGCTCAATCACTGTACTATTTGTTTTGTCATTTGCAAAGTATTGTTATTCCATTCTCTAATGTTTTTTTTTTGTGGAGAATTATATTCTCTTCGCTTTAACCTCATTTACATACCAACCTACATTTAGAACATACACACAATTGTAGCAAGCACTTCATTTTGTTGTTTTTAAACCAAAAATTTTACAAAAACACATATTCAAAATTTTAATGCATGACTTTAGTTATTATAATCTGGCTTTAGAATCTGTTATAAATCATTGGCATTTGTTTTGCATGCTGGCAAAATTTTTTTTGTTTTTTTTTTCTGTAGTTATATGTCTCACCTTGCAACGCCTCAAAGTCATCACCTATTTCAACCCATAACGACATTTTATACACAACCACTACAACAACAACAACAACATCAAAATGCACTTGCCCAAGTCAACTCAAGACAAAATCACATTTGGCCACATGTATTTAATTTACCTTTTGATATGGCTCTTAATAGTTTTGAACCGGAAGCAGAATTTGTGCCCTTAGAAGCTCAACAGCAGCACAATGAAAATCATGGACGCACAACGGAGGAGAAACCATTTGGTAAGTGCAACACTAAATTACAAAAAAAAAAATCAAATAAATTTCAAATCAATAGTCAGGAAGCAATACAAATGTACAAACTTTTTGGAGAGTGAGTTAATAAATTGTTAGAAAAATATTTCAAAGCTCAGCGAAAACTTTTTATGAAGGGCGATGTTTTTAAATCCCTTAATAAAACCGATTATAAGTAAAAAGAAGACCTTAAGATTACACAACAAAACACATGATTTTGGGATTCAATTCTGAGAACTGCACGTCAAAGTAGCCCCAAAAAGAAGAAGTTCTGCATCATTCGTTTTGTCAAGTTACATGCCATAATAATTTAATATCGCTTTGAAGTTAGTAAGTATTGTATAGGGGAATTTGTCACATTATAGGCTCTTTTGTTTTACATAACATAAATACTATATGGTGGCGTATGATAATCATAAGTAATATTCAACAGTTTTATTGTAAATCAAATCATTTGATGAATGAAAAAGTGAAACTGTTGCTTATGTAGGGAAACGTTATATGAACAGATTAAAGCAATTGTAATTCTTAATTTATTTTAATTAAATCGTACTAGTGGTTCTCGAATTATGTCAAACAAAAGAGCCTAAACGTGACAAATTTCCCCTATACGATATTTACTAACTTAAAATCAATATTAAACTATTATGGCATGTAACTTGACAAAACGAATGACGCAGAACTTCTTCTTTTTGGGTCTACTTTCACGTGCAGTTCTCAGAATTGAGTCCGAATCGCTCTATATCCTCAATTATTACCACTCAAAATTGAAACAGTACATGACCGTTGAATATGCTGGGGCAGATTTGCCGCAACACTTATCAAGCCATTGCTTTGCATCAACGGTGTTTTTCCCAACAGGAAACAATATTTTGTCAAATCTCGAAATCTATTTACTTCCATTGTAAACAAAAATAGCAGAGCTGGCAGACCAGTTTGAGACCAATAAATTAAGAATTATTGGATGAAATGTCATGAAACTTTGACAGTATTCTAGTTTAGGTTAATACTCTAAGACATGGATAGCGATTTTTTTTATCTGTGGCGCGATCTCTCGGTCAGGCCAAAGACTTTTCAACACATGTAAGTTTTTCTCTTACCAACATTAGAATTTCGGGAGTAATGTTAGGTCTACACCATTTCTAATTGAAATTCAAAGAAAATCAATTCAATTTCAAATATTCCATTTGAAATTCAAAAATTATCAATTCAAATTTTTCTTCTGAAAAATATTAATTGAAATTTAAAACTCGTCAATTGAAATTTAAAACACATCAATTGATATCAAAAATTCATTAATTAAAATTCTAAACCCATCATTTAAAATTCAAAATTGGTCAATTGAAATTCAAAAATTGTCAATTGAAATTCAAAACTCATCAGTTGCAACAATTTTGAAGATTTTTTGGATTTGAAATGACGATATTTAAATTTCAATTGATGAGTTTTGAATATCAAAAGATGTGTCTAGAATTTCAATTGATGAGTTTTGATTTTCAATTGATATTTTCGAATTTCAAATGGAAAATTTGAATTTAAATTGATATTTTTTGAATTTCAAATTAAATTTTTGAAGTTATGACGGTTTTAAAAGAAATAAATCATCCTACACCATATACAGTATAATTTATTTTATGTGCTGTGTCGTCATTTGGCGACCTATCGAATCGCAACGCATATTTGTTTATGTTGTTATTGTTTTATCAAAAGCTTACTTTAACCCTTTCCACTCTTTCGATTTCAATTTTAATATGTTTTCGCAATTATCCCTTTTATTATAATAAGTATAACATTACAGATGTACATTTATTTTTGCCTCTGACTGTTTATTTTACCGTTGCATTCTATACTAATTTTTATTTTCCCTGTTTTTCTTCTTATATTATAAACAATTTAGAAGTTGATGTTATAACCAGCGATGTGAATGGTGGCCATAATCAACATCAACCTGGTGTATTCTTCCAGCAAGCTTTCCCATTCTTGGGCAATAATTTCTTTAATTCATTCGGCGGCTTTGGCATTGGCACTCAAGAGGAACCCTGGTGGAAGGGGTAAGTGTTCCATGTAATGTTAATGTTATAATAAATTTATGGGCTAAACTTTATCAGTGAAATTTGAAGTTGATGGGGGCTAAAAGCACAATGATGATACTTATTTCTACAAAATTATTGTTCCACAAAGTTTGGAACAATATCTGCCAGCAAAGTTTAAAACATTTTTATGGACTTAGGGAAAAGTCTGCCAAAAGTACTTTTGGTATACATAAAAGTACTGTTGTGTCATTACGTATGGTTTTGTACTAAAAAGACCAAGTTAAAAAGTTCCAAAGTCCAAAATGTTTATTTATTCTCCCTTATTAGTAGTCACGTCGAATGATGGTCGTTTTTTAAATATGGCATCGCTGATGTCGATTATTAGAGTGAAATACGACTCTGTCGAATACAATTACAAATTACGGTATTTTGTATGTCATTGTGTGAAATTCGACAGAAATAGTTGTAGTGTATTTAGCAGGTGACAAAGTCGAATTTAACTAAGAATTTTATAAAACTAAATAGAAAATGGATGTAAAAACGAAAGACCATTTTAATAAATAAGATATATTAAACTTTTAACAAATTTTTAGTTAAAAACAACTCTTTTTACTTATAAAAGTATGAAAAAACAACACCAAAGCATTTTGAAAGCTTGGTTGACTACATGCTTGAAAATCCAAACTTACAAAAGGGTACCATAAAAAAAAAGTTCATAAAAAGGCAATGGAATGTCATAAAAATAAGGATGAAGATCATTGGTCCTTCCTCAAACGACTCCGAAGGATGGTGGAAAATCTGGGCTAACATGAGGAAAAATGATTAATCTTCGCACAGTACTTATTGTAGATTGCGCAAGACACAGATTAAAATCATTTCCGGATCCTCTTTGATCCTCTCTTCCTTCAGAGAGGATTCGCATAGTTGCTGCAAGTTGTGTTGTCTTAGTAACACGTTAATAGACATTCCTTATGTGATACCGTTCTTAGAACCTATCTAAAAGCGTCATTGGTCAATCTAATGTTGCTTCTAAATCTGTGGAAGAACTAT
This sequence comes from Muscina levida, assembly GCA_964034835.1. Classification (NCBI taxonomy): domain Eukaryota; kingdom Metazoa; phylum Arthropoda; class Insecta; order Diptera; family Muscidae; genus Muscina; species Muscina levida. Next base: position 15,813,728 of record OZ035880.1, on the reverse strand, counting down.
TTAAGTACAAATTCTAGACGAGAATGCACAGAAAACTTATATGAAACTTTGAAGAGCGAATATGTTAGGCCGGTGTCTTAGTTGTCTACGTAAACTTATAAGTTCCTTGCACCTATGTTTTTCTTCATCGGAAGATGACACGTAAACATTTCATTTATAATTACTTATATTATTAAAATAAAAATAAAACAACCGAATGACCGAACAATAAGTTAATGTATCTATCAGCTGTTTTTTGCGACAGGATGACCATAAAAACATTAAAAGTAAGTAAGTGAGTAATCTATAACAATTACATTCCCGAGGAATGTTTTACATAATACCAATGAAATGTAAATTCGACCGCAACTACGACAGTTGTCGAAAGTCGACTACGACATACGTAATAAGGGGGATTGTATCAAAAAGTACATTTATTGGATAAAAAAAGTATTTTTATTGTGGCAAAAATAATTTAATTGTGTCGAAACGTACATTTATTGTTCGAAAAAGTACTACTATCGTGGCCAAAGTGTACCAAAAATATATTTTCTTTCGAAAAGTACTTTTTTTTTGGAGCAAAAATTACTTTTATTGTGCCCAAAAAGTACTTTTACTGTATTTTGATGTTATGTTTTTAATAGTACAACAACGTACATTTGTTGTACCAAAAAGTACATTTAATATACCAACAAAATACATTTACTGTATCAATAAGTACTTTTATTGTTTCAAAAAAGTACTTTTGTTATATCAAAAAATATATTTATTTACGAAAAAGTACTTTTTATGTAGCAAAAAGTATTTTAATTGTACAAAAATTTACATTTATTGTACCAAAAAGTACTTTTATTCTGCAAAACACAACTATTATTGTGACCAAATTGTTCCTTTATTGGACCAGAAAGAACTTTAATTGTACCAAAAAGTACTTTTATTCATGATTTTATTGTACCAAAAGTAAATTTTTCATCTGAAAACAATTTTATTGTATGAAAAAGTACAATCATTGTACCATGAGGTACTTTTATGGTATCAAAATAAACATATATTTTACCAAAAGGTACTTTTTTTGTTTCAAAAAGTAATTTTATTGTACCAAAATGTACTTTTATTGCACCAAAAAGTATATTTTTTATAACAAAAAGTACTTTTAGTGTGACAAAAAGTACTTTTATTTCACATTTATTATACCAAAAATTACTTTAAATGTACCTGAAAGTACTTTTACTGTGTCTAAAAGTACTTTAATTTCACATTTATTGTACCAAAAAGTATTTTAATTTTGCAAAAAATTTCAACTTCGCCGTCTTGTTTAATTTGTTTTTAGTCTGTTAATCCTATCAGTAAATTTGTAAGCTAAATTTGCTATAATTATAATATGAAGGAGAAAAAGTACTTTTATTACACAAAAAAGTAAATTTACTGTATATATAAGTACTTTTTTTATTCCAAAAAAGTACTTTTATTGTATCAAAATATATATTTATTTACGAAAAAGTACTATTAATGTAGCAAAAAGTATTTTAATTGTACCAAAATGTACTTTTATTGCACTAAAAAGTATATTTTTTTAACAAAAAGTACTTTTAATGTACCAGAAAGTACTTTAAGTGTGACAAAAAGTACTTTTATTTCACATTTTTTGTACCAAAAAGTACTTTAATAGAGCAAAAAATTACAAAAATGTACCGTTTTTTAGTCATGCCTTCTTGTTTAATTTGTTTTTAGTCTGTTATTCCTATCAGTCAATTTATAAGGTAAAATTTGCTATAATTGTAATGTAGATTAGAAAGTGAAACTTCTTGAATAATGGAAGAAAGAATAAATCTTTATAAATCTATCATCCTAAAAGAAGCGAGATTCGTATTTAAGAAAATAAGATGCAGACATGCTATTAGAATGCATTTGGAGACTTCTGTTACATCTCTCTAAAGGAGCCAAAAGGCCCCTTTTGTGTTATGCCTCGCATATATTCCCGCTGGATGCTACATAACCTTCGCATCATATGTTTCTTTACGGACAATTGCAGAACATTTCAACAGTTTGAAAGGGAACTTGCTGCATGATTGAAAATCATTGACTTCTAAGTAAACAATCTATAAGCCTGTCTATCATTATCTCTAGACGAATATCAGTGTTTTCTTTGTGTTGCTAACCATCAGCTGCTCCTTCGTGTAACGTATACAAGTATGTAATAAATACTTTGGTTTGTTTGTTGTTTGTCGAGATTATCATGGAATGCTTCCAGAACAAATAGTAGCTGCGTCTGCCACTACTCACTCATTACTCAGTAACAACTACTACATATTTGCCATAGTTTTATTGGCTAGAAGAGATTTAAAAACGCTGATAGATCGTCAGGGTTTGCGGTCAGTGGCTTCGGCGGTGTTTATGGAGGCCTGATAATTGTTTATGTACATTCAAGCGTTGTACTATTTGTACTTGTACGTATGTACATTCATATTTAATATTGTACTGCGAAATTTGTTGTTGCTGCGAATATCACTGAATATGTCGGCAAGGCAGGCGTGGAGGTGATAATAGGCCGGCTGGCTATACACACTCACGCAAACTGCTGCTCGCGGTTCAATCATCAGCACTGTTTGGTATTGTTCACAAAAAAAATATAACGTATTTATGTGATGTTTGCTGAATAACTGTAGTGCCCCAAGCAGTCAGCAGTCAGTCAGTCCAGTCCGTCATGTATTGTTTGTTCACATTTAATTTAATTGAAATGGAGGAAACTATTCAATTTAATCATAAAGTGTGTTGTTGTTGTTGTACATATATATCACCAACGCAGTAGCGGAGTAGATTTATGATGGATACAATAAACAAATCAAGATACTCTTGCAAATGATAAATGCAAATACGACGACGCGAATATAACATATGTATGAACATATTTATGGAGGGGTCAGTATGGTGGCGTAAATGAATGGGCACACACACATTAGAGTGAAAATGTGTAAATTAATGAAAGTTACATATTGTTTTTTCTGTTTATCTGATGAAACTAAATGTTTCTGCTTTGCTGCTGTATCAGCGTTACATTATTGGTTATTTATCGTGTGTATACTGAATGTGTGTAGCTTTCGATTCGATTTAAATCGACATATTTGTTTTTTTCTAAAAATTATCTGCACATTTAGCATAAACTTGTTGATGAAGTTTTGCGGAATCGATAGCTAAATGGGGTAAATGAGCCGTATATTGTTTTGCAAAATTAGCAAAATAATAAAAAAAAATGGGAATATTCAGTAGTATGTAGGTGCAAATGGCCTGGCAGAAGTATAATTGGTAGACTAATGACGAAATCATTTATTGTTCTAGGTGTTATGGGCAACAATCGAAAGAAGTTAAAGGTGTGAATAATAAGTTACTAAAAACAAGATGAAATATAAAATTTCAGGTCCTTAGAGTTATCTTTTTCACCGCAAGATGTTGTCAAATGCAGCTGATTTTTTAGATTTTTTTAATTTATGACGTTAGCTGGCACTTCTTTGCAATCCTCTTCTTCTCCAGTTAGTCACACTAAGTTCTGTAAGGTTCTCAGAAACCCAGTCTTTCCAACGGAGTTTTGGTGGCCCTCTTCTGCGCCGTCCATCGAGTTCATTGTCGAAGACTTTTCGAGCTGGAGCATTTTTGTTCATGCGTACAACATGACCTAGCCAACGCAACCGCTGTACCTTAATGCGTCTGACCACGTCAATATCAGTGTACAGTAAGCCGGGTCGATCTATATGAACAGTCTTATATGAACAGTCTTATAAAAACAAATTCAGAGGTGCAAAATTTTTATTTTTGTGGGCGTGGCAAAAACGCCGGTTTTGCCGTTTTGTCCATAACTTTGTTATTCGCCGTCCGATTCTTAAGTTTTATATATCGTTGAAGATGGATTAACAAGAGCTTTGTTATAAATATAGTTACTTAAAACTATGACGTCATATTCCAGTGGTTCTCAACATTGTGTCCTTAAAAACCCCCCTAATCATAAAATTTTCTGATGCAGATTTGAAGCCCTGTAGAAACTATAAAATAATTACGAAATAAACGTTACCTTTTCTTCATAAACAAAAAAGTTCTATTGATTTATCATTTTAGTACATATGATAGTTCGAAATAGATTTGTATAAAAAGTTTTATTTGCTTAACCAAAGATTTCCTCATGCTCCGATATGGCATTAAGCGTCATCATACTTAATTTACATTGGTCGGAAAAAAAATCTTTGGAAGTTCTTCAGTTAGATATTATTCAGATTATTTGGTATTTTCGAATATTGATTTTTATTTATTTTTCAATTGTAAACGTTTTATAACAAACGTATGTAATAAAAATAAACAAATGTATATTTCGCATTATCACATGTACTGACTTTTTAAATCAATATAACTTTTTTGTTTATGAATAAAAGTTAACGGTTTTTTCTCAAATCGTTTATAATTTTTCAAGGCCTTCAAATCTACATCAAAAAATTATATGCTTAGGGGGGTTTTTAAGAATACAATGATGAGAACCGCTGGAAGATGGCGTCGTAGTTCAAAGTCTTTAACACACTAACAAAGCTGTGTCTAATACCTTTTCAACGATGCATAGATCTTGACAATCGGTATACAAATAACCATGTTATGGTAAAAACCCCGAATCCGGCGTTTTTGCCGCGACCACAGAAAAATTTTTTTCGCTCCCCCGAAATTGTTTTTACTTAATTTTTCATAAAAGGCGGTAACATTGACAACTTTTTTTTTCGACCCGGCTTAGTGTACAGCTCGTACTGCTCATGATTCATACGACGCCGCTACAGTCCGTTAACGATGATGGACCATATATTTTACGGAGTATTTTTCTCTCGAATACGGCCAGAGCCGATACATCTTGAGTGATAACCCAGGATTCTGAAACGTTCATTAAGACAGGTAGAACCAGTATCTGGTATAGCTGGATTTTTGTTTGTCGAGAGAGGGCTCTTTCATTGAATCTCTTGCTCTGTCCGTAGTAGAATTTTTTAGCAAGCAGGATTCTTCTCCTGTATTCAAGGCTGACATTATTTGTTTTGTTGATAGCAGAGCCTAGGTAGATAAATTATAGTTGTCAACGTTCGCTCAGTTTCCCAAACGAGTAGATTCTTTGTTCAGTGAGACTAATAACTTCGTTTTGTCCTTGTTCACCTAGACCCATTTCACTGATTCCTTCTGTATACCTGAGAAGGCTGTAGTTATATCCCGCAGTTTTCGACCGATGATGTCTACGTCATCAGTGTACACGAGTAGCATGTGGTTTTTGTTGAATATCATGGCACACGTGTTTACTGCAGCTTTCCTCGTTATCATCTCCATCACTATGTTGAAGAGGTCACACTATAGGCCGTCGCCTTGTTTTAGGCCTAGTCTGGTCCTTGCCAATCTTTACTGAAGACTTCGTTTCAGTCAGTGTCATACCGCAAAGTCGTATTAGCTTCGCGGGTATACCAAACTCAGCCATAGCATCCAACAATTTCTCTCGTATCGGACTTTCGAATGCAGCTTTGTAGCCGATGAACAGATGGTAGGTGTCGATCTGAATTTCTTGGGTTTTCTCCAGGATTTGTCGTAGTAGTGTGAATATCTGATCGGTCGTGGATTTACCAGGTCTAAAGCCACACTGATAAGGTCCAATCAGGTTCACCAGAATAGGCATTAGTCTTTCACATAACACACTAGACAGGACTTGTATGAGATGGGTAAAAGGGTAATTCCGCTATAGTTGGCACACACACTTGGATCACCTTTCTTAAGCACGGCGACACTTAGATTCCAATAATAGGGCATGCGATCCCTGAGCCAAATCGTGTTTATGAGCTGGTGCATGCATGTTACCAGCTCATCGCTGCCGGCTTTAAAAAGTTTTGCCGGCCATCCCGCAGCTTTATTATTTTTAAGCCGTGCAATTGCCGTGCTGATCTCGTTTTGGCTTAAAGGCTGATCTCGTTTTGGCAGTCTACTCCATAGTCGATGTTTGGTGTGATTTTGTCACTTATACTGCCTTCGGGAACAAGTAGAGACCGAAAGTGTTCCCTCCATATTTGCAGCACACTCTGAGTGGCCGTGACCAGATTTCCGTTTCTGTCCTTATAGGTGGGGATCCCTGTTTTAAAACCTTTCGAGCCTCACCTTTGTCCCTGTAGTTTTCGATATCCTGGTTCTCTCTTTTCTTCCACGTTTCATCTCCCTCCTTTTCTCATTATAACGCTCCGTCACCGCACGCGTCGCCATTGGCTGCAGTTTTTTCTTGTATGCAGCATCCAATTCCTCAGACATTTCGCGACATTCATCATCGTTCCAGGGCTTGTCTGAGCTTGGTTTTCATAACCCAGTACGGTCGTTGTTTATCGTCGACGCGAAACTAACCAGTCTGAATCCGTTATCGGAGGTGTTGTTGTGTAGACTGAATTTTCCCACTGCTGAACCAAGCGCATCTTCCCTTTCTATTTTAGCATTAAAATCTCCCAGAACAATTTGAATGTCATGTGCAGGGCAGCGGTCATATGTCTCCTCCAGTCGCTTATAGAATGCATCTTAATTGTCATCGTCTTTGTCTTCCGTCGGGGCGTGTACACGCATCAGCGTAATGTAAAAGGTTTCGGAGTCTCTTGCCGACTATGAAACCACTTCCAAATTTGTGTCTTTCTGCATGGCAGCTGTAAAAGACGTCACAGTTCTTTTGTTGTGTGCATCCCTGTCCCGTCCATCTTATTTCCTGTATGACGGTGATGTCAGCCTTGTATTTGTAGAGGACATCCGCAGGTGCATATCCTTACATCATGGTACTTATAACGTTTGCGGGGGTCATCAATTCAGCTTTTCTACATAGTCGATGTTTGGCAGTAAAAAGTGATTTATTTCTACAAATCTAGAATAAAATTAAATCTTTAAACTCGTTTTCGAAAATCAACATTTAACTCGTTTTAAGTATATGAGCGTTATGGCGGTTTTATATAATTCATAATATTGTTCGTGAAAAACTCACCCTATGATATTTATAGGCAATACATAGTTGTAAGATGACGATTTACTTGTATAATCATTTTTCACTATTAATTCTACAAGTGCCTAGTAATAACTCTCTCTCTCTTTCTCTTCGAATAACATCTTAAACATCTAATGTTATATATGTAAATTAAAAATTTGCTACAGGCCCTATCGTTTCTAGAATAGTTAAGTACAGCTGCAACGTAATTAAACTAAAACGTAAACAAGGCATTCAGATGTTTTACACATAATTCCAATGAAAGCTGTATTTAATTGTATTTACTCAAATGAGATCAGACTGCAATTAAAGCTTGTTAAGATCGTCTTATTAGGTAAGAAGTTGCAGAGAAATTAGAAAACAAAACAAATTGGAATTTCTAATTACAAGGGATAATTAAAAACAAAGCAAAAAAACTTACTACTTTTATACAACAATGAGGGCAGGGGGACTGATGAAAGGAACGTAACGAGTTTTGTGAGCATGTATTTATAAAAACATTTTATTAAAATTCCATATCTTCTATATGACACCTAACTCATAATACGAGTACGTTTCCACTTGTGTCTTTCTTAACGTAATTTAAGGAACGATAACACTTAAACACTTTGTTTGCATTTTACTTAACTCACCACTTTGTTCCAATTGCGCACCCCATTTCAGCCCCAATGTCTGCACCGAAAAGGAAGAAGATGAAAAATCCATGGATGAGAACGATGAAACCGAAGAGATCCAGACGGCCGAAGGCACTGAATCCATTAAGCAACCCAGCTATGGCCAATTCCAATTCAGTTTGAATTCATGCGTTGAAAAGCCCAACAAATATGTCTGCACACGCGTGTAAGTGTAACCCAAATTTCGCGCAGCGATCGCGTCAACACAGTTGACACTATTATTGCACTACTGCATTGTTGTTGTTGCACATTGTTAATAACATTTTTATTACACTTTTTCTTTTGTTTAGAGTCAATAAAAATGGCAAAAAGAAGACGTTAACGATTACACGCCAGTGCTGTCATGGCTATGCCCGGCCACGTAATGCCGCTTATGCAACCCCCTGTGAGAAAATCGATATCAAAGATGTTGAGGCAACGGCTGCCGACATGGGTGCCAAAGAGTTTGTGGCAAAAGCCAAAAGTAGCGGACTGTCTGACATGATTGCTGCAAGCAAAAATGTTACCATCTTCTTGCCGCTCGATGAGGCATTCACGGCATATGCTGATTCGGCTCAAAGTGAAAATGTAAGTAAAATGTTGTTGCCTCACGAAAGTGTGCGTTTGTTCACTACTCACGTTGAAATTTCTGTGTGTCTATTATGGTTTGCAATAGAATTTGGTCGAAATGAAATCGGACGATGGCATGAAGCAGCTGTACTTGCGTCACGTTGTGGATGGTGCAATCAATTTGGATGATGTGCGCAACGAGCAAGTGTTGAAGACACAGGCTGATGGTCAGATGATTCGCATTAACAGTTATCAGATGCCGTTGACGCTAAGCCGGGAGCCCTATCGTTTCACAGCTAACTGTGTGCCGGTCATAAGTCGCGACCGTTTGGCCGAACAGGGTATGGTGCACACCATTGCTGGCGTTATTAAGCCCACGACCAAAAATGTCATGGATATCATTCGAGAACGCAGTGATATGTCCATTATGCGCACTGTCTTGGAAAATACCAAGATGAGTGAGCTGTTGGAGGGTGAAAAACCCATTACCGTTTTTGTGCCCACCGATAGTGCTTTCGATAAATTGGAACCCCATTTGCGTAGAGCTTTGAAGGAGGGCAAGGGTTGTGCTTCAAGTAAGTGGAATAACTTAAAGTGAGAGTAAAGTTTGTTGTTTTTATAATTTGAAGTAGTTTATATAGAAAATGTTTATTATAGAGGAAGGATTAATAAAATTTATAAGGTTGTGGGCTATTGCGGAACTAGTACAATCACAAATTTGCAGACGAAATCTAAATTTTCTATCAGTTGGCGGTGGGGGCATGCCAAAACTATTTTAGTCCTAGTTAGCTCAAATGTGGAACACAGATAATATTCGTCAGGACAAGTAGAAATTTACGGACGGAATTTTTATTTGCTAGCAATGGGCGAAGGGGGCGTGTCCAAACTGTATTTAATTGCTAGAGAAATATAATTTGATATCCTGATAGTACTCTGCGACACAATTATGAATATGAAAACGAAATTTTTATTTTTGCTCAGTGGGCGGAGGAGGCGTGGCCAAACTGTATTTAAGTCCCGGAGAGATAAAATTTGATACAAACGTAGTATTCGTAAGCTCTAGAGATCAAATTTGAAATCCTGATAGTACTCTGCAGACGTAATTTTTATATTCGATCAGTGGGCGGGGGAGGCGTGGTTACACTGTATTAACGTCATAAAGAGATACAACTTGCTATATAGACAGTACTCGGCTCTACAATTACGAATTTGCGGACGAAATTTAAATTTTTGATCAGTGGGCGAGGGGGCTTGGCAAAATTATTTTAGTACTAGATAGATAAAATGTGGAACACAGATAATATTTGGCAGGACAAGTATACATTTACAGACGCAATTTTTATTTGCTACCAATGGGCGAAGGGGGCGTGTCCAAACTGTATTTAAGTGCTAGAGAGATACCATTTGATGTATAGATAGTTCTCGGCACAACAATAAAAAATGTTTGATCAGAGGGCAGAGTGGGCGTGGCGAAACTAAATTGTATCCCTAGAGATGCATAATTTGGTAAACAGATATCAATTGGCACTATAGGTCTAAATTTTGAAGTTTATAGCGCCAGTTTGCTTTAGCGTCACTGCAGCTATGCATATGAAGGCGAACATATGACTAAGGGCAAAAAATTTTTGTAACACATTATTCTATCATGCAATAGTTTTAAACCGGAGCAATTTTTACGGAAACACGGAAACAAACTTAATTAAAGGCAGCGAAAATTTGAAAAATCATCAAAATTTTAACAAAAATCCAACTTTGAAGTGCCATAACTTCCTCATTTGTGATTAGATTTTAAACAACTATTGTTTTTTAAGAAATAATTTCATTATCTTTTATTTTCACACAGTTCGGTGACATCGGTGAACAAAAACCAGAGAAAATGTCATTTTAGTAGACCTACCTTTTTTCAAAACACTAAAAATGGAAATTTGACCATATCTCAAAAACTGTTCTACTTTCCAAATATCTGAGAGCAGATTTGAATTCAGCATGAAATTTTACATAAGGATCAACTATTTAGAAGCCGGGATCAAAAATGTGTTGCATTGTGTAATTACAATTCCTTTAATGTGTTCATATAACGTTTCCCTACATAAGCAACAGTTTCACTTTTCCATTCATCAAATGATTTTGATCTGGGTTTATTTTGTAGCAGTTACAATAAAACTGTTGTACTCCGTGGCGTATGATTTATATGAAATATTAATGTATGATAATCATACGCCACCATATAACAAAAGAGCCTTAAACGATCCCCTATACGATTCTTACTAACTTCTAATCGATATTAAATTATTATCGCATGTAACTTGACAAAACGAATGCTGCACAACTTCTTCTTTTAGAGACTACTTTTACGTGCAGTTGTCAGAATTGAGGTCCAAAATCATGTGTTGTACTGTGTTTATAAACAAAATTCAAAAATTTGTTCGGTTCAAGATCTATTCTATTATTGCTAATAGAATTTGTTTTAAAAGAGTTATGTGAAATGGATTATGTTGACAGCTGGCAGGGCAGGGCATTGATAGTAATATAACAAATTGAGAAATTTTGGAAAAGTGGATGTTGCTGTTGCTCACTGTTGGTGTGGTACGCCGCTTACTAAGTTAAATCCCCGGGGGGAAATATACGGTTTTTGTCCAGGGGACACTTAAAGCTGCACCGGCTGTGTCAATATGTAGTTGGGGGCCTCCGACACAAACACTCCACGGGAATTCATTTTAATTTAAATGGCTCGCACACTGGAACGCCTTGCAACTGCCTCAAAGTTATCCCAATACAAAGTCCTGGAATATTTTTAAATTTATGTTTCACTTTTTTTGTTTCTTCACTTTTACTTTTTTAACGTCTAAACAGCGCGACGGACAAACGATAATGGCGCAAGAGAGCCAATGTTGACATTATCGTTTGTCTATCGAGATATCGGTAATCGCCTACTGCATATGTACGTCAGGGTTAAGTTCGCTGTCATCAGGGATGAGCAGACAGATATGAACGGCCAAAAGTGCAATGACCTACATATGCAAACAGTGCATTTTTTTTTAAATATTATATTGAAAATTTTTCGAAAATAGAAAAAAAATATATCCTGCTGCCAAAAACTTCTTTCAACTGGTCTTAAGTTTGTCCAAAACCAAAAGTCCAAAATTATTAGAATAAATTAAATTTTGTCTATTTTATTATGTTAATTATCAACATTTGAAGTGTGTGTTTTAATTATACTAATATGAAATATGATCGGTACAGTAATTAAGTTTTTATATATTTAGGAGTCATATTTAGCATAAATTATAGAAAAAACGTAAATGAGACCGCTCCAATAGAATATTATATGTGACAGCAAAGTTGTTGTAAAAAATGATTTAATAGAGAATATTCAAGTTTTATTCAAAAAATTGTATTACTATAGAAAAGTTTTTTTACATAAAAAAAACAATTCGGAAGCAACATTTTAACAATGATTAAAGAAAAGTCCAATTTTCCATTGCATTATAAAAGTTTTTGGAAACAAAAATTTTTATACAAAATGATAATCTAATAATTTGAGAATACAATAGTTCATATAAAAAGAACTAAATTAAATATTTTATGGTAGCTAGCAATCCAATATTTTTGAATAGAGAATATATATATCAAGTGTTAAAGCGTCAGTTTATTTCAAAATATTTTTAAAAAGCTGTCCATGAAAACCGTCCTCCATTTTTAAATATCTTCCTCCTCCGCTCTCTTTCTCTCCCTCTTAAGTTTTTCTTAAACTTAGTTTTTGTTATTCTCACTGTTATAAAATAACAATAATTAACTGAATTATTATTTTTTTCCCCCCTCCCACTTTTAGACATCTTGAAAAATCACATTTTGGACTTGACCTTCTGCTCGGTGGCTTCCGTTCCTGGTGCTAAGACAACCGCTTACAATTTGTTGGGTGAACCCATGCGTTTCAATCGTTCCAAAGCTGCCGAAGGTGAGGCGGAAGCTGACACACCTGTTGTCATCAATGACATTGCCAAGATCATGGAAGCTGATATCATGGCCACCAATGGCGTTATGCATGTCATTGATACCATTATGCCAACCGAATCCGCTTTGCCATTGTCTTCGCTGATGGCAGAGAAAAATGTGACCATTTTCAAACGTTTGCTAGAAGCTTCTGGCTTGGACAATCAATACGATGATATGGATAATGTGACTGTGTTTGCACCCACCGACAAGGCTTTGCAAGGTACTAAATGGGCCTCGCTCTTGGAGGAGAATCCCGAACAATTAAAGGACAACCAAGAGCTGAATGACTTCATCAGCTATCATGTGGCTAAGCCAATGATTAAGACTTGTGACTTGGAAGAACAATTGATGCCCACCCTGCTGGGCGGTGATAAGGTACGCATTAATCTGTACTCGACTCATGCCCTGTTCAGCAATGTAATGAATCGTGCCACCGTCAATTGTGCCCGTCTGGTGCATTTCGATGACGAAAGTTGCGGCTCCGTGTTGCATCAGGTGGACAAACCTTTGACGCCCGCCCACAACAATCTCTTGCAAATGTTGGAGGTCAATCCTAATTATAGCAAATTTTTGGAATTGGTACGCTTGGCTAATCTCACCGATCTATTGGCAAATGCTGAGAGTGATTACACTCTGCTGGTGCCCAAGAATGATGTTTTCGAGGAATTGGAGGAATCCTTGAACAAAGATCAATCCGAGTTGGAAAATCTCATCAAGACTCATATTGTTAACGATGTTGTCTGCTGTGCCGGCATCATACCCACTAACTGGCCTTTTGTACGCTCCATTGAATCGTTGAATGGTCATCATTTGCGTATCACACGTGATCGCCGTCCCAAAATTCAAAATGCCGGTGTTACCAAGTGTGATAATGTGGCCACCAATGGTATTATACATGAGATCAATGATGTCATTGTACCATCTTCGAGACAGCAGCAGCAGCAACAACAACAACAACAACAATTGCACCATCAACAAATACCCGAGCTGGCAACAACCCATCATCGGCCCCAACATCACCAGAGGCCTTCTTCGCATCAACATTATCCCAATGCCGATGATATTTTCGGTGATATCTTTTTCTAAATTAAACGAGAGCAGCAGCGGAAGTTTGAGTGATGAACAGAGAAGTTGATAAAGGAAGTAATGAAATAAATTAATAATATATTAATTACAATACATAAACATATATATATATATATACAAATACATATATTTATTAAGCACAAAACACATCTGATCTGATATTTCGAATAATTTTTCTTTTGTACATGATGTACATGAACGTATATTTATTTAAATTAAAACAGAAAAATAAATAAAATTTTATAAAAAAATCATTAGATGAGAGTTTTACATTAGTCCATGCAATTTTTTGACGAAATTTTAGTTTTCAATCAGTGGGCGGAGTTGGTGTGCCAAAACTATATTTTAGACCTAGAGAGATAAAATTTGGTACACAGATAGTACTCGGCGCAACTGGTTCATATTTTCAATCAGTAGGCGGTATGGGTATGGTCAAACTGTATTTTGTCCTAGAGACACAAAATTTTATATGTAGATAGTACTCCGCACTACAATTTCAAATTTTCAGACGAGTTTTATATTTTTGATTAGTGGGCGTGGCCAAACTGTACCTTAGTCCTAGAGGGATGAAATTTGGTACACAGTTAATACTCGGCACTACAGGTTCAAATTTGCAGGCGAAATTTTCATTTTCAATCAGTGGGCGGTGTGGGCATGATCAAACTGTATTTTAGTACTAGAGACACAAAATTTTATATGTAGATAGTACTCCCCACTACAATTTCAAATTTGCAGACAAAATTTATATTTTTGATCAGTGGGCGTGGTCAAATTGTATGTAAGTCCTAGCGAGATAAAATTTGGTACATAGATAGTACTCGGCACATCAATTTCAGATTTGCAGACGAAATTTGTATTTTCAATCAATCGGCTTAGGAAGCGTCTAATAAAAGTTTCTCTTGTAGCTGAAGTTCGCAGTCGTCTATAAAGAAGTAGGTTCCGCTTGTTGTTGTAGGAAATAAAGTATTTTTTAAGTTTTGGAGTGGAGATTGCGTTTGGAAAGTATAAAAGAATGGCAGCAACTCCAACCACGCGATCGGCCACCTACAACCTTCATTTGACATTGAATACTGATAATTCTTTAACTACATGCAGGCAAAAGTCAATACCGCCGCAAACGACGCTTTCGGCAATGCAGAGAGCTCCACTTACTTAAATGATCGAACATTTTGCTTGGTAGGTCGTCGTTTGCTACCGCAGCGAAGTTTATCGAGAGAAATATTCTTTTGTTTAATCGGGCTTCGGTCTGTTGAACCAACTTTTGTTGGTTTAACCCAAATTCCATTGGTTTAACTCGACTACGGTCGGTTGAATCGGACTTCGGTCTGTTAAGTCGCACTTCGGTCTGTTAAATCGGACTTCGGTCTGTTAAATCGGTCTTCGGTCTGTTGAATCAGACTTCGGTTTGTTAAATCGGACCTTGGTCTGTTGAATCGGACTTCGGTCTGTTAAATCGCACTTCGCTCTGTTTAATCGGACTTCGGTCTGTTAAATCGATCTTCGGTCTGTTGAATCGGACTTCGGTCTGTTAAATCGAACTTTGGTCTGTTAAATCGGACTTTGGTCTGTTAAATCGGACTTCTTTCTGTTGGATCGGACTTCGGTCTGTTGAATCGGACTTCGGTCTGTTAAATCGGACTTCGTTCTGTTAAATTGGACATCGGTCTGTTGAATCTGACTTCGGTCTATTGAATCCAACTCCAGGAGGTTACACGGTTTGGTCTGGTACACGAAGATACCCTTCATTCCTGTAGCATTGTATTAGAAATTAGCACCATAGAATTTTGATATTGACACTCCGTTGGGTACTTTTAATAGTTCGGTCGCGAATTTGGAATCGATACAACTACGAGTTTCAAAAATCGATTTGCTGAAGAACACGAATCATTAATATGATCCTGATTTGCGGATATCAAACTGATTTACGACGAAAGCCGAAGCATCGATATATTCCCGAATTGCTTAAGTTAACCTGAATTCCCGACAAAACCCGAATCACCAAAACGGCCACGAATTGCTGATATAAAGCTAAACCACCGACAAACTCGAATCATCAAGATGCCCCAGTATTGCTGATATGAACAAAACCCGAATAACCAATACTTTTCTGAATTGTTGACATTAACCCGAACCACCGACGAACCCGAGTCATCAATCATCACTTGCTGATAATTATCGTTACCACCGACGAATTCGAATCATCAATACGCTGCCAAGTTACTGGTACGAGCCTGAATCATCGACAGTACCGGAATTACCACGTTCCTGAATACCGAAACAATCCTGACCTATCTGACCTCTACAGTTTTGGGAGTACAGTATAAAGTTCTTGATCACCTCAAATCAACCGATTTATAAAATTCTCGATTATCTTAAATCGAACCGAGTCGCGAAACCTGTCATTGCCGAGTCAGAGGCCACATCAATATTCATCGAGTGTATACTAAAAGATATCGATCATCTAAAATCGGCCTGAGTACAAATTACCGCACAAGACAACAACGCTTTCACTGAATCCGAATCTGAATTGTTTTCGTATCTAAATACTTTATCCAGTAGATTATAAGTTTGAATTGCAACCATTAATAAACAATACTGTTATTTTGCCCTAGTCAGGGAAAATCTATTGAGTTCTTATTCCGTAAGGTTTTGTGGGTCCTTGTGGCGACCCTGGCGACGACTGGACTTACCTCAGCCGACGAGAGAACCACGTTACAAGAAGTTTTTGTCCGATTTTGATCATCTTCGGACTTTACCTCCGCTTTGAGGATAGAAGCTAGCATACCAAATTTCAGTTCTTAAACGGGGGACAGACCACCAAAATGGGGGAGTTTGTGTGGGAGGAGGGAGTAGTTTTTGTCCGTTCTTGCTCAACTTAGAACTTAACCTCGCCTAGATAGACGGAGGGACAACTTAAAATCGAATTTTAAAATGCTCGTCCAGAAAATACAGGATGGAAATTTGAGTAAGATCAGAAAACTTTTCCCGTGCCTCAAAGAAGTCAAAGGCCAGGTTTTTAGTAAATTCTATGTTTTTTTACTATTGTTCTATTAGGGAAATGTATTTTTTCTCGCAAATATGTAATAGTCAAATATTGAACAGTGTATGGGCGACGCCTTGGCCCTTTTTGCCAATTTGTTTCCAAATAGCCTGATTGTTCCTACTACTATACTATATTATGGCTTTTATAACAGATACTTTTTAATGGGGCGTGGCACAGCCCACTTTCACCCTGGCTGTAATTCATATTGTACCAACAACACATACCAAATATCAGTTTTATACCTCTAATAGTTTATGAAATACAGCCTTTTAAAGTTTCATGTTTTATACCACGCCCACTGATTTGATCCCACCCATTGTTTTTTGTTAGATCACGAACATTGCTGCCAAATGCATTCACACGAATTTTCAAGGCGATTAGAGAAACAGTCCTCCAGATATTGCGGTTTCAAAAATAGGGTCCAATGCGCGGGGCCACGCCCACTTGATATATCTAAAAAGTAAGTAACCTATTTTCTCCACATAGCTACATTCTGTGAAAATTTCAAAAAGATTGGTCAGGCCATTTTCGAGTCTATACGGTACTAAAAAGGGCATATAAGCAAACACAAACTCATTTTAATGTATATAGATTTGAACTTTGACCTCTTTGGGACACGCCTTAATGTTGCCCGATTTTGCTTGAATTTTGATCATAGCCGTTTTATAACAACTGACTTAATGTTTCGCTCGGACATTATTGAAAATCCAAAGTTGATTTTTCGCTGCCACCCTAATGTATAATTTCAATTGTTCATAAAATTGGTTATAATAATGCGATTTAAGTCAAATATGCGCCGTTTTGTTTGATGACGAGTTCCCAACGAGATGCCAACTTCATATTGCCCCTCTTATAGAAGCTCGCTTCTCTATTGTCAAAAAACTCGGAGAGCCAATTTTTACAGGACTCTCTTGTGGCCAACTTCCGACTACCAAGCTCGTTCGCCATGGACAGAAATAGGTGGTAATCACTTGGTGCGAGATCCGGACTATACGGTGGATGCAAAAGAACCTCCCATCCGAGCTCCCGGAGCTTCTGGCGCGTCACCAAAGATGTGTGTGGCCTGGCGTTGTCCTGATGGAAGACAATTCGGCCTCTGTTGATCAAAGATGGCCTCTTCTGCATGAGTTCTGCATTCAAGCGGTCCAGTTGTTGGCAGTACAGGTCCGAATTGAGCGTTTGGCCATAGGGGAGCAGCTCATAGTGGATGATTCCCTGCCAATTCCACCAAACACACAGAAGAACCTTCCTGGCCGTCAATCCAGGCTTGGCCACCGTCTGGGCAGCTTCACCGCTTTTCGACCACGACCGTTTGCGCTTCACGTTGTCGTAAGTGACCCACTTTTCATCGCCAGTCACCATCCGCTTCAAAAACGGGTCGATTTTGTTGCGATTCAGAAGCGATTCGCATGCATCCATACAGGCAAAAATGTTTTTTTGCGTCAAGTCGTGTGGCACCCATACATCGACCTTTTTTTTGAATGCAAGCTTCTTCAAATGGTTTATAACGATTTGATGACTCATGCCCAGCTCTTGGCCAATGCTACGGCTGCTACTATGCCGGTATCTTTCGATCAATTCAGCGATTTTATCGCAATTTTCGACGACAGGCCTTCCGGACCGTGGCGCATCTTCGATCACCTCTGCACCAGAACGAAAACGTTGAAACCATCGTTGTGCGGTGAAAATGGAAACTGTATCGGGTCCATAAACTGCACAAATTTTATTGGCAGCATGAGGTGCATTTTTGCCTTTATCGTAGTAGTACTGTAAAATATGCCGTATTTTCTCTTTATTTTGCTCCATGTTTGCGACGCTATAACTCACGAACGACTAAAAACAAACAACCAGTGTTACCGTTATGCCACTAAAGAGGCAATTTTGCCACTTTTTTTCTGCATTTATACTTTTATGCCACTTTTCTATTATGATACTAAATGTGCCACTTTTTGTATTTTAATGCCAAATTGAGCAATTTGAAGAAAAATGTTCTAAAAATTGGAAAAAAATACGTAAGACTCAACAAGAACTGTTTTAGTTTATATTCTTAAAGTTATGAATTCATTAAACACAAGTTTTCAAAGTGAGTCTTCACAAAATATATGTCTTCTTTCATTGACAAAAGAGATTTGAATCCAAATTTTTAGAAACTGTAAAAAAAAATTTTTTTTCCCCTTACAGAGCTATTGATTACAAAAATATTTTACACATCAAGGATGTGACTAAAATATATGTAGGCCATGAAAACTTTCAAATGGTTTGAAAATATATCAAAAAGTGTTATTATAATTATTAAAACAAATATTCTTAAATTTTAACAAACTATTTGTGACTATTTGTAAATGATAAAAAAACTGAATATTTTAAAGTTCTTAAACCCTTTTTATATAAAATCTAATGAAAATATAAGTTACATTGACATCGTGACTGAATTTAGTGATGTAATAGGGAAGACCGAGGCTTTCATGAATGAGTTAAAACTATTAGATAGTAAATCAAATGACAAATCTTATGAACACGTATTCGCAATTATCAATGTTGAAGTTTTCTGATTTAAAGTGGGAAATTTAAAAAATAATTTAAATTAATATTTACACCAAAAGAACGCGTTTTTTTGAAACTGACATTAGTGAAAAGTCAATTATTGAACAGGTTGAAAGTGGAGACCTGTCATTCAATGCTTTCAACTCTGATTTTGGTTGACGAGAAGTTGGAAGATTGGATACCAAGCACAGATCTTATTAGAAATTACAAAAAAGTAACTAGAAATGTATACACGTGATTTAATTTAAGTTAATATTAATATTTAATATCTATGTACTCTGTACTCAAATGAATTGTTTTTGTTAACTATTGATTTATCGTTGTTTTCTTGAAATAAAAACTAAAAAAGTGTGCCACTTTTTGTGCCACTTTTTTGTATAATATGTGCCACT
Source organism: Muscina levida (assembly GCA_964034835.1). NCBI lineage: Eukaryota > Metazoa > Arthropoda > Insecta > Diptera > Muscidae > Muscina > Muscina levida. The sequence continues at coordinate 15,794,456 of OZ035880.1, read as the reverse complement.
TTTTTTGAAGAAATACCCTTTTTGTGATACTTTTTGAAAATTCCCAGCGGTAACACTGCAAACAACAATAAATCAAACACGTATTAGCGCGTGAAAAGAGCTTTCCAAAAAGCTCTAGCGTGAACCGATGCGACGAATACAACTAGAACTACGCGCTTGCAAAGACAAGCTTGCGGAAATACCGCAAGACTTTTTTGACAACCTTATATATATTGTCATTCCTACCACGCCTCCCCCGTGGGCGTTACAAATGGATGAACAAAATATATAACTGAATATACCCTTCGGTAAGTGCGTGAAAATGATAAAGGTTATAAAAGTCGAACCCATAGTAAAAATATAAATTCTGAGACTTTTGATTACTTTAATCGCTCTTTTGATTACTCCAAATTTCACTTGGAAATGGTGCATATACCATCTAACACGTCCAATATCTACTAAAAGTACACCCTATATCATTGATAGAGCTAATTTAGTACCGTCTCTCTTATCTGCAAGAGCAACCTAAGCATTTCTCTACATGAGCTATGTTATGCCGCTAACCGTTCTACAAGTATTCTGGGAGAACAAAGCAAAAACACTTAGCACAACTCTATGCAGTTTTTTTGTTTGTTTCGGCTCAATTACAAAATGCATTGATACCGCACTAACCGCACGACGATCTTCCCACTCTCTTTCATATCTATAGTATTCTTCATATAAGTGCTCTTATCATCCCATTAAAACCGTCCACTACTCGGCATAATTCTATCAGTGTATAACTAAACATCAGCGGAGGTGGTTTTCTTGTTGTACTACTCTATCAGTGTTTGTTTATTTTAGCGCAAAAATGTGTTCCGCCACCCTGCCCCCTACTTTTGTTAAAGGTTTTCACGATGAGGAGCAATGCTTAAAAATGGAATATCGTACATTTGGACGTACCGGTTTACAAATATCAAAAATTGCCTATGGCTGTGGTACTCTAAGTTCATTTTATGGGTAAGAAGATGGATGAATTGATATGATCCACTCCTCGCTCCTTCCAATACACACAATTATACTCAATTGCTGCTCTGTGCTAACAAACAATGAATCCACTTGAAACTGTTGCAGTGACCTTGATTTGGACGAGGCTATCGCAACAATACACAAAGCTGTCAAAGCCGGCATAAATTATATTGACACGGCACCTTATTATGGTGAAGGGCGTTCGGAAGAAGTTTTAGGTATGGCCCTAAAAGGTATACCCCGGTCCGCGTATTATGTGGCCACTAAAGTTGGACGATATGCAAAAACATATGAGGGAATGTTTGATTTCTCTGCCAAAAAGACAAGAGCGAGTGTAGAGAAAAGTTTGGAACTTTTGGGTTTGGACTATGTGGATGTTATTCAGGTTAGTAGGTTATAGAGTGTAAGATGTGTGATGGCTGTAATGAAAAAATGTTATTTTTATGTTTTTATTATTATAGATACATGATATTGAATTTGCTCCAGATTTAGATATTGTAGTGAATGAATGTTTGCCGGAATTAGAAAAGATCGTTAAGGAGGGAAAAGCCAAGTTTATTGGTGTGACTGGTTATCCTTTGGCTAAGCTCAAAGAGTGTGTGAAACGAGCACCAGGACGTATTGATGTAAGTACAGATATAAAATTTTTGTTATTAAATGAAAGGATTACCACGAGCTCTCGGCTAAAGAGACCATTTGAAATTTTGTGGTTCCAGGCTCATTGTTCGGGCTCTTGGTTCGCGAGCTAAGTATGCAAAAGTAACTTTTTTATGACAAAAAGTACTTTTATTGGCCCAAAAGCACTTTCTGTGGCACAAAGTACTTTTTTTACCAAAAAGACCTTTAATGTGTTTTTTGCCACAAAGTACTTTTTTTGTACCAAAGTACTTTCATATGCCAAAAAGTACTTTTATTGGCACAAAAACACTTTTTGCTGCACAAAGTGGTTTTTTTTTGTACCAGAGTACCTTTTTGTACCATAGTACTTTTTGGTTTTGTGCCAAAGTACTTTTTTGTGTAAAAAAAATACTTTTACTGGCTCAAACACAATTTTATTTTGCACAAAGTACTTTTTTTGTACCAGAGTACTTTTTTGTACCAAAAAGTACTTTTATTGGCCCAAAATCACCTTAATGTTTCACAAAGTAAATTTTTTCCTGCCAAAGTACTTTTTTATGTAAAATGTACTTTTAATGTACATTTCGGCACAAAGGATTTTTTTTGTATCAAAGTACTTTCTTATGCCAAAAAGTACTTTTATTCGCCCAAAAACACATTTTGTTGCACAAAGTACTTTTTTGTACCAGAGTACTTTTTCGTACCAAAAAATACTCTTCGGTTCATATTACATTTTCGTACAAAGTACTTTATTTTGTACCAAAGAACTTTTTTATTGCAAAAAGTACTTTTTGGTACAAAAGTGCTACTAGGCCAATAAAAGTACTTTTTGGCATAAAAAAGTACTTTGGTACAAAAGAAAGTGCTTTGTACCAAAAAGAACTATGAACCCAAAAGTATTTTTTGGTACGAAAAGGTACCCTGTACAAAAAAAGTACTTTGTGCAACAAAAAGTGTTTATGGGCCAATAAAAGTACTTTTTGGCATAAGAAAGTACTTTGGTACAAAAAAAATTCTTTTGTGCCGAAATGTACATTAAGAGTACTTTTTACATAAAAAAGTACTTTGTCACGAAAGAAAGTACTTTGTACCAAAAAGTATTTATTTTGTACAAAAAAGTACTCTAGTACAAAAAAGTGTTTTTGGGCCAATAAAAGTACTTTTTGGCATAAGAAAGTACTTTGGTACAAAAAAATTCCTTTGTGCCGAAATGTACATTAAAAGTACTTTTTACATAAAAAAGTACTTTGTACCAAAACGTACTATGAACCAAAAAGTATTTTTTGTACAAAAAAGTACTCTGGTACAAAAAAAATGTGTTTTTGGGCCTATAAAAGTACTTTTTGGCATACGAAAGTATTTTGGTACTAAAGACTATAAAACCAAAAGGACAATAAAAGTACTTTTTGGTACAAAAAAAGGGGGTCAAAAAAGTACTTTGTGCAACAGAAAAGAGCTTTTTGGCCAATAAATGTACTTTTTGACACAAAAAAGTACTTTGTAGCAAAAAATACAATAAAAGTACTATGAACCAAAAAGTACAACAAAAAAGCACTTTGTGCAACAGAAAAGTGCTTTTGGCATAAAAATTTACTTTTGGTACATAATTTTGGTACTCAGTTCTCGAGCCAAGAGCCACAACATTTCAAATGGGCTCTCGAGCTGCTCTTTACGAGTATTTGTGCTCTTGATTCGCGAGCCGAGAGCACGTACTAACTTCAAATCGATATTAAATTATTATGGCATGTAACTTGACAAAACGAATGATGCAGAACTTTTTCTTTTCGGAACTACTTTCATGTGCAGTGAAAGAATAAAGTCCCAAAATCATGTGTTGTACTGTGTTATACCAAAGTATAATAGAATAATGTCGAGTCCAAATCCAGAACATGTTATAACTTTTTTTCTATTTTCTATAAACTATTTTAGAATGTGGAAATAACACCTTCACTCTACTCTGACCAATCTAGTTGTTAATCGAAGGTCAAATCACCTAACAACACACTGATCTTTCCTTTAATATTTAATTTTTTATATAAATATTTTCATTACCCAATAATTTAAATTTTTTATTTATTGTCCTCCACCCCTTTTTTTCTCTTTCATCTCCAGTCAATTTTAACCTACGCCCGTAATACGTTGATCGATGATTCCTTAAATTCATACATGGACTTTTTCCAAGCGGAAAATCTGGGCATTGTCTGTGCCAGTGGCCACGCACTTGGCCTTCTCACGAATACTGGTCCACAGCCATGGCATCCAGCCGGTGACGAGCTCAAGCAGTTATGCCGGAAGGCTTCAAATATCTGTAAGGAGGCTAACGTCGAACTTGGTAAACTGGCCATGTATCACTTTCTGCAATTGGACGGTGCGACTACTTTCCTAACCGGCATGCAGACACGACAACTGTTGGACATCAACTTGAATGCATATTACAATGGCCTAACGAAAAAGGAACAGGAAGTGTTGCAGCTCCTAAAAGACACGTAAGTCTGCCAACATTAATCATAGACAAGTGAGTGGAGGCCACAAGTATGTACGCGAACGATTATTACAAAGTGTACACAACAGGTTGTCGTCCTCAATTGTCCAATGTCGTCTAATGACTGGAAAGTAGAGGAAAGCAAAACAAATCGTAGAAAAAAAAACACACACAAACTGAAATTGTGCAATTCGGGTACCATGTAAACGAGTTGACAGGAAGATGAACAACTTTGCCAATATGGTCAACAACAAACAACTGGATGCAACTAGTTGCATGGAATAGATGTATGTTGGCTATTGCATAATGTGTGTCGTTGATATGGGGCCATGGCTGATGGTGTCCCAAAACTATGCCCCGCCGTCAACAATTGCCACCACCAACCCCAGTGTAACAAACACACCTTACATGTTACAATCTTAATTTGTTGTCCATCAGCCGGCGGCGTTGTTCAACAACTTATGATTTCATTGTAATCTTTCATTAACAGCCACTATGATTTCCCATTTCACGATCATTATCGAGATCTGCTAGAGATGATTTAATAAAAAAAAAACATATAACATTGTTGTTTAGACTGGCTAATGCAGTTTTCAGTGAATTTAATGATTTTCTTTTTTTCTCTTCTTGTTTTTTTTTTTCTTTCTTACTTGTCTATGTTTCTTCCTTTTCCTTTCTAAAGCGTCTTTACAAAGTCAATCAACTGGGAGGGCATTGAACTTGAGCGTTACTGGGCAGCCATGAAGAAGAAGTAATAAATGAATTCCGATTATAATTTCCCTGTTTCTCTTTAACAATTGCAATTGCAATGATTTGAATAAATTGAATGTACGCAGAAAAACAACAGTGTTTTTATAATTACAGTTGTAATAGAAAAAAAAAACAATAAATCATAATAATTAATATAAAACAAAAACTATGTTTTATTACAATTGTTGTAAATGAACTAACAAGTGTTATACTCAGCTATTATTTTAATATTAATTTACTTGGTCATTGTAGTAAATTTAGCGAAATATGTATGAATTATATATAATATAATAAACAATAACTATGTTACAAGTGCCAATAAATTAAGTCCAAGGAAAAAAAGAGCTAAGTAAAAAATATTAAAAAAAAAAAATCAATTAAAATAAAATTGCTCCCAAAATCCATTGGGGAACACACAAACATTAGCTTTATTTTATATGAAAATTCAATATTACATATTAAAACAATTTTCATCTCATTGATTTGGGACTCAATTCTAAGAACTGCACGGGAAAGTAGCCCCAAAAACAAGAAGTTCTGCATCATTCGTATTGTCAAGTTACATGCCATAATAATTTAATATCGATTTGAAGTTAGTAAGCATCGTATAGGGGAATTTGTCAAGTTTTAGGCTCTTTTGTTTGACATTACATAAATTCTGTATGGTGGCATATGATTATCATAAGTAATATTCCACGTAAATCATACGCCACGGAGTACAACAGTTTTATTTTGACTGCTACAAAATAAACCCAGTTCAAAATCGTTTGATGAATGGAAAAGTGAAACTGTTGCTTATGTAGGGAAACGTTATATGAACAGATTAATGGAATTATAATTTTTAATTTTTTTAAATTTGTTGTGAATCTAATAAATAGAAAGCGTGTTAATTCACAACAACGCGAGAAGCTGTCCCATACCTCATTCATGGGGTGTAAAGGGAAATTAAGATTTTTTTTTAAGTAAACAAATCCTCAGAAGACTAAAACGTCATATTCCGAAATGTGACAAACAATCACACTAATTGCTATGTTTGTTGTGTTGACAACTTAGGAGAAGAAAGACTCAAAATAATCTACGCCACTGCATTCTTTTTAATTAAATGGAATGTTTTAGATATTCTTATCTGAAATTATCGGTACTTTAGTTAGATCTTGTGTAATGAATAAGATGTATAATAAGTGCTATTTTGACATTGCCAATGCACTTAATGCAATTGTTTGCGTAATGCGAGTAGTTGTTATAAAAACGATAAATTGTGGTAGGTTTAAAAAAATACCATCCTCGTGAAGGGTTACATAAGAAAGTTCGTTAAGCACACTGTACACAGTAAACCGTATTTTTTATTAAAAAATAATAATAAGCACGATTCTAGGTTTTATAAAAGTTTGTTTTTTTATTTTACAAACAAAAATATTGCAAACACTAAAAAAAATGCAAATAGAACGTGTCAAAGTTATTTAATTCATGATAACTAAATATTTCACGATAAAATTTTTAATTAATTTTTTATGACATAATTGATTTGATTTATATAATATTTTTTTGTTTTCCGATGATATTTATTTATAAAAAAAATATTAAAAATTTAATTTAACATTTGATTTGAATTTATTTCGTGTTCGAAAAAATTATTATTTTTTGTTTTTAATAATTATAATTATTTCACAATAGTATTGTGAATTAATCAAATGTGGCATATTTTATTTCAATTATTATTTTTTTTTATAAAAATATATATTTTCTAATATTTTTTTTTTTTATAAAATACTTTTTTGAAACAAAAAAAAATATTAGAATCAAATGTCTCACAAATTATTCAATTCACAATATTTTTTGTTAAATAATTACGTACTTATACAGAATATTGTTAATTTTAAAATTTTTTACACATTTGATTCTAATAATTTTCTATTTTTATTACCGGAAAATTTATAGTTTGTTTTTTTTTTTTTTGAATTTACAGTGTAAGTTCAAAGAAAGTAAAATTTTCATTATTTTATAAACTAGTGCTACTAGGGACCGGCCGTGGCATAGTGGTTAGAACACGCGACTACCATGCGGGAGATCACAGGTTCAACTTCTGGCTCCATTCATCTTAAAAGAAAAAAATAAATTAATTTTTCTTTCATTGTCGGCTCCCCCCGAATGTTGTCGATAGCAACTTCGCAGAATTAGTGTCGAGTCAATCGGCGTGTCTAGTAAGAGCTTCTCAAACAGTGACGTTTGCATTCGTCGATAAACAAGTAGATGCCGTTAGTTGTGAATCTAAAAATAGAAAGCGTGTTAATTCACAACAATGCGAGAAGCTATCCCATACCTTATTCATGGGGTGTAAAGGGAAATTAATTTTTTTTTATGTGATCGTCGACTCGAGTTTATTTTTTAAGCAAAAATAATCAAAAACCATGATTTTTATACCCAAACCCTTTTCAGTATAACAAAAAGCAGTCCTTCCCTCAGACTTCCAAAAACTGTAACACTAATAACAACTGCCTAAGGGCAATTCCATTGGGACGGGTGTGACCATGTTTCTCAAGAGCCTAAAACGTGACAATTTCCCCTATACGATACTTCTAACTTAAAATCGATATTAAATTATAATGGCATGTAACTTGACAAAACGTCTTTTTGAGGTTACTTTTTCGTGAAGTTCTCAGAATTGAGTCCCAAAATCATTTGTTGTACTGTGTTATATAACAAACATTAAGGTAAACATAAAAGGAAATAATAGGAAATGTATTTATTCGTTATCTGTAATAATCGTACGTAATATCTACGATGAATTCTAAGAAAATTTGCCCAATAAACAATGGGTCTAAAATCAAAATCGAGCTCCTGATTGTTAACGAGAAATTTTTCGTATTGGGGATCAAATCCACAAGCCCCGCAACCGCCTCGGAATGGCGCTAGAGAGTTCAAATAAGTGACCGACCCCCAGTGTCGGTGTTTTAAAAAATTTACTCCCACAGCTCTAACTGCCCTGAAGCAGCCCCTAGAGGAGTAAAATGTATGACCGACCCCTAATATTGTTGCAACCCCAACAGTTTCTCAAAACATATATACCCTCTATTTTCAAACCTTAATGTGGTTTCCAAACAATTTTTTTATTTTTTTAATTATTTTTTAATTACCTTCCGCCTCTTCTATCGTGCCTCCTAGAGGGGTAAAATGTATGGCCGACCCCCATTAGTATTGCCCTACTAATATTTTTCTCTAACATACCTATTCCCTATCTTAACACCCTTAGGAGGCTATCATACAAAATACACTTATGTATGTACTGGCCTATCATGGGCAGTAACAAAAAAATGTCATCTCAATAATATGTAAGAAAACCCAAACATAGTGTTTTTTATAGCTTAAGGCAGTCTTAATTTTTTACCCAGGGACGGGTGTGACTAAATGTTTTCTTTAACTAAATACTCAAATATTTAAACAAATGTTTACAAAATTTCACTATATTATTAATTGCACTTACTTTGTTATTGTTGGAAAGTATTAATGTTTTATCATGTAAAGTAACAATTTTATTAATCTTTTGTCATATTTACGGGGACAGGTGTGACACAAAATTCGTATATTTCTATTGACTCATAAAAATTTTATTATAAAACATACAAAGCCGAAACATTACACAGTACAACATATGATTTTGGGACAAACGTGACAATCTCACATATACGATACTTACTAACTCCAAATCGATATTAAATTATTATGGCATGTAATTTGACAAAACGAATGATGCAGAACTTCATCTTTTTTGGGGTATTTTCACGTGCAGCTCTCAGAATTGAGTCCCAATTCAATAAAAATTTTGTACTGTATTAATGTAAGTCCTAGCGTATAAAGATGAAGATGAGAGTGTTCGTTATATGCTCATTTCAAACAGTTGCCAAATTAATAAAAAAAAAATATAATTTTTATCCATATGTTATCAATTGTCGTTCTGTTGTACATATTAATTGACCGATTTTTTTTTAATATGGAATTTTATTTTTTCCTTTTTTTCATGGACATACATACATACCCCTCCCATCAAATTTCCACTATACTGTTTTTCCTTCGAGATGCCAAACAAAAATTCGCTTTATAAATCGGAAATAAATTCATTAATATCATTAACATTACACAAAAAAAAACAATTTGAAATACAAAACTGTTAGTTCCGAGTTAATAGTACCAACACGCGATATGACCAAGTGATGCCAATCAAATCGCTCTCCAAGCAACACCAGTAGCAACACCAACAACACCACCGCCACCATCAGCAGCACCAGCAACTGTGTTGCAGCCACCGTAAAATATAATATTACAAGAAATTAGGCTTAGGAAGTTGAGCGAGATTTGTAGTGTTTTTGTTTTTTTGGTAACATAGCCAGCAACCATCACCAATGCGGAAAAACAACCAAGAAATGGTTCCGTTTTTCTTTCATTCAACCAACTATTGTTAACTAACACATATACGCGGCACACACAGTCAGATACATGAGCGCCGACAAAACATGAACTCTCTTTCATAGCATATGTAATACAATATGGCAAAAACTCACCTGTCTGTAATAATTGCGTAGCGTTAACAGAGGCACGTAAAAAATCATCTAATAATAAGTTGACTCTAGGCTGGCTAGCTTCTATTGAATGAACTGGAAAATATCAGGGTTCGACTTGTAGTCATTCTGTATAGGATAAATTTTTCTTTGTACCAAATGAATAATTTGTCGACCAGTATTTCAATACAACATTTTAAGAATTATGGTTCCACGATTGCGATAATATTCAATTTTTGTATAAACTCACCCATTATGATGGGGGTATAACACAGTACAACACATGATTTTGGGACTCAATTCTGAGAACTGCACGTGAAAGTAGCCAAAAAAGAAGAAGTTCTGCATTATTCGTTTTGTCAAGTTACATGCCATGATAATTTAATATTGATTTGAAGTTAGTAAGTATCGTATAGGGTAATTTTTCACATTTATATTGTTATACGGTGGCGTATGATTATCATAAGTAATATTCCACGTACATCATACGCCACGGAGTACAACAGCTTTATTGTAGCTGACAATATAAACCCAGTTCAAAATCATTTGATGAATAGAAAAGTGAAACTGTTGCTGATGTAGGGAAACGTTATATGAACAGATTAAAGGAATTGTAAAACTTATATTTTGAATTTTACTAACTTCAAATCAATATTTAATTATTACTTAACTTACTTAATTTACCTTTGCACCCCATGAATGAGGTATGGGATAGCTTCTATTATTTTTAGATTCACAACTAACGGCACCTACTTGTTTATCGACGAATGCGAACGTCACTTTTTGATAAGCTCTTACTAGACACGACGATTGAATCGACGCTTAATACTGCGAAGTTGCTGTCAACAACAATGAAAGAAAATTTCATTTATTTTTTTTTCTTTTAAGATGACTGGAGCCAGGTTTGAACCTGCGATCTCCCGCATGGTAGTCGCGTGCTCTAACCAATATGCCACGGCCGGTCCCTAATTAATAATTAAATTATTATGGGATGTAACTTTGCAAAACGAATGATGCACAACTTCTTCTTTTTGGGGCTACTCTCACGTGCAGTTCTCAGAATTGAGTCCCAAATCAGTGACCTGAAAAATGTTGTACTGTGTAATTTAACTCTATAAAAACTTTAATTTCTTTATACTTTTAGATTTTATTTTACTGTCACACCCGTATTTTTTCTGAAAAAGGGTTTTTATTAAGAAAAATAAGTTTTTTGCGAAAAGTTAGTACTTAACACATTCAAAAACAATATAAAGAAATATCTGCATCACAATAATTGAGAACTTTCTACGCAAAATTTTACAGAATTTAACCTGAATCATTATTTTATAAAACTCAAATTTCTCAGGTCACAACCGTCGTTGTCTTCTAATGGACATTCTGATTAGAAATCAAGTTCTTTCAGTGTCTAGCTGTTACTAAACGTTTTAAAACTTAATATTCTTGGAAATCACAGATTTTTTTAATTCAAAATTTTCTATTTATGAATTATAAGCAAAAATGTAAGTTACATGGTCACACCCGTCCCAATGGAATTGCCCATAAGTCATTTCATTTAAAAAATAACAGTGGCACAATTGTGCTAGCTCAATTCACAAGTTTTGTTCTTCTCTCTCACTCAGTCCCATTATGTTTCAATACACACTACGTTTCTTTCAGTTCTGTCTGTCTCTCTCCCTCACTAATAGCACTTCATTTTATTTTGGACGTCTATGATAAAAAATTCGTTTAATTTAAATAACTCGAGAGTTCAACAATATCATACATATGGTGAGGGTATATATCAGTCTGTTTACCTGACTGCAACCTGTACTGTATTTGTCTCATATTTCATTATTATCCCTGGATTGCAAATCCATACCCTGCAAACACAGCATAACTCGAAATCATATGGCTGGCCTCCTAAAGCACAACAATTCATCTCACACACACGTAAACATTTCATTTAGGCCAAAATAAAGAAGAAATGTATTACGACAATGCCTACTAACAGCGCCGACATGAATGAAGTAAGTCGAGCTTAAGAAACTTCTCTTTTCTTCTCGTTCTCTCCCTCTCTCTCTCGATCTATCTCTTGCTCTGCTACGCATTACACAATGCTTCTCTTTCTGCCGTAATATTTATGCGGCGCGCGCTGTTGACTTTTGGTTATAATCTGGAGGGGTTTTATATTCTCCACACTGAACGTTCAGATCATCAGTTGATTATTAGGCATTTAAACGTGAACACACCAAACGGTGATATTCATCCATAGCAAAAGCATAAAGTTTATACAAATCTTAGTTCAAAAATAAAAATATTATTTTAAAAATATATTCATCATCATAAAAATATTCATCGTTTATAATGTTTGCCGTCAATACAAATAAGTTTATAATTACCTGCCTCATTTGTGTTGTCCTAACGGTTTGTGAAGCCAGAAAAGAACAACAAAGCCAAAAGCAACAACAGCAACACCATCAACACCAGCAGCAGCAGCAACAGCAACAAGGTAAAAAATTAAACCAATCTTTCGGATGATTCAACAAGAACAAAAACACAATTTAATACTATGTGACTCTTGGAGAGTAAACCGGTTTTTATGCCGGTAAATAAAAAGTGCGCGATGTATTGTATTGTGCCCTTTGCGTACAATAGGTGTAGAATAGTTGTTGATACTAATAGTTGTGATGGTGCGAACATAAGGAGAGTGAGTGAGTGAGAGGTTAGAGAGATTTGTTGTAGGGAATTCTTAAGAATATATACAACAGGTGTCAGAAACCTAAAGATTGATTAAATTTATAGCAACAACCGTCAGAGTTGATGGATATTGCACAGTGGGATACAAAACATATAGTTGAGATGGTGCGAACAAGTAGAGAGTGAGTGATTGAGAGGTAAGAGAGAATTGTAGTGGGGGAAGTTCTTAAGAATACATCGATCAGGTGTCAGAACTCTAAAGATTGGTTAAATTTATAGCAATACCCGTCAGTGTTGATGGGTATTGCCCAGTGGAAAACAAAACATTTAGTTGTGATGGTTTGAAAAAATTAAGCTGTGATGGCGCGAACAAATAGAGAGTGAGTGAGGGGTTAGAGAGATTTGTAGTAGGAAGTCGTTCTTAAAAATTTATTCAACAGGTGTCAGAATCCTTAATGTTGGTTAAATTTATTGTAACATCCGTCAGAGTTGATGGATATTTCACAGTGGGAAACAAAAAAATTTAGTGGTGATGGCGCGAACAAATAGAGAGTGAGTGAGAGATTTGTAACGTGGAGTTCATAAGAATATATCCATCAGGTAATAGAAACCTTAAGATTGGTTAAATTTATAGCAATACATCAGTCTGTGCTAATGGATATTGCCCAGTGGGAAACAAAAAATTTAGATGTGATGGTGCGAACAAGTAGAGAGTGAGTGACAGAGAGTTTAGAGAGATTTTACTAACGAGTTTTTAAGAATTTATCCAACAGGTGTCAGAACCCTTAAATTTATAGCAACATCCGTCAGGGTTGATGGATATTGCACAGTGGGAAACAAAACATTTAGTTGTGATGGTGCGAACAAGTAGAGAGTGAGTAAGAGATTTGTAGTAGGGGAAGTTCTTAAGAATATATTCCACAGATGTCAGAACTCTAAATATTGGTTAAATTTATAGCAACGAACGTCAGTGTTAACGGATATTGCACAGTGGGAAACCAAAAAATTAGCTGTGGTGATGCGAATAAGTAGAAAGTGAGTGAGAGGTTAGAGATTTGTAGTGGTTGAAATTCTTAAGAATACATCGATCAGGTGTCAGAACTCTAAAGATTGGTTTAATTTAAAGTAATATCAGTCAGTTTTGATGGATATTGGCCAGTGGAAAGGAAAAAAGTAAAACAAAAACAAATGGCTTAACCGATATAATTAAAAAATTACAGAGAAATAGTTGTACTGTAAACAAAAGATTTAAGACCTGTATCATATTAAATCCAAAAGGTTTATAAAACAATTTTTGTTATATAAAAGTTGTATAGATAAGAACATGTGTTTCAAAAATATACCTATAATTTCATTATTTATTTAAGTTACGGCCTAAAATCTATACTTAACATACAAAATTTAGTTTCGTCTCCCCAAAAAATATTTCGCGAAACCCAGACGTGTTATTAACATAATAATAAGACTAGGACTAGATGGGAGTGGCAATATTGGTTATTATTAAATATTATATATGTATAGTAAAACTTACCTAAAAATTTTAATTTTTTAAATCAGTGAATTAGTTATAAATTTCAAATCTTAAAGAAACGATGTGACTTATAAAAATTATTGGATTGATTTAGTCATTTATATGAGAGTTACCAGACTGTCAACGTTCAATAAGTTTTTTGATATTTTTAGTAAGATTCAGTATAATTGCTTAAAAAAATGGGTATTTTCGCAAAAAGGTCCAACGTGATCGAAAAAAAAGTTAAAACTAAATTTTTTCTGACTTGTATTAGTAAAAACAGATACTTTAATTTTATAAAATTAAAATGTCCAAAGCTTATATCAGTTTCATTTATGATTAAATGTACTGCAAAATTGCATAATTGATCTGGTCATCTCTTTGAATTTTTAATAACATACATAGTACAACACATGATTTTGAGACTCAATTCTGAGAACTGCACGTGAAAGTAGCCCTAAAAAGAAGAAGTTTTGCATCATTCGTTTTGTCAAGTTACATGCCATAATAATTTAATATCGATTTGAAGTTAGTAACTATCGTATAGGGGAATTTGTCACGTTTTAGGCTCTTTTGTTTGACATAACTCGTGAACCACTATTCCGATTTAGCTGTAACAAATTTAATAAAAAATAAGAACTACAATTCCAGTTCCGTACATCTTTTTTTCCAAAAAAGTTAATGTCCTGACTTGATTGAAAATTATAAAAAAAGGAGAATTTTGTTGATTTGGGGCCTTATTAGTAATAATAATTTTATATAACGAGTTTTTAAGTTTTATGAATAAGTGAATCTCTATGTTACATAATGGCAGAACATAAAGACTATCTAAATTATAAACTCCTTTTTTAATTAGTCAGACCATGACTACTTTATGTTTTTGGTTTGGTGTCGTTTACCCCCATCACGTCAAGTTTTTGGCATAACCTCAAAAACTCAAACTTTGGTGTCGAATATTGATAAATTTTGAGATTACGTCAAAAACCTATCGGGGTAAAATAGTCTGTGTTATCAACAAATAGAATATATATTTAGAGAAATCGTTAAATTCAAATTTTAAAATTTTTTTATAAATCTCTTTTTCTCTTACATTACAGAAATCTGGGAGCAAGACTTATCGGACACCTTTAAAATCGAAGGCTCCGATCAGGGTATACAAAAGGTCAATCTAAAATGTGGCTCCAATTCAATGCATGTCGTTTTGGAAACGGAAAAACCCTTCACGGGTGTCATGTACACCCGTGGCAGTTTCTACAAACAGGCTGCCCCGTGTTTTATGAAACCCTCGGCAAACAGTGGCACTAAGACACTAGAAATGAATTTCAGTTTGGATCAATGTCAAACCAATAAAGATGGTGATCTTTATTCCAACATTGTGGTAATTCAAAATGATCCCGAACTAATAACACCCGGCGATTCGGCATTCTCGTTAGAATGTGATTTTAGACAGCCACGCAGTGTGGATGTGGAAGCCTCTATGCAGACCAGAGACAGGTAAATATGGCATAAATGCTTTATTTTTTAAATATAGTGTACATAATTTAAAACGTTGACTTAAAAATTGCTAAAATGCTACTAGACAACCACAAAAACTGCGAGGATTAAGCCGCCAACATCAATAGATTCTCTCTTCCCCATGTTCTTCTACTTAGACATGAACAAAAAAAACTTAGAAACCACTGCTATAGTGCGTAAGCAAACTATTGAAAAGAAACTGTTGTAAATAAGCAAAACAAACCAAAAGGTATTTAAAGCAGAGTAAATATCACCTAGAGTGACTAAGAATATTGTATAATTGTATGCTTGGTATTTTGCTAACTAACTAACCCTTATAAAGCTGGTCATAGCTAATTAACATTAAACCCTTTGCTAAGCTATTTTTTAAGTTTAAGTTTTATAAAATGTAATGCCTCTTGCCGATGTTATTTTCCCCACAAATTACAGAATTGCTTATGGTTCTAAAATTACACTAACCAGTCCCGATCCGTCAGCGGACTCGGGCAATACACTGCTACAGCATCCCAGCGTTACAAGTGATACAAACACAGTTAGTTATATACCCAAAGCGAGCAACAAAACTAAACCAAAGACACAGGTTGAGGTAACAACGCCTAGCAATAATAGGCAACACAAAGACGATGATGTCAATGATGATGATGATGACAATGACGATCACGGGCACACTTTACACTTGGGCACCGTGGAAGATGTTACATACAATATGCACACAAAGGAAGAATTGTAACTGCAGTCAGCTATGAATGCAAACGGATAAGAAAACACTTAAACATTCCAGGCATTTTTTTAAAACCAATAACACAAAGGCACTGCAATATTTGCACTACACATTACATTACGTTACATTCACACACACACACAATCGATTTTACTTGATGTGTCTGTCCGACAGGTGAGAAGGTATCTTTTGTTTTGGTTGCTGGTTTATATTGTCTTTGTTTTTTAATGTTTCCTTTTTGTTTCGATCACAATTGAGAGTAAGCTAATTTGTCTTTGTAATATATTCTTTTAGGAATGATACAACAATCGCTTCGACAACAACTACTAGTACAACTACCACTATGAAAAGCATCACCAGCAGCACTTTAGCTACACCGGCCACCACCATAAAACCCGATACCATTTTGAAATCATAAAGTTTGCGTCCAAAAGAAATTTCGTTTTAGTATATCCGTTGTTTCTTTCTAAATCCTGTGATATCTTTTAAGTTTTGGTTTTGAAAATAACAAAAATAAACAAGAAAGGAAAAAGTTATATACTAGTAATGGTTTTAATTAACAAAAAAAAACAGCATTCATAGAGGGGGTCATTAAAGAGGTTGAAGACGAATCGTATTTTTTATATAGAGTCCGATCTAACATACAAACAAAACTATAAATACTTTTTCAAACTTAAGACCATATTCATAATTTAAGCGGTTTATATTATTTTACTTTGAAAATTAGATTTGTAAACCTTGGATAGATGTTTATGAATACGGCCGTTAAAGTTTACATTAAAACTTTTTATAAAATAATGATGAGTTTTACAATTTTTTTATTTTCAACTATGGATTATTTTTAATCATATTTCGACATCTTTCAAATATTTTACTAAATAAAACAACACGTTTTAACTTTTGTGTCAATTGTTTTTTTTTTTACATGTATTTGGTTTTATCAAAAATCTTTTTCTTTTGCCTTTAAACAGTTTTCCCACATTTATATGATAAATAAAAATTTCTGTGAAAAACAATTGTAAAATCAAAAAAAAACAAAAAAAATTATATGTTTAAAGCTATAACATATCTACTCTACCAAGAGTAAAGCTTCCCCGTGTCGCCTCCACACAACGAACAAATGTGAGAAGTTTAATATAAATTTCTCTAAATACAATGCCCGTTGACGGACGGTCAGGTATTACTTTCACCACTTGGCAAAATGCGCAATTCTGCAGTCAACAACTTTATGGTTTGGGGGGGGATAACACAAAGCTTTCCGTTCAAGTACTACATTTTCTGTTCTCAAATGCAATAATTTGAAAAATTCTTAAACAACAAATATAAATCTTAAGAATATGTTTGATTATTTACAACAAAACAAAAATAAAGTCCTTGTTCTCGTTTAATGCCAAAAGAGTTGCAATTTAAACAATAATAAAAATCTTAAATTACATCTCTTTCCCTGATGATCGATCTGCTATCTATGGTTTGTGGCAGTTTGAAACTTGTTTGGATTTGTACTATTTATATTGCGAGCGCAATAACAATACAGATAACAAGAAAGCTTTGCTTTATATCTGTGTGTGTTTTTATGTGTTTAAATGTCTAAAATTAGTTGTGTCTAAACTTAAAACTTAATTAGGAAGTTGTTGTAGTAGGTTAGTAGTACAACAGAAATAATAAGATCTGCTACACGTGACGACGACGAGTTTCCTCAAACTAAACTATTAACACATTAATCAGTTTTCCCGCCTGTAATGGATTTATGATCTAAACGTTCTTGTTCCGACAACCACGCCATCTGTAATAATTATAAAAAAAATATTGTTATTATAAATCCAATTACCATTGCTTTAATACAATGAGACAATACCTTTTGTTTATGTTGGCCGGCAGCAGCTTCAGCCCGATCCAATACCATTTTTTCAGTTAGTAAACCATCTTCGGAAGCGTAAACTGCCGCCTGCCATGATACACCTAGTTTCGAAATCTCACGACCAGACATGCCATGACAGATTTTAGCCATTTTCGAACAGGCGGCACCATAGTCAAATTGCTCCAATTTAAAACGCCTATAAAATAAAATATTTATTAATTACTCGTTTTCACTTCACTACAATTTTCCCACTCACTTGGCACCCGAGGCAGCAGGTTGCAACACATATTTGTCGAAATACAAACGTAACAAACGTTCACGTTCTTCTAAACCGGGCAAGGTGAATTCGACCATTTCATCCAAACGATCATTAATGGCATAATCGAACTGTTCAGGGGTGTTTGAAGCCAAGACCAACATAAATTTGGAATTCTGCTCTGATGTACGATACAAGAAAGCATTAAGGGCTGCTCGCAGATCTTCTGAAATATGTTCGGATGAACGTTTGCGCAAGAAAGCATCAGCTTCGTCCACAAACAGCAAAAGACCACGACGACTGGCCTGAGACCAATCGAATACCTTGTGTATGGCCGTTACAGCTTCTTTGCCCATTGGAGCAACATCACCACCGGTCATTATAGCATAATCCATGCCTGAATGTTCGGCCAACTTTTTGGCAAACATAGTCTTACCCGTACCGGGAGGACCATGCATAAGAATGTTGCGATACATACCACGATTAATACGTGTATTTTTTGTGGCAATAGCAACATCACGCAGACGTTCCTCTAATTTGGGATTAAGAACTACACCTTGCAATGCATCAGCAGGTTTTGATTTTAATTTTTTAATATAATTCACTGGGTGTCGGACAGCATCCAACATAGCGAAGCGTGATGTTTCACCCACCAAAGTTGGTTTGCCAATGCGTGACTCAACGTAGCGCGACGTCACACCTGTTGCACCTTTGGCAGCATAAACGCCCAAGGCCAAAAGTGAAAGGCCGCCGGCGGCAGTTAGAACTTTGTCCCAATCTGTAAGCATGGTCTCGACACCAGCACCAATAACCGAACCAGCAGTTCTGTAAAAAAAAAGAAAACAATAAATAATTAATTATAATAGTGCAGATAAAAAGGTAGAAACACTAAAATTTTACAAATATTTAAATTGACCGAACAATTGGCTTTATATTTCAATAAATGAAATTGAAATCATCAAGTTTAAATGTGATGTCTTAAAATAAAATTTAACTCAATGCGAGAAATTGCTGCAGATGTATAGACAATTAAAATTTAGCGATCGGAGCCAAATGTAATTTATACGTTTTTGGTCTTAAGACTAAATAGGATGATAATTTTTACATTTCCAGTCAGATCCGCCGGTAAAAGTGCATTTCAGCCATAGTTTATACGTAGACTTAAAATGGAAGTATACCCAGATGGTGCCACACTTCTGTTTCCACCGTATGTTTTTAAAACAAATTTAGCTGTGTAACATTTCATTTAACTTACTTGATGCCCTCCAACACGGTGGTACGTTGTTCCTGGGCTCTCAAACGAATTTGTTCCAAATTAATGTCACGATTTTCACGATCAACTTTGGCCTTAACACGCATCTCATGTTCCAGCAACTTAAGACGATTCTTTTCTTTCATTTCGATTTCATGTTCAATAGTTTGGCGGCGCATAGCCTCCTGACGGGCAACACTTTCTTCTTGTCTGAAATATGAAAACAAAATTTCATATTAGTATACCGGTACAAGAAGCATTAGCAATAGCGCACATACTTTTTTAAATTCTCTTCTTGTACACGTTGTTGTTGGGACAATTGATCTTCATAGCGTTTGCGGGACAGCTGATCTTGATATTGAGCACGTTGTTGTTGTTGTTTAGTCTCTTCCTAACAGTCACAAATTTAGAGTGTTATTATTTAAGTATAGAAATGTTATTTATTTGTTTAATTCCAACTTACAATCAAGGTTTTACGCCTTTCCTCATGGTCAATACGTTTCTGTTCCACCTTGGCTTGTTCAATATGAGCCTCATACTCTTTGACCTTTTGTTGATACTCCTGTTGTCGTGTAACCTCTTGAGCTTTCGACAATTCCAAAGCCTCACGAGCATGTTCTACACAAACGAGAGAGATAAAGTTATTATCACCCGTTTATGAAAGTACACATGTTGTATACAATTATGATTATGCAATTGAGAGTGATTAAGATGTAAGACTAACCATCGTCACCCTTGCACCCTCACAGGGAGAAGTAGGTACACATTAATTTATGATGAAATTTACTTACTTGACCTTTCCAAAGTACGTGCAGCTTCGGCTGCCCTCTCCAAAGCGGAGGAATCAAAACGATATGCCTCCATTGCCTTACGTTCTGCCTTGGACAATTGAGCATCGCCACTACGTTCACCGGCTGTGGATCCATCGGGATTACCACCCTCGGGATTTGCTGGCATATCTTGGGGCTGTTGAGGCCTGTTTCTACCCAATAACCACGACATAATTATTTACACGATTTTTTTCGATTGTTTTAATTGATAATTTCTGGAATTCCTGACGAAATTTTCCGCAATCATACACCACCGACCAATGTGAGAAACGTGATAAGACGTAATTTTTAACCGAAAATGAACCGTCGTATAATTTGGTATGCACCAGTGGTCGCAATTGTGTTGGCAATGATGTACGTATTTTGGTACAATAAAGAGAGGAGTACCGTAACCAATATAAAACTAGCAAATTGCAGGAAAAAAAACCTGAATCAAATACAAAATTAATAAATAATAAGATTTATTAAAATCGACATAAAAGCAAAGGCAAAAGTGCAGAAAAATAAAACTAAATATGGCAGGCCCTCTTAAATATGCCCCAAAAGGCGAAAATTAAGGTCCAAGCTGGCGCCGGGGCCTATGGGGCCCCTCGGGTTCTATGATGACCCCCTATGTGTGGGTACTCAAATGAAAGATATTTTCGAGACGAATCCAATGCTGTACTTCTTATGCGGAGTTTTTAGGGCCAAAGCAAAATATCTATATAATTTCATATAAATTTTTTATAATTTAATAAAAAAAAAATATATATATAATAATAATTATTCATCCAAAAATTTTGTCCCGTTTAAAAATATTTTTTTCCCTTTAACATTTTTTTTAATATAATTTTTTTTCTTTACTTAAAGTCTTGAAAAATATTTCAAACATGTATTTATTTATATATTTCACAAAGGACCTTATACCTAAATAGATCTATAAACTATACATGAAACTATTAAAATCTTTGTATAATTCAAAAATAACTATCTTATTTACAATTAAAAATAAAAAATTCTAATACAAAAAAACTACACGATTATTTATCTCCAATAATTATTTAAACAAATATAGTTTTTTAATAATGTTCTTTTTATAAAAATTATAAATTATCTGTATTAAATATTTTTTTTATATCAATGCAATATGTTTTATATAGGGCTATCTGCTTCAATAATATTTAATTTGTATTAAATATTTTTTTGATATCAATGCAATATGTTTTATATAGGGCTATCTTCTTCAATAATTTTCTTTTATAAAAAATTTGTTAAATTTTATTTGTTAGGTAAGTTTTCAAAGCTCACAATTGTTATTCTCAAATTCGACTATCAAAAATTTTATTTTAAAAACTTTCTTAGTATTATTAAATCTATTAAATATCAAGAGGACATTTAGAATATTTGAATGGGGCCTTTGTCTTTAATGAGAAATTAAATATGCTTTTATATACTTGATAATAAAATGCAGATCTGACATTTTCGTTAAAAAAATATTTTTTCAGATTTAAATGGGATTTCTCTTATTTATTTTTTGGATACTTCTGTAATTAAATTTTTTTTTTTTGTTTAAAATATTATACTTTTTTAGTAGAAAATTTAAATTTTCTAAAGTTCTCATATATCTCTAAAAAGTTTTTTACTCAGACTCATTTTAACCTTTGCGCTATCGGCAAAAGTGCCCAACAAAAAAAAATTCGACTAACGCAATTAAAAGGGATATATCAACAAATATTCAACTTTTCCACTTTTATCCTTTATTAACAAATTTTTTCAAACTTCTTTTTTAACATTTTCTTCAAATTTTATTGAATTTGCCCATTTTTTTCTTTTTTCAAATATATCTTTTGCACTTTTTCTTCAATTTTTTTTTAAATATTGAAATTGTCCATTTTTATATTTTTTCTTAATTTTTTTTTATTAAACAACAAACTTAAAAATTCAAAAAAAAATTTATAATTTTCACACACTTTTGATGACATTTCATATTTTTTATAGAATTTTTCAATTCATTTCCTTAAATTTTTCTAACTTTCCATGATTTTTTTCCTATTTTTTTAAATTTTTTACGGGGTTTTTCAGAAAAAAAAATATTTTTTTTAAAAATTCGCCCGATTTTTAATTTTTCAATTTTTTTTTAGAATATTTCAATTTATTTCCTTAAATTTTTCTAATTTTTCCATGATTTTTTTCAAATTTTTTAAATTTTTTTTGGTATATCCCGGTAATTTAAATGGCTCTAACTCGGTCCAGGAGACCCGTAGGAACTTAAAAATATTAAATTTTTAATTAAATTTTTCTAATTTTCCTATTTTTTTAATTTTTTACGGGGTATTTCAGAAAATAATTTTTTAAAAAATCGAGCGATTTTTACTTTTTCTATTTTTTTTAGAACTTTTCAATTTATTTCCTTAAATTTTTCTAATTTATTCCATGATTTGTTTACATTTTTTTGATTTTTTTTTTGGTATATTCCGGTAATTTAAATGGCTCTATCTCGTTGGATTCGTCTCGAAAATATCTTTCATTTGAGTATCATTGGGGTTATCATAGAACCCAAGGGGCCCCTTTTTTGCCCCCCCCACCCACTACAGGGCCCCATGGGCCTTAGCGCCAATTTGGGGAGTGGCACCCGCCCCATATTTTGCACTTTTGTCTTAATATTTTCTCATATTTCTGTAAATGATTTTACTCACACCCATTTTAATTTACTACATATTTTCACGATTTCTTTTTGGTGTGCGAATTCCATTTTGGTTAATCCCGTTACACGAGGGAGCACTGTACTCCCTCATTGATTAGCATTTTTGTAGAGTATGCTTGTCACCACAGCACATTTTGTCTTGGCAACTCTGTGCATCCACTGGTTGCACTCGTCTATGTCTATTCGTCGTTTGTTTTGACCGGAATTGTTGATAAATTGCATGTTTTTTGTAACTCAATTATTCTTATAAAATTCCTGTAAAATGTACGATTTAAATCAGAAAACCATCTTTGTACTGGACCATACTCAGTACTTTAGTATTTCAAGTGAAGACTACATACCACTGGATTTCCTTAAAGGCAAACCTGGCGGCCCAACGGATTCCGCAACACAAGCTCCTGTCGGGGTGCCACAAGCACTGCAGTTCAGCAAATCTTTGTGGACATCTTCGGTGGAGTCCTCCATAGAATACTGTCGCATAGTGTGGGATCTATTTCCACGGGGCAAACTAATACGATTCATCGTTAGTGACACTGCTGCCCATATAGTGAATACTTGGAAATTTGCTACACAAAATATGTCTCATGTCCTGAATGCTATGGCTTTGGTGGGCGTACCGCAGCGTAATACGCCACAGTCCTCGGACTATTCTGTGATACATGGCTTAAGGGCGGCCATAGAAGCATTGGCGGAACCCACTGAACATCAGATGAATTTAATGCAACAATCGCAGGAGTCGGCAACACCAACTGCCACAGATAAGATACCAAACAAGGGCAGAGTTATATGCATAACATCGGCAAGGGACAACCCCAGCATGAAAAGTTTAGAGGACATATTTCATAATGTTTTGGTGCAGCAAAATACATTGGCCTTGACCCAAAAGAAACTGTTGACCATTGATCATTGTCATTTGGTTATTATCAACATGGTGCCAATGAATTTGGAGACGCTAGTTACAAATCGACCAAAAATGGAATTGTCTCCCTGTCTATCGTCAGAGATTCATACTACCAGCGCACCGGAAATATCCAATAAGCTGACACATTTGATAATGAGCCACTATGATTTAGCCAGCACCACAGTGACGGGGATACCCATGAAGGTGAGACTGCTGCAATCTAAAAAATGTGTATTTAATTTTTTTTTGCGCTTCTTTGTAGGAAGAACAAAATGCCAACTCTAGTGCTAATTATGATGTGGAAATCCTGCATGCCCGCAATGGTCACACAGCAATTTGTGGCAATGAGGCTTTATTGCCCACCAGCATAAAGGAAGGTGCCGAATATGAGACCGTGACTTTAAAATGGTGTACGCCCAGGGGTTGTGGTGCCTCCGATATGTCAGCCTGTCCTCCCTGTTTGGCTCAACATCGGGTCACGCCTGTAGATGTTACCAGTAGGCCTAGTTCTTGTCTGATCAATTTCCTGCTTAACGGGCGATCGGTGCTATTAGAAATGCCAAGGTTTTACAATTTATGATGCTCCTAACAAATGTATTCTAATGTTAACACTTTTACAGGAAAACTGGAGGCAAAACTACTAGTCATTTACTTTCCGCTCGTGGTGGGGAGATATTTATACATGCTTTACAAATTACCCGCTCTTGCTTGGAGGATCCTCCCTCAATATCTGAAGGCCCTGGGGGACGAGTAGCCGACTATCGCATTGCAGATTTTGCGGCATTCATAAAGGCTCATCGTCTGTTGCCCTTAAAATCGAAAGCAAAACCAGAAGAAAATTTGCTCAAACCACGTGAACGCCTGTGCGCAAGGACTTCGTATTTCCCCCTTACACTATCCACTAGCATTGTGTTTAATCTGCAACGCAGCATACCTTGGTTACCCAATTTCCTAAGAAATATAGCTAAAGAGGATATGGATAAAACCGATGAAATTCAGTGCCAGCAGAATATCTATGAACTGTATACAGCATCGACAAGAAGAGAATTGCTGCCATTCGCCAATATGAATGCAAATCGGTAAGATAAAGAGATGATGTGAAAATGATATTATAATATAATTAAAATAAATTAATTAATTCGTTGACAGTATAAAAGGTCAGAAAAAAGTCGATCAATATAAGCTGCTATGCGCTGAATTGGAGTTGATCATTAAAAACTGTGCTACTACACCATATCACAAAGTCATATTAGAGAATATACAAAAAGTAAGAGCGGCATGTGGTGATACCACCGTCAAAAGCGAAGCGGACTCAACACGTGAGTATAATAATAATAGTTTTTAACAATTTGCGACAAGTAAATTTAAATTGTTGTTACTGAGATTGAAAATATCATTAGATCCATAAGCGTTGATATTGTTCTATTCAGGGTAAATTCAAAAACGGAACTTTTTGATACAATAAAAGTACTTTTTTGGTACAAGAAATGTACTTTTTGGTACTAGATATGTACTTTTTGGTATCATAAGAGAACCTTTGGGGACAATGAAAGTACTTTTTGGTACAAAAAATGTACCTTTAGGTACAAGAAGTATATTTTTTGGTACAATGACGTTACTTTTTGGAACAATTAAAGTATTTCTTGATGCAATAAAAGTACTTTTTGGTGCAATAAAAGTACTTTTTGGCACATGAAATATCCTTTTGAATAATAAAAGTATTCCTGGTACAATTAAAGTGCTTCTTGGTACAATAAAAGTACTTTTGGGTACAAGAAATATATTTTTTGTTGTAATAAAAGTACATTTGGTACAATTAAAATTACTTTTTTGGTATAATAAATTTACTTTTTGGTACAAGAAATATACTTTTTGATGTAATAAAAGTACTTTTTGGTTCAAGAAATATACTTTTTGGTATTATAAGAGAACCTTTTGGGACAAAAAAAGTACTTTTTGGTACAATAAATGTACCTTTTGGTACAAGAAGTGTACTTTTTGGTACAATAAAAATATTTCCTGATACAATAAAAGTATTTCTTGATACAATAAAAGTACTTTTTGGTGAAATAAAAGTACTTTATGGTACATGAAATATAATTTTTAGTATAATAAAAGTATTCCTGGTACAATTAAAGTACTTCTTGGTACAATAAAAGTACATTTTGGAACAAAAAATATATTTTTTGTTGAAATAAAAGTCATTTTTGGTACAATAATTTATTGTAAGAAATTTACTTTTTGGTACAATAAAAGTACTTTTTGGTTCAAGAAATATACTTTTTGGTATAATAAGAGAACCTTTAGGGACAATAAAAGTACTTTTTGGTACAATAAATGTACCTTTTGGTACAAGAAGTGTACTTTTTGGTACAATAAAAATATTTCTTGATACTATATAAGTACTTTTTGGTGAAATAAAAGTACTTTATGGTACATTTAATATACTTTTTAGTATAATAAAAGTATTCCTGGTACAATAAAAGTACTTCTTGGTACAATAAATCTACTTTTTGGTACTGTACTTTAAAGAACTGTTTCTTTTTACTACAAAAACATTAGTTTTTGGTACAGTAAAGGTACTTTTTGGTACAATACAGTGCTTTTAGTAAAAAAAAACTTACTTTTTGGTAAAATAAAACTTTTTGTTAGTATAATAAAACTATTTTTTAGTACAATAAAAGTACTTTTTAGTACAGTACAATAAAAGTGGTGCAAAAGAAGTAAAGTTTTTAAAAAAAAAGTCAAAAAGTAATTTAACAACTTTTCTATTTCCAGGTGATCTTTCAGGCAAAGCGATCATTAGAGCTACCACAGATTCTCCCCTGTCGCCGCCGCATTCCATGGACACAAGCAGTGCGCCCACTGGTCATTTAACAAAAGCCACTAAGCGTAACTTTAGTAATGTGGGACAACGATCTTTGCTAGATATTGTTGCAAGTGCAGAACGTTCACAATCCAACAAGCGCACAGATTTCTCTGGACGTTTATGTACACCCAATGGTCAAGTGGCCAAATTATATCCAGATTTTGGTCAAAAAGAAGCAGATAGTACTACAGCCACCGCCGCCACGCCCATAAAAGATGAGGTTTTAACAGTAAAATTAGAAGTAACCGGTTTAAGAACATAAGCAAAAACAAAGTAACTCTACATGAAAATAAATTATTACGTTTCCCTTACACTCAAACAAAACAACAACAACAAAACACAATAAATAAAATTCTTTAAAATAACAAGCAACACAAAATTTCATAATTCTTCTTCCGTTTTAAATCTGCAAATTTACAATTCTTTATCTAATCTTTTGAGCAACAAAAACCCCTAAAGAATGGCATCGAATCCTCCGGCTACTAAAAAATTAATACAAATTACCGAAGACTCAATGGCTCCCGTTAATGGTATAAAGTGTGTTTTTGATATTACATGGCCGCTTTTTTGTTCTTATCTTCCCTTTAGTTCCTTTGATTATCGGCAATGATTGTTATGTGGTTACTCAACAGGATATGCGTAGAATCGAGGATATACGTTTGTTGAGCTTTAACAAATTGCATCAAAATGGTGATTTACAACCAGTAGTGGAGTCTGCTGTCGTTGAATTGTTATTTGCTTTATTAAAAAATAAAATTATAAACGTTAATTGTCAATGCTTGCTGACGCCGAATTGTAAGATAGATATTCAAAAACCATCTCGGTGTGATCCACAACCAATGGAAATTACATCAAGTCCTAATATAGTAGCTGCATCATGTAATGCCGTGGCCACGATAGAACAACAATTGAAATGGGATAAATGTACTAACACTTCAGTGCCAGTAAGTAATGTTTTGTAAAAAAGAATTTAAAAAAAACTACTGGAACTTTAATCTTCTGGTAAAGAAACTGTAGGATGAAAGAGCGATGCTAGTTTTTCGCAATGATTAAAAAAGAAAGGGAGGATATTATATTTTTTAATAAAATATTTTTATTTTTATCAATTTGTGTTAGTGTATCATTCGATACTTTGGCTAAACGATCAGAAAAGATTTTTTATTGTTGATATTAATGGTTAATTCATTGTCACGCACTAATATGACGCGTTTCGAATTTTTATTTTAATTTATTTAATCTTGTTTTATATATTTTTATTGAATAAAACATGATTTGCTTGATTGTTTAAAGTTTCCTTTTACATATTCGCAATGCACTTCCACCACGGATCTTTATTGCTACTACCTGACGCCGCCGCTGGATAGCACCAAACAACCACAGCAACAGCCTCTTAGGAATATCTGTAGCTGTACAAAAACAGTTAAATTTTCCCAAGGCACCAACACCACTAATGGGAATTCTTCAAACACCAAAAGCTGCGTAGGAGCTAGAGAGCAATTAAAACAAAGAAAACTACATCAGTCTAATATATCCTAAAACTAAACAACATTCAACAAATTTCTTTTAAAAGTAAATTTTATTAGGTTTTAAAAAACTATGTACCTTTTACACAATTGCAGTTCCTTAAGTTTAATAAAAAGAAAATAAAGAAAAATACATATAAATTACCAACAAAATTTACGCTTTTTTAGTTTTCTTGCCAAGCTTGGCATTAAAAAGCTGTTTCTTTTTTGCTAATGGTTTATTAGGCGGCTGTGACGAATTTGAGCCGGTGGCCGTCGTTGATTTTACATGGGATTTTTTGTTTGGTTTAGTTGTCGTATGTTTGGCAGCATTGCCATTAAGCACCTTAACGGGGTTTAGTTTGTTTTCTGAACTTGCATTTAAAAAATATCTTTTATTGCCCGTTTTCACTAGACCATTGGTTATCTGCAGCTCGGGTGTTTTTATGGACGCCTGTTTTATGCTTTCGACTGTACCTATTCTTAGGTAGAAATCTTTCAAAATAAATTTAAAATCTTCTATTAAACAATCCTTTTTCACTTGTATGCGTTTAAGATCGCTAGACAGCGAACAACCATTTACATCGTTGACTTTAAACTCTTTGGCATCGAAAGCCTGAGGTTTCCATATAACAGCTATTTCCTTGCCACCGCAGGGATTATAAAAGAAAGCAGCAAAGTCGGAGTAGGCTTCCTAAAAAGCAAACACAAGTTATTATATGCTTTTAATTAATGATCAATGTTGCTTGTAATTACCCTTAAACGTTTTACGGCCGATTTTATGAAATTTGTTGATGCCAATGACATATGCCAATTGGGTTTGGTGAATTCCACAAATGGTGATCCAAACTCTAATGCCAAAGTATTAGGTACTGCCTCTGGCTTGATTTGTATAACCAAATCATAACCTTCACTAGGAGCTTTAAATATTTTGCCTGTTTTTATAAACATTGTAGACGAAGAAAGCAGTGTCGACTGTATTATATCCAGGCACTGGCGTGCCAGTACAGTAACTCTGGCCAATACATGGACATTAGGTTGTTGTGATGTGGACCACATATTACCATAATGTTGTTTATCATAAGATGTAACAATGCACAAGGGTGGAAAAGCATCT
This sequence comes from Muscina levida, assembly GCA_964034835.1. Lineage (NCBI taxonomy): Eukaryota > Metazoa > Arthropoda > Insecta > Diptera > Muscidae > Muscina > Muscina levida. The sequence continues at coordinate 15,765,376 of OZ035880.1, read as the reverse complement.
CTTTCCGAGCTAAAGCGTTGCTCTAAATCAGATACTTCAGTTTCTATAACACAAAGAAGAAGAAAAACATGAAATAAGACAAAGTTCTCTACATTTAAAATAGTAAATTGACTTACCTTCCATAGCGTTATTGAAATTTATTAAAAATAGCTCCGACTTCCAATCGCTGTGAGCTAATAAATTTAAAAACCTTATAAAACCCGTCTGCGTTGCATTACATACAAAGTGCGTTGAAGTCTTTAGAAATTGCGCAGCAATTAGTAACTCCGTACATTCATCGGGCCACAGACCATCATCTATTAGTTGAGAATATAACCACCTTTTGGCTATCATTACGGTGGGACCAAAACTAGAGTGGTTTTGGTAAAGAGCCTTCAAGGCTCCTGCAACTTTGGGCAGTATGTAATGACGTTTTTCTAAAGCTATACTTTCGGCACAGTCCACATGTTGTGTTATACCCTTGTCGGTTTTTTCTTTCTTCAGCAAACCCACCTCTTTGGGATGGGCTATTTCCAGATTAAAACAATAGCCCTGTTTGAGAACCATTATGCCGTCATAGGTAACTTTGCATTCGAGTTTGTGTTGGTCCTTTAACAACGCGGCAATTTGTAGATAAAATGCAGTCTTCAAAGCACGGAAAGCAGCCAACTCTCCGGGCCATTTACCACTTAAACCTGGAAATAAAAAAAAATTAATACGGATTTTTTTGTATATAAAATATATCGCACTTACCCAATTGTATAATGCCTTCCTGCACCTGATTAGCATAAAATTGCTCTTGTATACACCGGGCTTGTGGTAATACCGGTTGTGGTTCACAATACCTTAGAACCGGTGTGATGCCAGCTATTGAAACAATTTCCAAAGGCAATTCCTTCAAACTGCTTAATTTACGCGCTAAATCATCAAATTCCCGTATGACACTTAGCGACAAAGCCTCTGCGTTGGTGTCCTGTTTAATTTTATATTTGAAACTTATTTTATCCACCTTAAAACCTTTGGTCAGCGAAAACACTGAATCAAATTCGCCCGCTATATATTCAACATCTTTTTCTTCAAGTTGATAATGATGTTGCAATAAATACAAGACAATCGAACGTACAATTAAACGTTTTTTCGATAAATCATCATCAGCCGCAGCCCATACCACGGACTCAGTAATTGAGCCATCTTGAAAACGTCTCAGTTGAGCCTTTTCACCCCAAAATGAACGAAATTTGCCCGCCGATTCATCAATTGACTCGGGACCTTTATCAAGTATTTCATAAGCATGTTCAGGATTTAAAATGAGGCCCAAGTGCAAATGTTGTAAGGCTTCAGAGGCAGTTTCATTAACATTCCAAGGTGATGATAATTGCTCCAGGGGCAGAATGAAGTTAATGCGTTTGTCCAGACCTTTTTTAAGAAGACTGAAAGCACAAGAAGGATGTTAAGGAAACGAAACTTAATTATTTATAAGGGGCATTACTAACCTGGTTACAGACGACAGCAATTGGGTATAAGTGTAGCCGGCATAGTTATATTTATCGGCTGGTGTAACGTGCATTTCGAGAATTTGTTCGATAGCTTCAGATTTGTTGAGTCTGAAAGTAGTATAATAATTAGTAAAAAAAAAAACACTAGATTTGTTTGACTGATTAGTTGCCAACAAGAAACCATGGGGAAAATAAAAGGTTGGAAAAGGCGAAGCAACACGAAAATAAAATATAATCTAATGTTATAATAAAATCTAATGTTATTTAGAATCTCTATCTGTTTTAGAAATACGTATTCTTCTGCAAGAAGTTTTTAAATTTCAGTAACAATTACAATTAAACGGAACGCACTTCTATCACATCTGTAATTCTAAATGAAATTACTTACTTAAGAACATGATCCATTTGAGTATAGAATGGCGTTTTGGTCATAAACAAATATTGGAAACTATTCAATTTCATATCGTTTAGCATGTCGACGGCCAATTTAGCTTCTTCTTGCACCCTTTTATACATGTCCTCCGTCAAATGGGCGCAGATGTTATAGAATCCTGTAGCATCTACAAACACAACTTTGTAATAGGCATGAAATTGCTCCAAAGTAGGCTGATTTGGTAGCGCATCATTGGCGGCACTCAACGTTATGCCTTTATTTGTCTCATTCCATGCAGAAAAGGCTGCAAAGTATATAAAACAATAACAATCAATAATCGTCATTATCATATCCCCGCCTAATACAGTACATACCCAAATGGTTCCATACATTACGCGCCACTTGATAGCTGCTCATGTTCGCGTGCAGTTTGCGTTGCTTAACCAAATGGGCAATAAACATAGCCATTATATGAGAGCTAAAGCCACTGTAGCCCACGTCGAGCTCTCGTTGTCGCAGCCATACTTTAAGTAGGGTAAAACCTTCTTGGAAGTTTTTGTGATTTTCAAAGGTCTCATGCAAAACTTTTTGATTTTGTTGCATAGTCAAATCGAACAGTACATTGGCGTTATATGATGGTGTAGCCATAACAGCACTATCGCTTTCTTCCTCGGCAGCATACAAAGATGGTCTGACATTGTTGTTCCACGGCACAAATCGATTTAGTTTAAAAGAACTCTCCTCAGGGGCCACAAATATACGCAGCGTTAATTTCTGGTGTATATTCTTACCAGCTGACGCGGGAGGGGTTATTTCCAGTACAGGCTTAAGGGGATTATTGTTATAATAATTAAATTTCAAATTTTCGGCGCTCAAGTCAGGAACATGTTTAGAGTCCAAAAGCTTTTGTGTTAAATAAGTCAAATAAAAGGCTCTCTTCTGATCATATTGCAAATTTAAGTAGTTCTCCTTTTGGAAGCATGACGCAGGCATTACCACACAAATGTCAGCCTGTAAACGCGGGCCCAGTAATGTGTTTGTGTTGCAAGCCCCTATGAGGAAAGGTTCTGTAGTAGGTTTTAAGAATTGAAACTGAAAAAGTTTCTGTTGCTGTACCTTTAAGGCCTGCAAATTAATTGGTACCGCAATAGAGGACTTTTTCAAAAACGTTAATTTGTCCATATCCTCTTTGTCGGTCATGTCTTTTAGACTTTTGGTAAACTGCTTAAATTGTTCCAAAAATGTGGCAATATATTTAGTGTATTTGTCCTTGACTTTCACCTCCTCTAGCATTTCCTTGATTTGTAACCGAAACAGATTGGAATGAAAGAGGTTACGGGTTTCTTTTAACTCATTAATTTCCTCCAAAGTTGGTGCCTTGACTTTATCGGTGATGGCAGCACTATTAGTTTTTGATTTTTTGTTCTGTGGCAAATCTCCTTTGGTAGAAACTTGTTCAGATTTCCGCTTAACTGACTTGTCCTTTGGCGAAGGTTTACTTTCTTCTTCCTTGTCAGAAAAACCATCATCACTGTCGTCATCTTCATCCTCATTGGCTACATCGTCATCACTATCCTCACTAGTGCCATTCTCGATCATGGAATCATAGCCCTCGGTGGTATCAACAGCCATCTGAACCTCTTCGTCTTCTTCAGATTCCACAACAAATTTTTTCTTGTTTTTGTTAGCAACTTCAGGCTGCGCATTCTCGGCATTTTTGTTGATTTTCTAAAAGAGAATTTACTAAATTTGTTTGTCGTGTAATATTGTTGGAACTTTTTACCTTGTTATTGAATGTTTTCTTAGTTTTAGCCATTATATTTTTAATAATTTTTAACAATTTCAGCGGTAAACGAAACGATTCAAGCACTCTCTACGTCTTGCACGTGTATGATAGCGAAGTGTGTGAGTGCATTTGCTCGCTCCTCTCATACGAAATGGTATGAGAAACGTAAACAAAGAGTTGTATTCTTTTTTAATCAGAGATGGTATTTAATCAAAATACGATAATTTCAGTACGAAAAGACAAATTTTCAAGAACAGTCTTCGCTTTAACAAAAATATGTGGAGATTAAATAACAAGCCATTAAACTTAATATAATAAAAAAACACTCAAACAATAAAAAACACTTTTCTGATCGTAAGCCGAATTTGATGTATCATTAGATACACTTTAACGTAAATTTAATAAAATGTCTAATATAAATTTTTTGTATGTATATTATTATTTTTTAGCTTATTATTTCTTTTTAACAAAAAATTTTGGATATTAAATAGCAAGACATGGGAACTTACATATAAAATTTATAAAATAAATGTTTTGTATATATATTATTATTTTTTTAGCTTAAGTAAACAAACGAAAATAATTATTTTAGAAAAAAAATTCCAAATTAGGAAGTCTTAAAAAATTCTCCCAATTTTCAACATAAATTTAATATTTTTCAAAAAAATATTAATAATGCTTAAAATAAAATTAAAATTAAGAAAAAAACTAACAATGCAAAATCAATGTTGTTACAAAACATGAACAAAACAAATTATAAAAAATACCACATATAAAGTTCAAAAGCAAATAAAAAATATTTCTTTTAAAAACATAGTTTTAAAAACTTTTTTACAACAAAAACCATATATCATAATTTTCATCACAAACACTTTTTGAAAAAATTGTGTCCTTTTCGGTCCAAAAATTTGCATTTTTGCGGAAAAGCTAAGCAAACCGAAAATAGAATTAAATTTAAAAAATAGTTTTAAAAAATCGCTATTAAAATTGCTGTATTTGGTATCGAGATATCGCTATTTTTTAAGTTAAAAAGCGAAAATAAGGTATTCAAATAATAATAACTTAACTAATTCAAGGTTATATCTGGTAATGATTCTTTCGTTAGATCCAACTTAACAGAGGGAAATTAATCACACAATTTTTTTTTTTAATAATGTCTGAAAACTTAAGTATAAGCAGGCAAAATTTTTGCATATGGCACACACTGTTTTTTTTGTAGTAGCGTCCGAAAATCGTTTTTTTTAATTTTCTGAATTGCTCCTCATTTCAAGAACTTTAGTCGAAAAATGACATGGCTGAATTGCAGAAGATGGGGCGGGAGCCCAATTAAAAAAAATATGTCATCGGAATGGTATGTCAAAGTTGGCGCTCAGGCCCATTAGGTTAGGGGGGGTCAAATCGCGCGATTTTATTAAATATTTTTTTTACCTTCGGCGCTAATCATTTCCACTCGCATTTACAAAAAATAAATTCCCGGGATATGTATAAACAAAAAAATTAAAAAAAAATGCTTTTTCTAATATTTTATACATTTTTCTTCAACTTTTTCACTTTATTCCATTCATTTTTCACAATATTTTCAAATGTTCTTGGATTTGCCTATTTTTTTCCTGAAATTTTCCGGGGGGTCATGATTTTTTAAATTGGTAATTTTCTTTTTCAATTATTTCTTTTTGCACTTTTTCTTGATTTTTTTTTTAAATATTTCTTGAAAATTACCATTTTTTCTTAAGTTTTTAAATTTCAATTTCTGGGATAGACCAAAAAAAAACAATTGTTTAAAAAATCGTGCGATTACAATTTTTAATATTTTCTCTCACATTTTTAACGACACTTCTTTTTTCTAGAATTTTTCAATTTATTTCCTTAAATTTTTCTAATTTTTTCCATGGTTTTTAATTTTTTTTTATTTTTTGGTATATCCCGGAAATTTAAATGGCTCTAACTCGGTCCAGGTCAATTTTTCCAAAAAAAAATTTTTATTTTTTACCCATTGAGCTTATTAGGCTCCCTATTTTATCTCTTTCTACGGGTCTCCTAGACCGAGTTAGAGCGATTTCAATTTCCAGGATATACAAAAAAAATATATATTTTAAAAAATTTGTCGATATTAATTTTTACTTATTATTCTTCTATAATTTTTCAATTTATATCCTTAAATTTTTCTAATTTTTTTTACAATTTTTTAAATTTTTTTTTTTGGTATATCCCGGAATTCGATATGGCTCTAACTCTGTCCAGGGAACCCGTGGGAACTTAAAAATAACACCGTTGGATTCGTCTCGAAAATAGAGGCCCCTTTTTTGTTAGGGGCATATAGGGCGTAAATGGAGGAGAGTGACATTGTTTTTGGGCTCCCGCCAGATATTCTGCACTTTTGCCTCGATTTTTCATTATTGTCATTATATTATTTTTTGTCTTAACATTGTCTGTAAAATCGACATATTGTTGTTAAAGTTTAATAGTATATTGTCGTATGTGTGTTTTATGAATTGTTTCTTTCAAAGAACTACTACAAATGCAACAATGTCCGTTGACTACTTGCTGTCACAATATATTGTGCTAACCTTTGGCAACAATTGCCACTCTATCTGTTTGTAGAGTGGCAACTCAACCCTTTGTACGTCAGTTGAGTCTGCTGATTTTGCATAGGTTTGCATTGTGAAGAAACTTGTACGTTTTTTGGTCTTAAAAGACCGGAAAAATTAAATAAATCCATAAAACAATACGGTAATTTGCAAAAGTTAATGAAAACACATCAAATACAACTCAAAGTGATAACAAAAATTGTAAGGAGAATAGAAATTTTATACATTTCCTCGGGTCTTTTCAATTTTTTTTTTCTCATGCCTTGCTGCTGTGGTTCGATATACGACAAGTAATTCCATTAGGAGCAAAATTGTGTGATGCTCCAGAAAACGCGTTAGCGCGAAAGAGATAACCATAGTTGAAAAAATGAAAAGTGTTGTACATACAGAAAAATTATAGTGAATATTTGGTGTAAAAGAAAAACCTGAAGGAAAACAAGTGCACAAAGTAAAATGAAAAAAGAATTTTTTTGTGATTTGTGTTAATAAACCGGACAGGTGTTTGGTGCGGTGTGAATAAAAATGATTTTAAGAAAATAGTACTAAAGTGATACAATAAGTAGCGAGCGTATTAAGTTTATGGCTACCGGCATAACAAAGCGTGTGATGGTAACTATAACCATACTTGTCGTATCACAATACATACAACATACATATGTACACTACAGACTATTGACATGTCATGCAGATCAATTCAAAATACACTTAACAACACACACACATATCTTTGCATGCATGGATCATAATTAATTCATTTGGGTGTTGTACGTACACGCCAATTGTCTAATAAGCTTGAGAGTATATTTTGATTTGGTATCCTTTTGTTGTTAACCTTTTCCTAAATTTGCAACATAGTTTGTTGCTTTTTTCCATAAATAAAATTCATAGGTTAGTGGCAACTCTTTTTGTGTTATATGAATGTTGGTATTGGCCAACAGTGTGAGAGAGAGATCAAGAGTGAGAGACAGCAGTAGAGATTGAGAGACAGACAATTTTTTAGCATAGAAAGAAAATAAGTGTAAAATAACGAAAAAAGAATAAATGCAGAAAGAAAATAAACTACACCCCTGACGAAAGTCTGACTGCCGTGTGTTAAAGAAATGTAGTTTTTATATTTGTTAGACAAAAAAACCGATAACACAAAATCCAATTAAAACACTCACAAACAGTTGCAACAAATATCAGACAAAGTGCAGAATAAATCCACTGAGAGGTGAATGTGAACAAATGGAAAGAAAATGATAAAACAATACAAGTATTTTGCACTATAACAATGGCCTAAATTCACATGAGAAAAATTGCAACCATTTCAGTGGCAGATATGTTACTATGGCAAAGAACACATGGCCTAAAGCCTGAATAAAATCGTTAAGGAATTAAAATCAGAATGAACTAATATTATCCAAAAAGTTGCACGCTGCCAATTTTTTAACAAAATTTTTGAGAAAAAAAATACCAAAAGCAGGCAATTTGAAAATCAATGAGCAATCATACTTTCATAAGTATTACACACACACATACATACATACGTCGTCTGCTATAGATATTGGCAATTGCCTGGCATAGTTGTCTCTTTCCCACTTTCATGGCTAGCATACATAGCGGTAATGTCGTCTTGTTCAAGTCACGCCTGTCTCGTTTTCTTCTCGTTGCCCAAAATGAAATGTCAAAAAGTGATGAGAGAAATTTAAGTTTTCGTCTTCTTGATGGTACCAAAAGAAAATAAGTGAGTGTTTAAATGACGGCAATGAAGGAAGACGAACGACAAAAAAGACAAATGAAGAGCAACAAAACTGAAGAAGCACTCAGTGATTGTGAAAAGTAGACTCTTTCAGGTGTTTTATTTATTAGTCTTTTTTTTTGTCACCATGAATTAAATAACAAAAAAATAAATAAATATAATAAAAGTGTTTAATAAGAAAAGCTTGCAAAATTGACATTGCACATTTTAAATACAATTAGTAAACAAACTGTTAAAGTGACAATTTACGCTGAGCTGTTTGTTGTAACAACAATTTCAATACAAAAAGGATTGTGTGAAGAATTCTTGGAAAATTTCTTTCAATAAGGAATTAGGTTATTTTAGAAATTTTGTATTCTTTGTGCTATTTGTACGTACTACATGCATACATATGTACATGAACACAAGTGTGTTTGTTGTTGGTGGTGTTCGCCAATCAGTCTTTGATTGTTGAATGGAAACACAGTGTGTATATTTTTTTTTGTACGATTAGAAGATTCCCAAGGACGTTTGGTGGAATGAACAAACACCTTTAAGAGTGAGTTTGCATTTTTGATTGACATTTAGATTTGTTGTGTGACTGTGTGTCTCTTTGATGTGTCTTTTTTTTTTTTTTTTTTTTTGATGTAAGACTGATCGGATAGGAAATGGATGTAGTGTATGCGTAAATATGTATGTATATACAATAACCGACTTTGAAACAATGTTCGTGTTTAAACAGCTTGATGTCGTCAAAAGGCTAAAGGGTTAATGTGCATTTGTCAGTATGATAGGATTATTATGCCCGCCTATAAGTGAGCAGCAAAATCAGTGAGGAACATCCGTAAATCGTATATATAGGCCGCTTTAGTTCTTATGGAGAATATTTCGGTAATCAGTTGGTCCAAGATAAGTAGCTGATTGGGCCTCTGCATCCCAACTGGAGCTACCAGCCTGGTCTTTACTCTGACTTATATCGTTTATACATCAGGTTGCTTCTATTAATCATTACCTCTAGATCTAATAACCAATGAAAATAGAACAGAGGTCTTATTTCATTATCTCATGCACAAAATATTCAGGCATTTGGAGCCTGCTTTAAGCATTCTTATTTGTTCAAAGTAATTGTACCGCCCAACAACAACACTCGATGAAGAGCACTGAAGCAGGTTTAAATAGGAGAAACATGCATAAATACAAGTAGTTAATAAATATAAGAACTCCACCTGTAATACGCTTACTTACATAAGGTATTGTACAAAATACAAATATTAGCTGTACTACCCGTATAAAGCACAAGTTCAACTACGACCGTTTTAAGCCCAACAACTTTGATATACGCTATTGGAGCTGAAGTTACCGCGGCTGCTGGCACAAGACTTGCTCTCCAATAGCTCCTTGTTAAGGGATATAAAGAGTACTCATTCTAATTACAGAGCCTCTAATATGATTCCTGTATTGTTATTTTTCGTCACTACCTCCCCGAGCTGGGAGTGGGTAATTTATGCGTCAGCTGCCTTCCTTAGATTTTTTCCGTTTCTCAGGCTCAATCTCCGTAATCGAACTCAGATTCCCCGTTACCCGTTGCAACCATGGTAGTCCTAGATACCAGGCTGTCCGTCTGGTTTTTAGTCTGACTTATATCACGTTTACATTGCTAGCCGCTGGTTTTTTAAATCCGCTGGATGTTGGTGAAGGAATGCAAGTGAGAATATGGTATAGCTGGAAACTAGCCCGATGGATGTGTTAATTCACTCGCTGAAGGTAGTAGAAGGAAATGCTGGGTATCTTTGGAAGCTAGCCTGACGGAGTGTTAATTCACTCGCCGATGGTAGCAGAAGGGATACAGTCTGTTGTTTTGATAATTGGTCCTGATTTGGATTTGAAATTGGAGAGATGTCAGATGTAGGACGGCCGGATGGGGAACCACGGTTTCTAGCTGATGGTAGCGTGGGTGTCACTTGTGGCGTGAGGACGGAAAGGAGATATGGTTTGACTGAGAAAACAAGTGCATGTACTAAAATAGCAAATAATAAGAGTGTGGGCCAAATCGGACGGAGTACAAGACTTAGCTTGTAATTGTCAGTCAATATGATACCCTCACAAAAGAAATATGAACAATTTCAACTTCCTTTCAAATAGAAGAATTAGATCCGGACCTTAACAGCGGCATTGTAGTATGTTCCATTGGGGTTGAGCCCACCGTGGCGTTAAGCCCTCATGGACAGGTATTCACGTAAAGCGCAAGGACATCTGTCACATCAATGTCCATGGAATTGCCCATATCGCGACCTTAAGGTGTAAGTCCAAAATTCAAAATTTTACAGAGGGGACAAATAACTATAATTTTTTCTTTAACGACTTACTTTTCAAAACTTTTAATGCAATTATGTGTATGAACGTGTATATGCTTTTGGTGGTTTTTTTATTTCAAGCCAGATGCGTTTTCAATTTATCTTGCGTTCTACATCAAAAAATTCATTTAGGCAAAATTGGACTTGCAACTTTTACGACATCAGGTCGCGATATGTTTTTTTTTCAATGTCCGTTCCTTATTCGACTCATCCATAAAGTATCCTGTTGTTGACACAGAACACACCATTTCCAATGGAAACTCAAAGAAACTCAAATGAAACACTCCATTTGAAATTTAATAATCGTCAATTGATATTTAAAAATTCCATTTGAAATTCAAAACAAATCAATTATAATTCAAATTTTCCATTTGAAACTTAAAGAATATCCATTGAAATTTAAAACTAGTCAGTTGAAATTCAAAACACATAATTTGAAATTTAAAACTTACCAAATGAAATTCACAACTCGTTAATTGAAATTCAAAAATCCCTCAATTGTAATTCAAAACTCGTGAAAACGTATTCAATTATTGAGTTTTGAATTTCAATTGACGAGTTTTGAATTTCAATTGACTAGTTTTAAATTTCAAAATAAATGTACACAACAAGAGCGGCTTCGCCGATGATAGTTGTGTGTTCTAACCATCTTGCCAGGGTTGATTATGTTGAAAACAAACATTAGATTGGTAACAAATTTTATACCTAACAAAGTTAGGAAACTAAATTAAAATATACAATTGAACTTGACTAACAATTTCTTAACCGACAAGAACTTTAGATGTACATATATTTATATTGCATTTATCTTTATAAATCTATATTTCAAGAATTGTAGTGTATTGTCATCTACATGATGGTTAAATTTATCCAAATTTATCTTATCAAAATATACTCTTTCCCCTCAATGTAAACTTTTACATGCACATGACTTGTTCTTTCCAGCCTTGTTAAGTTAGTCACTTTATCACTTGGCTTTACTACTTTAAATTTGACAAAATTTGGGGAAACACTAAACTGAGCCATATTTTAAATCTGTGTATCATGTTTTAATTTTAAAATGTAAATGTTTAGTGGAAATACTTTACTCATCACACCCACAAACACACACACCTTCGTTTTGTAAAAGAAGGGCCCAAGTGCAATTAACTCCTTAAGCAAGAACAACAACAACAATAGCAAAAAACAAAACAAACAAGTCAAGGCAAACCAAAATCACAGCAGACGTGCAACAAAGTGCTCTACGTAATGTAACAAACCTTTGCAACCCGAAAACAAGTAGCAGATTACACAATAACACAGTGGAAAAAGAAAATAACAAAATAAATCCGATAAGTGTCCGAAAACATCACATTGAAAAAAATAACCAAGATTCCAGCAAAATATTACGAAAATCCCAAAAAAATAAAAACAATGTATCAATCCGTTTTAAATATTCGAAATGTGTGTTACGGCCGGCTAACGAATGTTTCAACTAGAATGTTATAATAAAAATAAACCAGCATCATAATAACTTTGCTACAACGCCCAGTGCTCTCCACACACACAGGTTAAGATAAAGGTATATCAAACCTAGACTCTAACAATCGAGTACGACGAGTGTGAAAGCATACAAAGATAGCAGCAGCAGAGATATCGATAAGAACTAGACGACAGACAAAAAAACTCATTTATTTGTTCTGTGTGTAAATAGTTGGCGTAATTAAGAAACGATAAATGTAATGACCATCTAGTACGTGTGTGTGTTGTTGTTACAAATTAATGTGCATAAACATTATTACACGTCGTCATCGTTGTCGTCGTCGTATTCGTTGTTGTCGCCGTGGTCGTCATCATTGTCCGTACTACATTTCGTTACGTTCCGTCTTCAGTTTAAAAGCCAATTCAAACAAACAAGGTCTACCCCCCTCAACACATTGTTAGCATTAGCAGCAGCAACATCATTATAATCGCCAACGCAAACATTAGCCAAAACACCGCTAGCATCATCAATACCGACACCAACAACACCACCACCACAACCACCAACAGCACCAGCACCACCACTACCACCAACAACAGCAATTCATCATCAACATTATTAACATCATCAACAACAACGTCATCTTCTGTAAAGCCAACAAATCGTATCAACCAACCAACCAACTATTAGTACAATTTTCCACTTGAAGAACCTACAAAATAGCAAAACGTGCAACGGCCAATTGACACATCGTACTCCAACGGACAGTACAACAAGTGCAACCAACAGACAGAGGTTGTTTAGTATTATTGCCAATATAGCACCCAAAAGTGTGCGGCTTTAATCCTTGCCCTCTCACAAGAAAACAAAAACTCTTCCTACCTTATTTCGTTATTCGTTGGTTCTTTAAGTTCTTATCCGTATGACGTTTCTTTAGCCATTTAGTAGATTGTGCATTTAAGAGAAAAACACACACAGCAATCATTTCCTTGTACGACAGTTCCACCAATACTCTGTTGTTGTCTTTATTTATTGTTTGGTTTTGTTTTACTCTTTTCTTTTAACAAATACGGTTCATTCACATACGTCAATGTTAAATAACGTTATCGTATCGCACCAGCAGCAGCAGCAGAAGCAGCAGCAACAACAACGTCGTCGTCGCCAGCACCATCATTCGTTCGGAAGTGAAGCGTGAAAGAGGTGCTGCGGGGGTGTAAGATTTGTTGAATACATTCTTTAACTTTTGGTGGGGTGGTGTAGCAAGAAGCAGCGGCAGCAACATATAATTCAGTTCAACGCACATAGAAAAATAGTCCGGGCCCATCATCGTTAGATCGGTGAAATATCATCGGTGTGGTCGGTGTGTACGAAATGCAGCGACGTGAACCACGACAATCAGGGTAAGTTCAAATGTTATTATCTTGTACTCTATATGAATATATGTTTACACTACATTAGCCCCCCCCTTACCCCCTGAAAATAAGAAAAAAACGATAACACTTAAAGGGTTTTGTTATCTTTTACTTGAATCTTTAGCAAAAGGGGGAAAACATGTTGACGGCATTACCTAAAGCCATAATGATTTAGTTAATAATAAATGTCATAAAATAAATGCTTTATAACGGGAGGTTTAACATGACGTATTTTGTATTTATCACTTTATGATAGTAGATATGTATGTTTAAAAAGCCAGATTTTGATGTCGAATTGTAATCACACTTTCTAAGAAAGCCTTAGACTGTTTAATTGTGCAGATATGTATTTTATTTTATACTACACCATTTCCCATTGAAATTCAAAGAAAATCAATTCAAATTCCAAAATTTTATTTCAAATTCAGTTGAAATTCAAAACACATCAATTGATATTCAGAACTCATCAAATGAAATTAAAAACTCTTACTTACTAGGAGTACAACCCAAATTTTGTTTAAAAGCACAACAAAGTATGAGGTAAATCAGATTTTGTATTAACTTTTTATAGAATTTTAATTAATTATCGCATTGATAAGATTATTAGGTTTATATGAACGCATTGTAAAGCAATATACTAATTAAATTAGTAAATATTAAATCAAAAGAAAATAAGTTTTCGTTAAATTTAGTTTGAAAATTCGTCTTTGAGGTACCGTTCCAGACTCAAAGTGAAGGATTAATTAAAATTTTAGATCTAATTATAATTCAAGAAGATAAACAGGACTTTTGTAAACTGAATGTACTATTTGGTTCATTTTATGTACTTTGGTGCACTAAGGTACGCTATGTACCCCTTTCATGTACTTTTGATGTTCTTTTGTAGTAGAAAAGAAACTAACACCATATGAAGAGGTTGTTATCCTCTCCATTGACCACCAAGAAACTCCAATCCTTTTTCAATTCCTTTGTCTTAGTATGAAATTTGAAATATCCATAACAATATTGATTGCAACTCATATTGGCACCATAAGTCTCAATTCATTTCTTAGTATAATACCAAAATAGGTGGCATATAAACTAATAAATACAACTTTCTACACATATATGTATATCAATATGTATTTCCTATTGATGGCATGTGCAAAATGCCATAAATATGTTATAAAGGTAAATAATGACGACCATGATGATGAACACATATGATTTGTGACTTTTTAATATGAAATATTGAGTACATTTACAAAGTATTACTAACTACTATGGTTATAAACTGAAAGCAACTAACAAAAGCTATTGTAGTTTATTGGAATTTTCATTATGACTTTTGAATTTCGTACTTATTGGTTCTTTTGCTGTGGCAAGTCCTTTTGTGCTAACCTCAATCACACTTAGCAATAATTTCAGTTTTAATACACATTCATATAAACGTACTCGAATATATATATGTATGTATGTACTATTTTATTTATATATCAGTTTTTCGTATTGTTTTTATTTTTTTTATTTTATGACTTTTGAACCACACCAAGTAAAAGTTATTAAAGCGTTTGTTGTGTATTCATTCCACATATCGGACGAATAAACCAAACCAAAACTTTTCTTTTTCATAACGAATGGGTATAACGCCAAGAGTATAATGGTGGGGTACGGTTGAGATGGCTAATATGTACAGTTTTTATACATTTATTGCGTGCAGCAAGACAACACAAAACTTTTGTATTTATTTCATTTTTGTAATAAACTATAAAAAAACGAAAGTTAGTAGTAGTATACAATATACTACATTGTTCTAAAATATATCCTGTATGCATTATGGATTTTCAATATAACGTTATGCCTACACATACATACACTTTTTCTATAGCAAAGATAGTTCTAGTTCGTAAGGTAAGGTGTCGAGTAAAAAAGTGACGTCATTTATGGCTATGTTTGAAATGTGCAAATATGTATGTATATGAGGGGTAGATTTAAGGTTTCAGATTTTTTTTTATCGTTATACATTTGAAAAGGGCATTTATATGATGGCTAGATTTAAAGTTTCAGAACTTTTACGATAATATACAAACATTGGCGCTTCGTAAAAAACACTGTACATTGCTTTTGATTTTAAAATTGTTGGTCTACCAAATTGTACAACGAAAAACTGATAGGATTGTATTGATATACCTTTTGGAGCGTTTTTATGTACCTTTTGTTATATTTTGTGTAGTATCTGCTAAATTTTTTTGTAACTTTTTGGTACTTTTTATGTATTTTTTACTTATACTTATATTTATTTTTTACTTATACATACTTAATTTTTAGTACATTTTTTTGTAATTTTTGGTATATTTTGTTGTATTTTTTTGGTACTTTTTAGTAAATTTTATTGTACTGTTTGGTAAAAGTTAATGTACTTTTTGGTACATTTTATTGTGGTTTTTGGTACATTTTATTGTACTTTTTGGTACATTTTATTGTACTTCTTGGTACATTTTATTGTACTTTTTGGTACTTTTTATTGTACTTTTGGTACCTTTGGTCATTAAGTACTTTTGAAACACTATGTACTATGTGTTTCTTAGCATATTTGTATGTACTTTTTGGTACATTTTGAGGCATTATGTACTTAAGGTGTACTTTATGTACTTTTAGCGTACTTTCGAAACACTATGTACTTTTTGGTACATTTTAATGTACTTCTTGGAAGATATGTACTTTTGGTCACGTGTTATTTTGGTCATAAATACTTTTGATTAATTTTTGGTATATTTTTATGTACTTTTTGTTACATTTTTATATACATTTGGTGTACTTTTGGTCGCTATGTACTTTATGTACTTTCGGAACACTTTATGTACTCTTTGGTACACTATTAATATTTGTTACATTTTAGTTACATTTTATGTACTTGTTGGGAACACTTTTCTTCCTTTTTGGTACATTTTACTGTACTTTCTGGCACATATTGTATACTTTTGGTCATGTTGAGGCTTTTGTTCACTTTAGCACTTTTTTAGTGCACTTTATGTACATTATTTTTAACTGTTTGGTACTTAACACTTTCTCGTTCATTTCGTCGCGTATTTTATTTACTTTTTGGTACTTTTCTGTACCTGTTTGTACATTTTTATATAACTTAGTACATTTGACTACTTTTGGTCACTAAGTACATTTGGTCCCTATGTACTTTAGATATAATTTATGTACTTGATTGTACCTTTTATGTACTTCTTGGTACACTTTCCTTTCTTTTTGGTACATTTTATTGTACTTTCTGGCACATATTGTATAGTTCTGGTCATGTTGATGCTTTTGTTCACCTTAGCACTTTTTTTAGTACACTTTATGTACATTATTTTTAAATGTTTGGTACTTGGCTCTTTCTCGTTCATTTCGTTGTACATTTTATTAACTTCTTGGTACTTTTCATGTACCTTTTTGTACATTGTTATATAATTTTTAGTACATTAGACTGCTTTTGGACACTATGTACATTTGGTCCCTATGTACTCTAGGTACATTATGTACTTTTTTTTGTACATTTTATGTACTTGTTGATACACTTCTCTTTATTTTTGGTACATTTTAATGGATTTTTTGGTACATTTTGTATACTTTTGGTCACATTTAGACCTTTGTTCGCTTTAGGTACTTTTTAGTACAATATATGTACATTATTTTTTGGTCCTTTTTCATTAGCTTTATCAATTTTATGTACTTTTTGGTACATTTTATGTGCTGTTTGGTAAATTTTTATATACTTTTTGGTACATTTGATTATTTTTGTTCGCTTTGTAATTTAAGTACACTTTATGTACTTTTGGTACATATTATGTACTTGTTTGCTCACATTACTTCTAAAAAGTGCATTCAAATGCACCAAAATGGTACATTTTGTGTACTTTTGGTCCGTCACTTAAGTGACTCTTTTTTAGTACACTTTATGTACATTATTTTGTACTTTTGGTACTTTTTGGTTACCTTTATCAATTTTTGTACTTTTAATAGACATTTTATGTACTTTTGCTCAATTTAAGTACTTCTGAAACATTTTAAGTACTTTTGGTACACCTTTTTTACTTTTTTGGGCACTTTCCGTCCTTTTTGGTACATTTTAATGTACTTTTTTTTACATTTAAATAAATTTTTGGGTATATTTTATTGTACTTTTAGGTACATTTTAATGTAATCTTTGGTACATTTTAATGTACTTTTTGGTAAATTTATGGTTCCTTTATCTATTTTGGGATACATTTTCCACTTTTTTATAGACATTACATTTTATGTACTTTTGGCCAATTTTAGTACTTATGAAATATTTAAAGTAGTTTTGGTACACTTTACTTTTTACTTTTTTGTACACTTTTCTTCCTTTTTGGTACTTTTAAATGTACTTTTTACATTTAAATATATTTTTTGGTACATTTTAATGTAATTTGATGTACTTTTTTAGTACACTATGTACTTTTTGGTACATTTTATATATATGTTGTATTATTTTATGTATTATTCTAAGCAATTTATTTACTTTTAGGTTACCTTTATCTAGTTTGTGGTACATTTTATGTATATTTTGGTACATTTTGATATGCTATTTAAATACATTTTAAGTTCTTTAGGTCACATTATGTAATATTTGTCTTTTTTAGTACACTTTTTATACTTTTTGGTACATTTTATGGACTTTTTAGCTCTCTTTATGTACTTTTTAATACAGTTTATACACTTTTAAGTACATTATTATGGTACTGCCTACCATATCCGTTTCAATAAATTGTTTACTTTTGGTGTAAACAAATTACATTTTTTTATTATTACACTTTGAAGAAACCCTCCAACCCGCTGATTGATTTCGACACCCCAAGAAACATAATGTTCTGTTTCATGTTTTCGACAATTCGATGATTGGCGTGAATGTCATATTTAAAATTGTTAAATTATAAAGCTCGGTACACTTTGTATGATTCCTACAACTATGATGAGAAGGAGGGAGACAGGGGGTGGCAAACACCCTCGAGCTTAGTACATGTAGTATGAAGTAAAAACATAATATGTGAACAATGTAAAACAACAACTACCATCAGCATGTAATTCGATGTTTTGTTGTTGTTGTTGTTGTCTTCTTTCAAAGTTTGCACAAAAGCCAATTTTCAGCTTTTCCACATGTCCGTCTTCTTTGTTGTCATTTTTCCAAAGTGGATAAACAAAAGCAACAACAACAACAATAAGAGTAAGAGCAAAGCAACAACACTATTATTACAATGGAGCCGTTGTCATCGTCGTCGTCAGTGGCACATTGGTCATAAAAATAGAACATTTTAATTTAATTAGGACAAGTTTTCTCGTAAAATGAGAACAAAACGCCAACAACAACAACAAGAACAGTTGAACAAAATAGCAACAACAGCAACAAATTTGATTACATTTTCATTTTCAAAAGGATTAATGGAGTTCCGCCCGCTGCTGTCGATGACGGCTCTATGCTCTCGCCTCTTTTTACGAACAGGAAAATGAAACAAATAAAAATTGTAACAGGCAGAGGCAGCAACAGCAGCAGCAGCTGCTGCTATGAAAAAATAATTATTTAAATTGTTTCTTCTTCAAATCTTAATAGTAATAATTTTTTCATAGTTTTCCATTTCTAATGATGAAAAACTGGCACAACAACAACAACACCAGCAATCATCGTCAATGGTCGTCACGGCTATTAACAAAATCTAGTTTCTTCATGATGACGGGACTGACCTGTTTTTGTCGTCGTTGTTGTTTTGTATTAAAGCAAATAACGAAACGAAACGAAAGATATCATCCAGAATGAAATATGAAAAACATATGAAGATGGATATTTGTTAATAAGAAAAAAGAAAAGAAAAACCACTAAATAATAATAAAAAAAAAGAAGAAAGCAAAACGTAGCACATAATGTTAAGGAAATTATAATTGCAAAATTACGGGCAGACGGCACACACATTACAACGGCGACGCCTTTCTATATGTAATTTGTTGTATTTGTAACAACAACAGTAAATAAATAAAACGATTACGCCTATTTTGTTGACCCCTTCTAGCGGCTAGAGAATGTCACTAGTAGTTGTATGGGACGACCGAATTTTTGCCATTAAATTGTTATAAACGCCAACGTTGTTGCTATAGTAACAAACTCTGTACAATTTTTTATTGTTTTATGAAATGCCCTGTTCATTCGTTCGTTGGTTCGTTTACATATAAAAGTTCATTCACCACAATTGCAATAATCTGATTAATTATATTGCAATGGGCAGGAGGGGGAAGGGAATCGTGAATTTTATAAACTATAGAGAGAGAAATCATACTGCGATAGTAGCGGCTATACAATATCTTTGTTAATGATTCTATAACAGTTTATATGAAAATTGCGTATGTATTTTTGAAGGTTCGAGTTAATCATTTTTAAATAACTTGAGAGGAAACTATAACTTAAAAAAAAATTATATAATATAAAAAAAATGATATAATATAAAAAAAATGATATAATATAAAAAAAATATTTAAAAAAAAATAAAAAATAATAATAAAATATAATAATAAAAAACAATAAAAAATAAAAAAAATTTAAATAAAACAAATAACAATAAAAATATAAGTACAATATTTAAAACAAAAAAAATTATATACATTATATAGATAACAATTTACATATGTAAATAAAAAAATATGTAAATAATTAAATCATAAATAGTGATTAAAGATTAATGAAAATACCAAATATAAGTTAAAATTTAAAAAAAAAAATAAACCAAATGAAATCATAAATAAAATAAAAACAAAATTAATTGCAAGAAATTAAAATTTAAATAAAAAACAAGAACAATAAATAAATATACAATACACAAAATATACATAAATAAAAAATATACATGTGTAACAAATAAAAAAATTAAATATGTAAAAAAAATATATTGGTAAATTAAAAAAATAAATTAGTTCATAAAAAAAATTAAGCAAAAAAATTTTTTAGTAAATAAACATCAAAAAAATGTTAATTAAAAATGTTTAATAAAAAAAAATTTATGAAAAAAATTATACAAATAAAAAAATAACTAAAAATTATAAATATGTAAAAAATAACTAAAGACATAATAAGTAAATAAATTTTAAAATACATACAATAAATAAATAAATAAAAATTAAACCAAAAATGAACTTAAACAACTAAAAAGTAAAACCAAATAAAATCACAAATAAAATAAAAACAAAATGAATTACAAAAAAAAAAATAATAAAATAAAAAATTAAAAATATGTATATGCAAAAAAATACACATAAATAAATGAAATATGCAAAAATAAATAAATCGGTAAATAAAAGAAATAAATAAGTACATTAAAAAAATAAATTTGTAAAAAAAATAAAAAAGTAAATAAAAAATAGATAAGTAAATTTAAAACAAAAGAAAAATTTAATTAAAAAAATGTTATAAATAAAAATATTAATAAAATAAAAAATAACAAAATATTATAAATATGTAGAAAATAAAAACATGATAAGTAAATAAATTTTAAAATATATACATATAATAAATAGTACATACAAAAATTTTAATAAATACTCGTTAACCAATTACAAATACATAGAAAAAGTTAATAAAAATCAAAGTATAAATAAATAGAAATAACAAACAAATAAGTAAAAAAATAATACACAAATAAGTATAAAAGTATAAATATAATAAATAGTACATACAAAAATTTTAATAAATACTCGTTAACCAATTACAAATACATAGAAAAAGTTAATAAAAATCAAAGTATAAATAAATAGAAATAACAAACAAATAAGTAAAAAAAATAATACACAAAAAAGTGTATATTTAAAAAAAAAAATCTTATGTAAAAAACTAGAATATATATGCAATTAAAACAAATTAAATTTTCTAATACAAAGTTATAAAAAATTTAAAAAAAAAACAAAAAAACAAATAAAAATTGTACAAAAAAAAATTAAATTGATAAATTTTATGAAATTCAAAATTTATAAAAATTTTGATATTTTAATTAGTTAGATGGATAGAAAGCTATTAGTGAATTTAATGACTATAATGAATTTAATATTTAATGAATTTAATATATTTAATGAATTTAATTTATTTAAATAGTTTATTGAGTGTAATGAATTTAATGAATTTAATAAAATTAATAAATTTAATGATTTTAATGAAAAACATGAATTTAATGAATTTAATGATTTAAATGAATTTATTGAATTTAATGAATTTAATGAATTTAATGAGTTTAATGAATTTAATTAATTTAATTAATTAAATTAATTTAATGAATATAATAAATTTAATGGATTTAATCAATTCAATTAATATAATGAATTTAATGAAATTTATGAATTTAATGGATTTATAGAATTTAATGTATTAAATGAATTTAATGATTTTAATGAATTTAATGAATTTAATGAATTTAATGAATTTAATGAATTTAATGAATTTAATGATTTAAATGAATTTAATGAATTTAATGAATTTAATGAATTTAATGAATTAAATGAATTTAATGAATTTAATGAATTTAATGAATTTTATGAATTTTATGAATTTTATGAATTTAATGACTTTTATGAATTTAATGACTTTAATGAATTTTATGAATTTTATAAATTTAATGAATTTAATGCATTTGAATTAATGATTTTAATGAATTTAATGATTTTATTAAAGCTAATGAATTTATTGAATTTAATGAATGTAATTAAGTTAATGAATCCAATGAGTTGAATTAATTAATGAATGTAAGAAATTTGATGAATCTATTGAGTTTAATAAATTAATTGAATTTATTGAAGTTATTCAATCTAATGAATTTAATTAAATAAGTGAATTTAATGAATATAGTCAAGTTTAATGAATTTAATAAATTTAATGAATTAAATGAATTTATTGAATTTAATTTGTACGAAATTTATGATTTTTATGAGTTTTATGAACTTTGTGAATTTAGCGAATTAATAAATTTAATGATATTAATGAATTTATTAAAATGAACGAATTTATTGAATTTTGTTAATTTTAATGAATTCATAGAATTTTTTATAAAATTTAAAAATTTTATAAAATAACCAAAATTGATAAAATTTAAAAAAATTAACAAATTTTTCAAAATTTATAAAATTTACAAAATTTATAAAATTCACAAAATTTATAAAATTCACAAAATTTATAAAATTTACGAAATTTATAAAACTCACAAAATGTATAAAATTTACCAAATTCACAAAATTTATAAAATTTACCAAATTTATAAAATTTTTAAAATTTACCAAAAAAAATATTTAAAATAAACAAAAAAATAATTAAAATTAATAAAAAAAACTAGTAAAAAAAAACAAAAAAATTAAAAAAATTTACACCAAAAAATATATATAAATAAATCCTTTTATAAAATATATATATATATTAATCAATAAAAATATAATACTTAAAAAATATATTTAAATAAATAAATATATATACATATAGATATAAATCTTATAAATAAAAAATATATATAAATATCAAGAATATTAAAAAAGTGAATAAAAAAACCTATTAAAACAACACCTGCAAAAATGGTGATAAAAATATTAGGGTAATAACGATCATAAGCATTTGGTCAAGAATTAAAGTTTTTTATAACAAAATTCGACCAAATTTCAAATACAGTGAAACTTCGATATAACGAATCTAGAGGGGACCGAAAAATACTTCGTTATAGCTATTGATTCGTTATACATATGCATTGTGAAACTTTGGTATAACGAAATTTAAAGAAATACGAAAGAAATTCGTTATAACTATAGTTTTTTTTTGTCCGAATTCTATTTTACACGAAAATACTATTTCTCGTATAGAAATTGATTTACGCTTTAATACACTCATTTTGACAAAGAACCAAAACAGAACTGACTATGTAATTTGTGGCGCTTTACATATTAACCTGCAAAGACATTTACCTTTCGTTGGTTTTAAAAGGGAATTCCCCGTTTTGCTTAAAATTTAATTTTGCTTTATGCTTTATTCTGACTTCGTTGTATGGAGGCTATAGTTCAAGACTTCGTTATGTAAAGGCTTTTGATAATGACTTACACACATAAAATGTTATATGTATGTATTACTCAATTTTAATTTCGTTGTATAGAGGCTTTTGAAAAAATACTTCGCTATATAGAGGCTTTATAGATCAGAATTTTTTCGTTATAGCTATAGAGCATTTTTGTATGAAAAACTTTGCAATAAAAAGGTTTTTTCAAGGGTCTCAGCTAAAAATTCGTTATATTGAGTTTTTCGTTATAACGAAGTTCGTAATATCGAAGTTTCACTGTACTTACAACAAAAACCCATACCCAAATTGCAAAAAAAATTAAAATTAAATTAAAATTAATCCACAGACATTTTAGGTCGTAAATAACCCATTTCTTACTTTATTGATTTGCTCCCCTTTAATAAGGGGAAGTATGTATGGGAGGTGGGTGTTTAACTTATAACTTAACCACTGTTTAAAGGATAGAATCTCGTATACTAAATTCATTTTAATAGCTCTTATACTATGGCTGTAATCGCGGTGAAAGAAAGACGGACACCCAAAAATAAAAATAAAAAAGAAGTAAGTGGTGCGAGTCTATATGAGTGGTGGAAGTAATTGTTACCCGATTTTGCTTGTCTTGGAACTAAGCATTTACATACATGATAGAAGGTGGCATATAAAATTTTAGCTCGATAGCTCTTAAAAAATAGGAGAGTTTGTATGGGAGTTAGAGGTAATTTTTCTTTGATCTCGCTCAATTTCGAACTTAACATCCGCTTAGAGGATAGAAGTTTGCATACCAAAATTAAGCTCGATAGCTCAGATCATTTAATTATAAATATTGCCATATCTATCATGCCTCCTTATGGGCGTTACAAATGGAAGACCAAACTTAATATATCCTTCGAACTGTAGCTGCACGTGGCGATAGGTACAAAAACTTGGAACATTTCACCTTTGCTAAAATTATATCCTGTAAAAAAACCTCAACTTTTCGAATTATAATAACTTGCCACCAACTAGTTTTGGCAATTCTAGCGAAAATGAGAGAAAAAAACAACCAAAATTTACGACAATTATAAATAACTTTGAAAATCATTTGCATATTTAAAATTGGCGTAATTTCTTCTGTGTCGACACCTGACCACCTGTCACCGAACATGTGAATACTTAAAGAAAGCAAGTAGCTATAAAAAAAAAACGAAAACAATGAAAACAAAACGTCACTTTTTATGCAAAATTACGAAAATCACTCACTGCAACAGTTTGATGTGTAGCACACACACAGCAGTGTTTTTGTTTTTGTCGTTTTTTTTAAGCACGAGCACAAACAACGCCGTGGTGGTGGTGGCGGTGGTCGTTGTAGTAAATCTAATTTTACATATCAAAATCAAATTAAAAGGTATTTTTAACATTGTTTTTGTCCGTAATTTTCTTCTCGTCTTGCTGTCGTTGTATTTTGTTTTTCTTTCTTTATTTAATTTGCTGCTTGGCACTAATTCAGCGATATCATCGCATTCGCATTGACGACCGTCGACCATCGACCAACGACCCAAACCCAAATTGACAGGAAAAAAATGCTAAAATTTGCTTTGCAAATACGGATGAGATTGACATTTCTTCCGAGTTGATTTTTTTTTTACTTTCGTTGCTGTTGTTGTTGCTGTTGTTGCTAGAGAAGGACGGAAGTTGGGGGTGGTATTGTTATTGAAAAACGACAATTTGCTGCCTTTATTTACATTTTACACCCATTTGAAAACAATCAATGTTGTTATTGTTGTCGTCGTCATCGCATATGTTGTGTTTTAATCACATCGATGGTCAGCTGAAGGAAATTGTTGACCTTAAAACAACCCTGATTCCCTCCCTCCCCCCTATTTATGTGAAACGTGTGTGTGTGTGGCTCTGAAATTTAAATGGCAAACGTTAGCAAACCGAAATTATTGGAATCTCAATTAAATGGCTAATTATTGGCTTTTTTCTAGTAAATATTTCAAGAAATCGTAGGAAAACTACACAGTACAACATTTTTCAGCTCATTGATTTGGGCCTCAATTCTGAGAACTGCAGGCGAAAGAAGCCCCAAAAAGAAAATGTTCTGCATCATTCGTTTTGTCAAGTTACATGCCATAATAGTTTAATATCGATTTGAAGTGAGTAAGTATCGTATAGTTGAATGTATCAAGTTTTAAGCTTTTTTGTTTGACATAACTGAGAACCACTAGTCCGATTTAGGTGAAAAAAATTTTGAAAAAAATTTTGAAAAAAATTTTGAAAAAAATTAAGAATTACAATTCCTTTGTTTTCTTTTTATAACGTTTCCCTACATAAGCAACAGTTTCACATTTCCATTCATCAAATGATTTAGAACTGGGTTTATTTGTAGCAGTTACTATAAAACTGGGCAAAAGTGCAGAATATGGGGCGGGAGCCCAAAAAAAAAAAATGCCACTCCCCCCAAATACGCCCTAAAACACGAAAATCAAGGTCAAAGTTGGCGCTAAGGCCCAAAAAAGGGGCCCTTGGGTTCTATGATAACCCCCAATGTGTGGGTACGAATCCAACGATGTTATTTTTAAGTTCCTACGAGTCTCCTGGGCCGAGTTAGAGCTATTTAAAATTCCGGGATATACAAAAAAAAAATTTAAAAAATCATGGAAAAAGTTAGAAAAATTTAAGGAAATAAATTGAAAAATTCTAAAAAAAAATAGAAAATCTAAAAACCGGGCGATTTAAAAAAAAAAAAAAAAAAATTTCTGAAAAACCCCGTAAAAAATTAAAAAAAAAATGGAAAAAAAAATCATGGAAAATTAGAATAATTTAAGGAAATGAATTGAAAAATTCCATAGAAAAATGAAATGTCATCAAAAATGTGTGAAAATTAATTTTTTTTTTAATTTTTAAGGTTTTTTAATTAAAAAAAGAAAATTGAGAAAAAATTCAAAAAAAAAAAAATGAAGGAAACAAATGGACAATTTCAAGAAATATTTAAAAATATTCAAGAAAAAGTCCAATAAGAAATATTTGACAAAAGAAAATTGATTAAAAAAGGATAAAAGTGGAAAAAATTATGAAAAATTTGAAAAATATATAAAAGAAAGCTATGTTTTTTTTTTTTTTGATATATCCCTTTAAATAATGATTTGTTTTTTTAATAAGAGTTGTAACGGTTGAGGCGGTTGCAGCAGCGCTGCAGGCAATATATTCCGGGAAAAATATTTTTTTGTTTTTGTAAATTAGAGTGGAAATGGATATGTTGGGGATTAATAGTGCCGCAGGCAACATTTTTTTTATTTTTGGTCCAAGAGACCTGTAGGAACTTAAAAATAACATTCGTCTCAAAAATATCTTTCATTTGTGTACCCGCACATGGGGGGTCATCATAGAACCGAAAGGGGCCCCTTTTTTGACATGGGGTCCGGGGGGTCAAGCGCCAACTTTGACTTTGACCTGCCATTCCGATGTTTGGGGACCAAGACGAAGACAATGGCGTATTTTTTTTTTTTAATCGGGCTTTCGCCCCATATTTTGCACTTCAGCCTAAAACTGTTGTACTCCGTGGCGTATGACTTATGTGGAATATTACTTATGATAATCATACGCAACCATATAACAAAAAAAACGTAAAACGTGACAAATTGCCCTATACGATACTTATTACCTTCAAATCGATATTAAATTATTATGGCATGTAACTTAACAAAACGAATGATGCAGAACTTCTTCATTTTGGGACTACTTTCACGCGCAGTTCTCAGAATTCTGTCCCAAATTAATGAGCTGAAAAATGTGTACTATGCAGAGCTCCCAAAAAATGCTCAACCAAATTTTACTGCGCGGTCTGCTCACTTAAAAGACCGAAACAAATAAGACGGAATCGCTCAGTGTCTGAACAGCAACAATTTTTTCGTTTTGTTCGTGTTCTTGCCCTCAGGTTTCAGGTTGAACGAAAGACATGAATCGGTCTCTTACTGACCGCTCGATACGAACAGAACCTTCCGTCGCTCAGCTACTGAGAATCAGTAAGTGAGCAAAGCAAGCAAAGTGTCCGTACAAAAGGTCTTTATTTTTATTGTTGCTTTGCATTATGTTGTTGCCTAAAAAATTTCGTCATATGCTTTAACCCAGCGGCGGAATTTGAGAGGCCTTCCTCATATAATGCATGCAGTAGTCATTATTTGGGAATAACATTTCAAATAAGGAATACAGAACGCATGATTTTTCATCAGATTTAGGCATTTTATGGACTGACCTGCCAAAGACATGTAAAAAGAAGGCAGAGGGATTTCATACACATCCCCTCTCGCTTCCAAATAGCAGGGGTATTGCATGCCTTCTAAATGGAAAGAATTGTTAATACGTTTTTTTTTCAACTTTTATGAAGGCCTGCCAGAGGCCTTTGAAAAGAAGGCAGAGGGATTTCATACACATACCCTCTCGCTTCCAAATATAAGGGGTATTGTATGTCTTCCAAATCGAAAGAATTGTTAATTTCCACACAATTCGAATGCATCTTCATAGGCTAGACAGTAGCATGGCTGACTGACAATCACGAGGTAGTGGGTTCAAACTCCAGCAATGTTTACTGTCGTTGGAAAAAAATGTAAGTATAGAGAAAAAAAAATAGAAGTGAGAAATATCTAAAAATAACCGGTGCGCTCTCGAAAAAATAATTAATTTGAGGGTGCACTGTATAGTTTTTTCTTTATTTACAAGTCATTATTTTTTCATGTGTATGCAGGCCTTCCATAATGCCTTCTTATAGAAAGCTTCCATGAGCCCTTTTATAGAAAGTTTATATGAGGCCTTCTTATAGAAAGCATCCATAAGGCCTTATTATGGAAACCGGCGACGGAAGGCCTTCTTTTCCAATGTCACGCAATGTAAAAAAGAAAGGAAGAAAGAAGGTCAAGGAAGGCATACCGGATCCAAAAGAAGGCCTTCAAACTCATGAACGAAGGCCTTCCTTCTCATGATTTCCGCCGCTGGGAAGGAGGAGAGAAGAAGAAAATGGGAAAGGGGGATCATTAGTGTGCAAATGTGTATGCGTACGTTTGCCTATCCCACGCGCAACACACATACATGCTCAAAAGACCGTTTGACGAGTTTTTACGAAGTAAAGTGTCTCGAGTAAACCCATGAGCCGATCTAGTGAACAGAAATGCTCGTCGGTTGAGCAAAGAGCAAGCCAAAGAGAACGAAGTTTAAGGGTTTTTTTTGCGACAGTTTCGTATAGTGTCAGTGGATGAGTGGTTTATTTTCAGATAACAAGAACAAGAGGGACCAATTATTGCGAGCTCTGGTACTATGTTATATATTTGAAGAAGATCAGTTTAGTTATCCTGCAATAGTAGACTCATCTTCATGAAAACGAAACCTTTATCATACCTATTCTGGTATCTCCCATACAAATGACCGAGTTCACCCTCATAGTTTTCAACGTACATATCTTTTTTGTAAGTACATACACTAAATTTTGTAAAAATTTAAGATAAACCTTTATTGAACATTGACTTGCTAACAAAAATCGGACACGTTGTGCTGCCCCAAATGCTAGCCCCAAGCAAAGTAACCAATTACCCGAAAATTAACATTTATCCAATAATGTATAAAGGGGACGTCTCAAAACGTGGAGAATAATTTAGTTTTAATACTTTGCAATAATAGGTAAAACTTAAAAAATCGTAAGTTTTAACCCACCTATGAGAAATGATGATTTCTTTTGAGATTTTTGTTCGAATTAATATGACACTGTTTCCTTAGTACTCAGTGTGCATAAGACCCTTTTGGTACTCCCATACAAGATGACCATTAGGGTGTTCCTTATGTTGGATTTTTGGGAATTTCGTTAAATAAAAGGTATTAATAGCGAATTTGGATATCGGGCTCTACCATTCGTTTCTGGTTTACAAAATTATGAACATATTGTGTGAAATTTCGCATCGATATTTAGAGGATAGAGTGGGCCGCAAAAAAGTCAAAGCTCGATTTTGTCTTCAATTCAGTTTATCGTCGCTGAACTAGTAAAATGCCGTCGAATAGGCGTAGTGACGACATATAAAAGTATATGTTTGGACTTATGATATCTCTTATAGATATCGAGATATTTGAAGCAAAAGTGGGTGTATTTTTAGAGAAAAGAAAATTAACAAAATAAATTGGAAATATTGCAATGTATAATATTGCAGACCGCATATATATTTCAACAATTTATCATATATCAGGTTAATATCTACAAAAAAGTATATGAGCATATTTTCAATATCTCTCTCCTTTCCCAAGATATCAGGGGTTAAAAACCGTTAATATAAATTAATATAATGAATTTTATGAATTTAATGGATTTATTGAATTTAATAAATTTAATGAATTTATTGAATTTATTGAATTTAATGATTTTAATGAATTTAATGAATTTAATGATTTTAATGAATATAATAAATTTAATGGATTTAATCAATTCAATTAATTTAATGAATTTTATGAATTTAATGGATTTATTGAATTTAATGAATTTAAGGAATTTAATGAATTTAATAATTTTAATGAATTTAATAAATTTAATGAATTTAATGATTTAATAAATTTAATAAATTTAATGATAAAATGAATGCAATGAATTTCGTGAATCTTATGAATTATATGATTTTATTAAAATTAATGAATGTATTGAGTTTATTGAATTTGTTGAATTTGATGAAATTAATGAATGTAATGAAGTTAATGAATTCAATGTATAATATTGCAGACCGCCATATATTTCAACAATTTATCATATATCAGGTTAATATCTACAAACAAATATATGAGCATATTTTCAATATCTCTCTCCGTTCCCAAGATATCAGGGGTTAAAAACCGTAATTTTTTTTTTGTCAGAGATATTAAATTGAACTTTTTACTTTTGTTGGCGGCATTATTTTATACAATTTTAATACATGTCTCATCTGGCCATACGACTGAATGTCAAATCTCCAACCGTTTACGATCCATAAGCTGTTAAAAGACAATACATAAGTAATTTCATTCAAAAATTGGTTAATTTTAATAATTTAAAACTTAAACGATATCATTCATAGGCTGAGAGTAATTAGCAGTCTGTTTACCTGACTGGAGTTAATGGCATTTTTTTTAAATGTATTGTCTTTCATAAAAGTAACAATACCCTTTTTATTTATCCATGGCTGTGTTATGTGCCGGGTTCTTAACAAATTTCCACAAAAGCAGCATTGCCAACCCAGACCGTCTTTACTCTTTCTGTATATCATCAACTTACAGGAAGTCATAGAACTACAACAAATGTCGCACAGTAATTTAGGACAAAATCAAAACAAAGAAAGTTTAATTATTAGGGTAGAAATTCAATTTTTTTAGATGATATTGAAATGTGAAGAAAAATTAAGTTGATATTAAAGGCCTGCAGCGTTCCATTCATTCTACTTGTACAAACAGATAAAACAAGTAAGAACCTGATATTATCGGTACAAATACAACAAAGAGTAGAACAAAACATTTGCTCATGCGTTTTGGATTGAGTAGATCGCGTATCATCTCTTTCTCTGGCTCTCATTGTATTGGAAATTTTTTTTCTCTTTATCTGTTCTACTCAGTAAAGTAACTGTTATTCTTCTTTTTTAAATGGATATATCCATTTAATACAGATATTCCAGATCGTACGCTTTGCGTTGATGATGTTTTCTTACTTTTTTTTTTATTCTTTTTACAAAAAGTAATGGTGTAAGTTTAATCTGAGGCAAATTTTAACAGAAAAGAAAACAAAATTTTGCTCTTTATACTTTATGCTTGCAGCGTCACGCTCTCCACATATTCCAAGCACAGATAACAGGAATACCGATATATCTGTTTGTTGTGTATGTAATCATACAAGTATTGTTGATACTTGGTACTTTCACTCTCTCATACCTATTCTATCGTTATCTAAAAGAGAAATATTCCATACGCACTCAATCCAAAGAGAGCGAAACAGATACAATCAGATATAAGAAAATTGAACTAAACACAACAAGTATGTTTGGATGGTTCTTTGCAGACCTATAGTTGATATTATAATATCTGAATTTTGAGGCCCATTGATCCAGGTATAAAAAGACATATACCGATTGATATGAATCGGTATAACTGCGTCTAGTAACAACTATCCTCCACACAAATACAATTGTTGTATAGCAACGCATCACTGTGCATCGAAATGCAGCTCACAGTACCAAACAAAACCAATCCAATGAAATCTACATCACAAGCGTATGTCAAACAATTATTTTGTTTACACAATGTTTAATTATCGGACAACAAAATGAGGTGGATTGACTATTCGTAAAAGAAGAACGCGGCGCCCTGCTCTGCTCCTACACGACGCAAAACAAAAAAGATACAAGCAATCAATACAATAATAGCAAACAATTGTAGTACGGGTAGTGGTGTCTTTAAATAGTTTTACTTTTTTGTATATTACATTCCTCTTATTTTGAACAAGATGAATAAATCGTATGGAAAACCAGAGACGAAGCCATCATAAATACAGGTTACACACAATTCAATTGAATTCATTTATATATATTGCCTCATATACCGCAATATTTTCACGAATTGAGAGTGAGTGTGAGAGTGTGTTTGTTCCTTACTATTGATACAATTTTGAGTATAAACAAAACAATTTAACATGTATAAATAAATATTTAAACAAATATTTAGTGTCTCCCATTACACATTCAGGTATCTAGATGTAATAAATAAAATATTTACACAATTTTTTCGCATATTATCAATGTAATAGTGGAGAAATGACAACAAATAATTGAAAACACATACACACAAAAGTTGAGAACTATTTGGACAAATTTCAAGGTTTATACGTTATCTTAGAAAACAAAGTAATTGTAGAGATGGAGACACATCCATGTTAGTCACATATAAAAAACAAATTCCGTCATCACTCTAGAATTTTTACTGGATTCAGAATTAAAAAACAATCTAAATTACAAGAAAAATAAATAAATTTTAATAAGACTACTGTAAGTAAGTCAATATGACACAAGGAAAATACCAAGACACCTCAACTTAATTTTGGGACGTAGAACACAGTGGTCCGTTAAAAAATAACTTATTATGTTATGTAACTTGATAAAAATGATGCAGAACTTCTTCTTTTTGGGGCTACTTTCACGTGCAGTCCTCAGAATTGTGTCCCAAATCAATGAGCTAAAAAATGTTTTACTATGTAATTTTCTTCAAATTAAAAAAAAAAAATGCTAATCGAATGTTGTCGAAAATCGACTACGACATATGTAATAAGGGGGATTATTTCACTCTCGAATTATTAATATTTATATTTTTAATGAAATTACTTATGTATTTTTTATTCCGGTTTGAAATTTTTACATATAAAT
Source organism: Muscina levida (assembly GCA_964034835.1). Classification (NCBI taxonomy): domain Eukaryota; kingdom Metazoa; phylum Arthropoda; class Insecta; order Diptera; family Muscidae; genus Muscina; species Muscina levida. The sequence continues at coordinate 15,732,765 of OZ035880.1, read as the reverse complement.
AAATTCACTGTACCTACAAAAAAAAATATATGTCTGTTGAAACTATGAGGGCGATTTCGGTACTAGAAGGGGTGTGACAATGGTTTCGGATTTGTATACTATTTTAAGGTTATTAACCTTATCAAATTCAATCTAGTGGTCCGATTGGATGTTATGGGAGGAATATAAATCTTTCAAGTATGTAATTTTGTATGGGAGCTACCAAAAGGGGTGTGTCAAATATTTAAGTTTTCTGGGATTTTGCATCCTATCACAAGATAAATTAACCAACCAGTTTTCATTACCCCCCAAGTGGCCATTTGGAAGTTATGGGAGATATATAAATTTTCCAAAAATAGGTCATTTTGTATGGGAGGTACCATAAGGGGTGAACCGATAAAGTCCATATTCATTCCTGATTCATATTTTCATAATCGTACAACTTACGCACAGTCTGACTGAATTCACTGTACTTACAAAAAAAGATATGAGGCTGAATTCAGTCATTTGTATGGGAGGTACCAGAAGGGTTGTGGCAAAGGTTTCGGTTTGCTTACGGTTTTGCCTCCCATCACAAGATTAATTAACCGTCAAATTTTCATTACCCCCCAAGTGTCCGTTTGGAAGTTATGGGAGAAATATAAATTTTTCAAAAATAGGACATTTTGTATGGGAGGTACCAGAAGGCGTGAACCGATTTAGTCCTTATTCATTCCTGAGTCAAAATATCATAAGCCAAATATCTTTCGCAAAATTTTAGCGAATTCACTGTACTTACAAAAAAGATATGTATGTAAAACTATAAGGGTCAATTCGGTCATTTGTATAAGAGATACCAGAAGGGGTGTGGCAAAGGTTTCAGTTTTCGTACGTTTTGTCCAATTTTGCAAAATAAATAAACTGAACAAATTCAAATATCCTCCGGTTGTACGTTTGGAAGCTATGAAACTTAAAAATCTTAATTTCCCTGGGATAGCTTCTCGCGTTGTTGTGAATTAATAAGCTTTCTATTTTTAGATTCACAACTAACGGCACCTACTTGTTTATCTACGAATGCGAACGTCACTGTTGGAGAAGCTCTTAAATTCATTTATTGGAAGTTATGAAAGAAATATAAATTAAGCAAAAACATGTAATTTTGTGTGGGAGGTACCAAAAGGGGTGGGGCTATTTTGCCCATTTATCAACCTTCTTAGTTCGTTTTGAAAAATATTAATACTGTTAAATTTTCATATTGATATGTTAAGGTTTACTCGAGTTAATCTGCTCACCAGCCATCCAGCCAACCAGACAGATGGACATGGTGCAATCGTGATTAAAAGTCCTGAAACTAATATGGTCTTAAGATAAGATGAAGATGATATGTAAAAAAAATTATCTGTAAAAATAATTTCCATTTTAAAGAGTTTGTTTTGTGCAATTCCATTGAGACGGGTGTGACCATGTTATTCACATTTTTGGTTATAATTCATAAATAGAAAATTTATTACTTAAAAAAAGCTGTGATTACTAAGAATCTTAAGTTTTAAAACGTCTAATTACAGGTAAACACTGAAAAACCTTGATTTCTGCTCAGAGTGTTCATTAGAAGTCAACGACGGATGTGACCTTAAAAATTTGAGCTTTTACAAAATTATGACTCAGGTTAAATTCTGTAAAACTTTCCCTAGAAATTCCACAATTATTGTGAATTAAGTACTTATTGATCGCCAAAAAAAATACTTTTTCTTAAAAAAAAACTTTTTAGAAAAAAGAGACGGGTGTGACATCATTTTACGACTGGTGTGACCTAGTAAAATGAACTGCAGATGTACTCTACAATGAATGCTAAGAACTTTTGCACAGGAAACCATGGGTCTAAAATCAAAATCGGGCCCCCAGGTATTATCGAGAAACTTTTCGTATTGGAGAAAAATCCACAACATGCCCCGCAACTGCCCCGGAATCGCCGCTAGAGGTTTCAAATAAGTGACCGACCCCCAGTCATTTTTCCCACTAAACATTTTTCCCAAACACACCTACCCCCATCTTCACCCCCTAAGGGGGCTTCCATACAAAAATCAAATTTTTATAAAATTTGCTCCCACAGCTCTAACACTTAAGCAGCTCCTAGAGGAGTGAAATGTATGGCCGACCTCCAATATTTTGTAACACCAACAGTTTCTTAAAAACTATTTACCCTCTATTTTCAACCCTTAAGATGGTTTCCATAAATTTTTTTAAAAAGTTAATTGTCTAGGCAGGAAAACTCACCAATTTGTAATTTCACTATAAATTCGTCTTTATATGAAATTATCACTGTATACAAATTTAAACATCGGCTTTTGATGTGATAATATCTTCGAGCTACTCCTTTGCATATTGACACATTCTCCAATAGCTGAATATATTCGTATGCCGCTGTATCATTATCAATATATTTTATTTCCTTTCACATAAATACATAGATGTAAACTTAATTTTTGTGGTTAGTTTTTGTTCCGCAAGCAGTTTATTTTTCTCCTATTTTATATCATTGCTATTATGGTGCGTGTTATTCATCATTCACGTGTTCAACATAGTTGATATTGTTGCCCTTCTCCCCCGTTCCACCTTAACTATTCTGCTATGCAGGCAGGTGTCAGTAGGCTGAGCATATTAAGAATTCAAGAAATAAATTACTATAACACAAAAGAAAACGATACAACAAATGAGACGCTTAATGCACCCAACCCCTTCCTCCCCCCACTTTGCATTGTACATACATACGTTCAAACATAATACAATAGGACAAATTAAATTGCAAAAAAATATACATACATACATATACAAATATCTTTGTATAATATAATGTGTGTGTGTATTCTACAACAGAAGCCAAGTATTGTATAGAATTTTCCATGCCATTGACTATATTAAAAATATATAGAGTAGACGATGACGACGAGGACCTCTATGTAAATAGTACATGTATGTATGTGGTGTAGGGTGACAGACAATTTTGTTTTCATTTATTATTACATGTTTATTATTTTTTAACCATCAACCTTAGGGATCCCCTTAAAGGAGACGTATGAGATCCCATTTATGGCTGGTGGGCAGGATAACTCGAGTAAACCTTAACTGATCCTTATGAAAATTTATCAGTGTTAATATTTTTCAAAATGAAGTAATTGAATAGCAAATAGGCAGAATAGGTCCACCCTTTCTGGTACTTCCCATACAAAATTACCCATTTTTGGCTAATTAATACCTCTTCGATAGCATCCAAATGGACAACTTTAGGATTATTGCATTTAGTTAGACTAAAATATCTTGTAATGTGTCGTAAATAATCTCTTAGAAACCTAGGACCTTTGCCACACCCCTTCTGGTACCTCCCATATAAATGACCGAATTGATCCTCATAGTTTTAAATACAAAAACTTTTTGTAAGTACACTGAATTCAGACAAATTTTGCACAAGGTAAGCGTTTATCGAACGTTGACTTACGAATAAAAATCGGAAACGTTGTGCTGCCTCTACATATTCATTCTATACAAATCAGACAATTTGGCGAAAATGAATATCACAGTACAACCTTTTTTTTAGCTCATTGATTTGTTACTCAATTCTGAGAACTGCACATGAAAATAGCCCCACAAAGAAGAAGTTCTGCATTATACGTTTTGCCAAGTTAAATGCAATAATAATTTAATATCGATTTGAAGTTAGTAAGTATCGTATAGGGGAATTTGTCACGTTTTAGGCTCTTTTGTTTGACATAACTCGAGAACCACTAGTTCGATTTAGCTGATACAAATTTAAAATAAATTAAAAATTACAATTTCTTTATTCCGTTCATATATCTGTTCATATATACATAAGCAACAGTTTCATTTGTCCATTCAGTTACGTGGCGTATGATTTACGTGGAATATTATTTATGGCAATCATACGTCACTATATAGCAATATAATAAAAAAACGTGACAAATTACCCTATACGATACTTACTAACTTCAAATCAATATTAAATTATTATAGTATGTAACTTGACAAATCGAATGATGCAAAACTTCTTTTTTTTGGGGCTACTTTCACTTGCAGTTCTCAGAATTGAGTCCCAAAATCATGTGTTGTGTGAGAAAAATAAAACGAACTTCCGATTCGACGACTGAATTTTATAAACGTTTTATTGAAACTGAAAATTTGATTTACAAGTTGAAGGGAAAAACTAAGCAAACGAAAAACGAAATACATAGCTACTTTGATTGATATTTTGAGTAGGCAGTTGTGATGTGACTCAAGTAGTTTTATGGGTTGCCATTTCACACTCCCTCTCAAAACATAAATACTACAATATTATTCAAAACTTGAATTAAATTATTTACAACAATTAATTTAAAAAATACTTAATTTAAGCCCATTGATTTGCAAAATTTCGAGTGTTTAATTTTACATAAATTCTTAGTGAATATATCAGATAACATTTCTTCAGTAGGGATATAATCAATGTCAATAACTCCATTGCTATAAACATCTCGAACATGGTGATATTTCAAATCAATATGCTTGCTTCTGGCATGATACGTTGCATTTTTCACTAAGCATTGGGCACTTAGATTATCTCCATACAAAAGCATTGGTCCATCTTCTTCAAATCCTAGTTCACCAAGTAGGTTTCGTATATATATGGCTTCTTTCGCAGCTGAAGATAAAGCAATATATTCTGCCTCTGTGCTGCTTAAGGCCACAACATTCTGCTTCTTAGACTCCCAAGAGAAGACACAATTTGCTTTTACGAAGGCATAACCCGTGTATGATTTTCTGTTTGTTGCATCACTTCCCCAATCTGCATCTGCAAAGCCAACGGTTGGCTTTCCCGTTTTTTCAAAACGCAATTTGAAATTTATGGTCTTCTTTAGATACCGCATCACATGCTTCAATGCAGACATATGCTCAGAATGTGGATCGACGTTGCACTGAGCAAGCTTGTTTACTGAGTGCAATATATCTGGGCGAGTAGATATTGCGAGATACGTCAATGCACCTATTGCGGACTGATATTCTGTAGCATCGACTCTTTTGCATTCGTTATTTTTACATGCTGGTTGAAATCCTGGCTCCAGTGGGGTTGCAACATCCTTTGACTCAGTCATCTGGAAATTTGTCAACAAGTCCTTAATATATTGACGCTGACATACTTCTACAGCACCAGTTTCGCCTGATCGTTCGAACTCCATCCCAAGAAAATGATTCAGTTGGCCTCCATCTTCGATTTTAAACTCCTTTGCGATGGCTGATTTAATAGTGTTTAGTTCCTTCTTGGATTTGCATGCAATTATAATGTCGTCTACGTAAACGGCAATGATGTTAATATGACCATCGTAATTCTTCGTGTACATGCACTGTTCGCTAACACATTGTTCAAATCCTAAGTTATTCAGAACGTTATTCAGTTTATTATTCCATGCACGACCACTTTGTTTCAGTCCGTACAGCGCTTTTCTTAATTTCAGGACTCGTTCCGGATGCTGTTCATCGACTAAACCCTCAGGTTGTACCATGTAGACTTCGTCTTCGAGTTCCCCGTTTAAATATGCGGATGAAACGTCAATTTGATGCATGTACAGCTCGTGTTCTACTGCTAACGCCACTAGCAATCGAATGTTTGCATACCTGACGACCGGTGAAAACGTCTCCTTATAATTAACTCCATATTTCTGGCTGCAACCTTTAGCAACCAGTCTCGCCTTGAATTTTTTCACATCTCCTTTCTTGTCTTTTTTCAATGTAAATAGCCATTTACATCCTACTGGTTTCTGTCCTCTTGGTAGTTCAACTAATTCCCAAGTATTATTTTGCAATAACATAGAGTGTTCGGTCTCCATTGCAGCTTTCCATTGAGATCTGTTTTGTCCGTTTAGCGCTTCTTTTACTGATTCTGGTATGGTAATTGAGTTCAATGTATTGTAAACCTTTCTAGGACGTCCTACTGCTCCAGTTCTTAATAATTTTGGACGACCTGGTCCAATTCTTGGCTGCTGCTCTACATGGGTTTCGCTGGGGTCTTCGATTGCTTGATCTGTCTGTTGCTCCTCAACAATTTCATCTTCTGGTTCTGGTTCATTATCGGTAGATTCGTTACTATTTTGAGGCGGAATGATTATTTCAATTTCTGATTCTTGATTAACTGGTCTTAAGAATTCACCAAGGATGTTGTAATTATCCAGCTGCTGTTCATTATTATGATAATTGATATCCAAGAAAATTACATCACGACTTACGCATATTTTCTTAGACTTCGGTTCATAAAGCCTGTACGCCTTCGCTTGTTCACTGTAGCCAATCATGATCATCTCCTCTCCTTTGGGAGCAAATTTCCTTCGGTGAGTCTTATTCAGTACAACAGCCTTTGTACCAAATACCTTCAAATGCGATACTGATGGTTTAAAGCCATTCCATACTTCAAAAGGTGTTTTGTCAACTAATGTTTTAGATACAGTTCTGTTACGTAAATACACAGATGTTAACACAGCTTCAGCCCAGAACTTTTCCTCCATATTGGTTTCCAGCAACATACTTCGTGACATTTCGACTAATGTCCGGTTGGCTCTTTCAGCCACACCATTTTGCTGTGGAGTGTAGGGTACTGTAAGCTGCCTCTTAATACCATTCTCAGAAAGGAACTTATCGAAATCCTTATTAACGTATTCTCCACCATTATCTGACCTCAGACATTTTATTTGAGAACCAGTTCGTTTTTCAGCAAACACCTTATACTCCTTAAATGCGTTGAAGACTTGACATTTCGTTTTAAGGAAAAACACAACAACATAACGCGATTTGTCATCGATAAATGTGACAAAATATCTTGATCCGGCTAACGAAGGTACATTAATCGGTCCACAAACATCGCTATGAACGATTTCCAACAGAGATTCGGTTTTAGATTGGGATCGTTCAAAAGGCTTCACTGTGATTTTCGATTTTGCACATGTTTCACATACTGGCTCCATGATGTTACCTTCTAACTTAAAACCTTTTACCGCGTTGTTTTGCGCCATATCTTTCAAACAACCGAAATTCACATGACCGTACTTCAGATGCCATTTCATTAAATTGTTTTGCGATTTCAGGCTCATGCAACTATTTCGTTGAATTTCATATAAAAATATGCCATTCTTGTTGAATGCTTTGAATATTATATTATTCTCTTTGTCCTTTACTTCAACAAAGTTTTGTTTAAATACTACCGTCTTTCCACTCTCCATTAACTTGCTGATTGAAACAAAATTGCCTTTAAGATCTGGTACATGAAGAACATTTCGGAGTGTTATCTTCTTATCATCTTCGTTAATGACTACGCTACCGCGACCTTTGGCCTTTATGCTGCAATTGTTCGGCAGGAAAACATTTTCGTCGCACTCTTCGTATTCGTCGAACATTTCGAAATCAGAACAAAAATGAGATGATGCGCCGCTGTCTATGCACCACTGCACCTTACCAATACTTTCCGTTTGCATTGCTGCCAAGGATACAAAGCAACTATGTTCCTTTTTATTTTGAGACTTATCATTTTTAGACTTCACCCTGCAATTTGCGACAAAATGTCCACGACGCCCACAATTATAACATTTCTTGTCTTTTGCGTAGTTCGAATTAACGCTGGGCTCAATATCGTGTTTTGGTTTCTCTCGATGATGTTGTTGTTTGGCATTAAATGGTCTTTTCGTTCGTGCTTCATTCAAAACTTCTGCAGAATTATTGTTGTTGATAGAACTAATGTTCAATTCTTGCTGGCGTGCGCCCTCTTCCAACAACTTTATCTTCAATAACGACAATTTTGGTAAAGAATCCCTTGACTCCATAGCAATAACGAAACTCTCAAAGCTTCTTGGCAAGCTGGACAGCAATAGGATTACTAACATTTCATCTGGCACACTTACATCAATTTCCGATAGCTGGTCTGTATAGTCTGTAAATTGATTAATATGGTCATTCATATTACCACCTTCCTGCATCGCCAAATACAATAGCTTCTTGAATAACATTATTTTCCTAGCTGGTCCTTTGGGCTGATGGATCTCTTGAAGACTTTTCCACGCTTCCGCTGCTGACACACAGTTTTTAATGTGGTTTAGCTGGCTTGACTTAACACACAACAGAATGGAAGCTAAAGCCTTTTCATGTGTGTGAAGTTAAATTCGTATTTTAACTAGCCGAGACACAAACCACTTTGATTAACAGAGCTCTGTTAAGTGGGTGGGTTGATTAATTTTATATGAGATATATGAATATAATCGTAAATATCTCTTGATCTACAAAAGATATTGAAACAAAATTTTCAGAGCAATTAGTAAACAGTACGAGGGAAGTCTCAGTAAAATTTGGGAACAATATTACGAGGGTAGTCTAAATAATTAGCTTATAAACATTGACATTATTTCCGAAGAAATATGTGGACATTCTGAAGATTCTGGAAGACTTGCGTCGATCGGACTAATGGCAAATAATAGCTATTATACACTACTATACACTGTTATAACCCGTTTTCCCCAAAAAATTTCCTGAATATGAAATTTTTGACAAAATGTTAAAAATTTCTATGTGGGACGGACATAGTGCGTCCATGGTGGCCATCTGGAGAGACTTGCGTCGATCGGACTAGTGGCAAATAATAGCTATTATACACTACTATACACTGTTATTACCCGTTTTCCCCAAAAAATTTCCTGAATATGAAATTTTTGACAAAATGTTAAAAATTTCTATGTGGGACGGACATAGTGCGTCCATGGTGGCCATCTGGAGAGACTTGCGTCGATCGGACTAGTGGCAAATAATAGCTATTATACACTACTATACACTGTTATTACCCGTTTTTCCCAAAAAATTTCCTGAATATGAAATTTTTGACAAAATGTTAAAAATTTCTATGTGGGACGGACATAGTGCGTCCATGGTGGCCATCTGGAGAGACTTGCGTCGATCGGACTAGTGGCAAATAATAGCTATTATACACTACTATACACTGTTATTACCCGTTTTCCCCAAAAAATTTCCTGAATATGAAATTTTTGACAAAATGTTAAAAATTTATATGTGGGACGGACATAGTGCGTCCATGGTGGCCATCTGGAGAGACTTGCGTCGATCGGACTAGTGGCAAATAATAGCTATTATACACTACTATACACTGTTATTACCCGTTTTCCCCAAAAAATTTCCTGAATATGAAATTTTTGACAAAATGTTAAAAATTTCTATGTGGGACGGACATAGTGCGTCCATGGTGGCCATCTGGAGAGACTTGCGTCGATCGGACTAGTGGCAAATAATAGCTATTATACACTACTATACACTGTTATTACCCGTTTTTCCCAAAAAATTTCCTGAATATGAAATTTTTGACAAAATGTTAAAAATTTCTATGTGGGACGGACATAGTGCGTCCATGGTGGCCATCTGGAGAGACTTGCGTCGATCGGACTAGTGGCAAATAATAGCTATTATACACTACTATACACTGTTATTACCCGTTTTCCCCAAAAAATTTCCTGAATATGAAATTTTTGACAAAATGTTAAAAATTTATATGTGGGGCGGACATAGTGCGTCCATGGTGGCCATCTGGAGAGACTTGCGTCGATCGGACTAGTGGCAAATAATAGCTATTATACACTACTATACACTGTTATTACCCGTTTTTCCCAAAAAATTTCCTGAATATGAAATTTTTGACAAAATGTTAAAAATTTCTATGTGGGACGGACATAGTGCGTCCATGGTGGCCATCTGGAGAGACTTGCGTCGATCGGACTAGTGGCAAATAATAGCTATTATACACTACTATACACTGTTATTACCCGTTTTTCCCAAAAAATTTCCTGAATATGAAATTTTTGACAAAATGTTAAAAATTTATATGTGGGACGGACATAGTGCGTCCATGGAGGCCATCTGGAGAGACTTGCGTCGATCGGACTATTGGCAAATTATAGCCAATTTACACTTGTTTAATATGTGATAACTCGTTTTCCCCAAAAAATTTTCTGAATATGCAATTTTTAACAAAATCCAGTATATTCAATTTCACACGTATTCATATGTTTTACTGTTAACCAAATTCCTATCTGAGTTTCTGTTAACTTGTTAACAGTGCTATGCTAAGGGCAGATGCAGATATATTATATATGAATATAATCGTAAATATCTCTTGATCTACAAAAGATATTGAAACAAAATTTTCAGAGCAATTAGTAAACAGTACGAGGGAAGTCTCAGTGAAATTTGGGAACAATATTACGAGGGTAGTCTAAATAATTAGCTTATAAAGATTGACATTATTTCCAAAGAAATATGTGGACATTCTGAAGATTCTGGAAGACTTGCGTCGATCGGACTAATGGCAAATAATAGCTATTATCCACTACTATACACTGTTATAACCCGTTTTCCCCAAAAAATTTCCTGAATATGAAATTTTTGACAAAATGTTAAAAATTTCTATGTGGGACGGACATAGTGCGTCCATGGTGGCCATCTGGAGAGACTTGCGTCGATCGGACTAGTGGCAAATAATAGCTATTATACACTACTATACACTGTTATTACCCGTTTTCCCCAAAAAATTTCCTGAATATGAAATTTTTGACAAAATGTTAAAAATTTCTATGTGGGACGGACATAGTGCGTCCATGGTGGCCATCTGGAGAGACTTGCGTCGATCGGACTAGTGGCAAATAATAGCTATTATACACTACTATACACTGTTATTACCCGTTTTCCCCAAAAAATTTCCTGAATATGAAATTTTTGACAAAATGTTAAAAATTTCTATGTGGGACGGACATAGTGCGTCCATGGTGGCCATCTGGAGAGACTTGCGTCGATCGGACTAGTGGCAAATAATAGCTATTATACACTACTATACACTGTTATTACCCGTTTTTCCCAAAAAATTTCCTGAATATGAAATTTTTGACAAAATGTTAAAAATTTCTATGTGGGACGGACATAGTGCGTCCATGGTGGCCATCTGGAGAGACTTGCGTCGATCGGACTAGTGGCAAATAATAGCTATTATACACTACTATACACTGTTATTACCCGTTTTTCCCAAAAAATTTCCTGAATATGAAATTTTTGACAAAATGTTAAAAATTTATATGTGGGACGGACATAGTGCGTCCATGGAGGCCATCTGGAGAGACTTGCGTCGATCGGACTATTGGCAAATTATAGCCAATTTACACTTGTTTAATATGTGATAACTCGTTTTCCCCAAAAAATTTTCTGAATATGCAATTTTTAACAAAATCCAGTATATTCAATTTCACACGTATTCATATGTTTTACTGTTAACCAAATTCGAATCTGAGTTTCTGTTAACTTGTTAACAGTGCTATGCTAAGGGCAGATGCAGATATATTATATATGAATATAATCGTAAATATCTCTTGATCTACAAAAGATATTGAAACAAAATTTTCAGAGCAATTAGTAAACAGTACGAGGGAAGTCTCAGTGAAATTTGGGAACAATATTACGAGGGTAGTCTAAATAATTAGCTTATAAAGATTGACATTATTTCCAAAGAAATATGTGGACATTCTGAAGATTCTGGAAGACTTGCGTCGATCGGACTAATGGCAAATAATAGCTATTATACACTACTATACACTGTTATAACCCGTTTTCCCCAAGAAATTTCCTGAATATGAAATTTTTGACAAAATGTTAAAAATTTCTATGTGGGACGGACATAGTGCGTCCATGGTGGCCATCTGGAGAGACTTGCGTCGATCGGACTAGTGGCAAATAATAGCTATTATACACTACTATACACTGTTATTACCCGTTTTTCCCAAAAAATTTCCTGAATATGAAATTTTTGACAAAATGTTAAAAATTTCTATGTGGGACGGACATAGTGCGTCCATGGTGGCCATCTGGAGAGACTTGCGTCGATCGGACTAGTGGCAAATAATAGCTATTATACACTACTATACACTGTTATTACCCGTTTTCCCCAAAAAATTTCCTGAATATGAAATTTTTGACAAAATGTTAAAAATTTCTATGTGGGACGGACATAGTGCGTCCATGGTGGCCATCTGGAGAGACTTGCGTCGATCGGACTAGTGGCAAATAATAGCTATTATACACTACTATACACTGTTATTACCCGTTTTTCCCAAAAAATTTCCTGAATATGAAATTTTTGACAAAATGTTAAAAATTTCTATGTGGGACGGACATAGTGCGTCCATGGTGGCCATCTGGGGAGACTTGCGTCGATCGGACTAGTGGCAAATAATAGCTATTATACACTACTATACACTGTTATTACCCGTTTTCCCCAAAAAATTTCCTGAATATGAAATTTTTGACAAAATAATAACAAAATAATAAGTAATAACAGTGTATAGTAGTGTATAATAGCTATTATTTGCCACTAGTCCGATCGACGCAAGTCTCTCCAGATGGCCACCATGGACGCACTATGTCCGTCCCACATAGAAATTTTTAACATTTTGTCAAAAATTTCATATTCAGGAAATTTTTTGGGAAAAACGGGTAATAACAGTGTATAGTAGTATATAATAGCTATTATTTGCCACTAGTCCGATCGACGCAAGTCTCTCCAGATGGCCACCATGGACGCACTATGTCCGTCCCACATAGAAATTTTTAACATTTTGTCAAAAATTTCATATTCAGGAAATTTTTTGGGGAAAACGGGTAATAACAGTGTATAGTAGTGTATAATAGCTATTATTTGCCACTAGTCCGATCGACGCAAGTCTCTCCAGATGGCCTCCATGGACGCACTATGTCCGTCCCACATATAAATTTTTAACATTTTGTCAAAAATTTCATATTCAGGAAATTTTTTGGGGAAAACGGGTAATAACAGTGTATAGTAGTGTATAATAGCTATTATTTGCCACTAGTCCGATCGACGCAAGTCTCTCCAGATGGCCACCATGGACGCACTATGTCCGTCCCACATAGAAATTTTTAACATTTTGTCAAAAATTTCATATTCAGGAAATTTTTTGGGGAAAACGGGTAATAACAGTGTATAGTAGTGTATAATAGCTATTATTTGCCACTAGTCCGATCGACGCAAGTCTCTCCAGATGGCCACCATGGACGCACTATGTCCGCCCCACATATAAATTTTTAACATTTTGTCAAAAATTTCATATTCAGGAAATTTTTTGGGGAAAACGGGTAATAACAGTGTATAGTAGTGTATAATAGCTATTATTTGCCACTAGTCCGATCGACGCAAGTCTCTCCAGATGGCCACCATGGACGCACTATGTCCGTCCCACATAGAAATTTTTAACATTTTGTCAAAAATTTCATATTCAGGAAATTTTTTGGGAAAAACGGGTAATAACAGTGTATAGTAGTGTATAATAGCTATTATTTGCCACTAGTCCGATCGACGCAAGTCTCTCCAGATGGCCACCATGGACGCACTATGTCCGTCCCACATAGAAATTTTTAACATTTTGTCAAAAATTTCATATTCAGGAAATTTTTTGGGGAAAACGGGTAATAACAGTGTATAGTAGTGTATAATAGCTATTATTTGCCACTAGTCCGATCGACGCAAGTCTCTCCAGATGGCCACCATGGACGCACTATGTCCGTCCCACATATAAATTTTTAACATTTTGTCAAAAATTTCATATTCAGGAAATTTTTTGGGGAAAACGGGTAATAACAGTGTATAGTAGTGTATAATAGCTATTATTTGCCACTAGTCCGATCGACGCAAGTCTCTCCAGATGGCCACCATGGACGCACTATGTCCGTCCCACATAGAAATTTTTAACATTTTGTCAAAAATTTCATATTCAGGAAATTTTTTGGGAAAAACGGGTAATAACAGTGTATAGTAGTGTATAATAGCTATTATTTGCCACTAGTCCGATCGACGCAAGTCTCTCCAGATGGCCACCATGGACGCACTATGTCCGTCCCACATAGAAATTTTTAACATTTTGTCAAAAATTTCATATTCAGGAAATTTTTTGGGGAAAACGGGTAATAACAGTGTATAGTAGTGTATAATAGCTATTATTTGCCACTAGTCCGATCGACGCAAGTCTCTCCAGATGGCCACCATGGACGCACTATGTCCGTCCCACATAGAAATTTTTAACATTTTGTCAAAAATTTCATATTCAGGAAATTTTTTGGGGAAAACGGGTTATAACAGTGTATAGTAGTGTATAATAGCTATTATTTGCCATTAGTCCGATCGACGCAAGTCTTCCAGAATCTTCAGAATGTCCACATATTTCTTCGGAAATAATGTCAATGTTTATAAGCTAATTATTTAGACTACCCTCGTAATATTGTTCCCAAATTTTACTGAGACTTCCCTCGTACTGTTTACTAATTGCTCTGAAAATTTTGTTTCAATATCTTTTGTAGATCAAGAGATATTTACGATTATATTCATATATCTCATATAAAATTAATCAACCCACCCACTTAACAGAGCTCTGTTAATCAAAGTGGTTTGTGTCTCGGCTAGTTAAAATACGAATTTAACTTCACACACATAGCCTTTTCATTTTTCGACTCGTACAATGTCATTTCTGGAGATCCTGCTACACTTGGTTTCACCTCTCGACCACATACCACACCCCATAGGTCACTATGGATCAGGATACTTTTCATTTGAATGCTCCATGTGGAATAATTGGATTCGTCCAGATTGTCTATCTTAAACATTGACGTCATGGTGTATCTCCCTCTGAATTTGTACACCGATAAATATTTCTG